>CM040424.1:157643612-157975728 GCA_022702705.1 Papilionanthe hookeriana x Papilionanthe teres
AAGTTAAATTATTAAACTCTTTTTAAATTTTCAATTAAATTAAAATTAAAAATAAAATTAAATTAAAGATTAAATTAAATTAAATTATATCAAATAAATTAAATTAAATTAAATTAAATTAAATAAATTAAATTAAATTAAATTAAATAAATAAATTAAATTAAATTAAATTAAACTAAATTAAATTAAAAAATATTAAATTAAAGATTAAATTAAATTAAATCAAACAAATTAAATCAAATTAAATTAAATTAAATTAAATTAAATTATATTAAATTAAATTAAATCAAATTAAATAAATAAATTAAGTTAAATTAAATTAAACTAAATTAAATTAAAACAAATTAAATTAAATTAAATTAGATTAAATTAAATTAAATTAAAATTAAATCAAATTAAATTAAATTAAAAGAAATTAAATCAAATTAAACTAAATTAATTTAACATCAAATCAAACTAAATTGAATTAAATTAAATTAAATTAAAATTAAAATTAAATTAAATTAAATTAAAGTTAAATGAAATTGAATTAAATAACATTACCTAAGACATAAAGAAATTAAATATAAAGCAACTTGAACACTATTCCAAATTTAAACCCTTTAACCGAAGTTAAACTAAATCATAAACCATTTGAACACCAATTTGCCCTCGAGAGCTTTGGTTATCATAACTCCTAAACGAACGTTAAATGAAATGCTACTTCACTTATAGGATATTCAAATGTCCTAGTTCATCGAGCAAGATGACAAAACTTGAATCCCTGGACGATTAATTCATTTATATAATTAAATTCATTTGGACTTAAAACAATCCTAGAAATATTGAAAAGATGTTTAAGATTTGTCTTAAGCACTTCCTCGATATGATAGGATGTTCATAAGAACAATTGAACTTAATTATTCTTTGATGAAGAAAATCGTCCTCAAACCAAAACACAAGAACCTAGACGTCATAGGAAATGACTAGCTATAGGATTAGGAACTTGGTAGAAAACCATAACCCTTCCCTTAGCTCTACCTAGGAACTTGCTTAAATATCCTAATTGTGTTTTAAGTGCAGCTTGGGATGACGGGAAGACCCTCAGGGTACGCTTTTATTTTATTGCAATTTCTTTAATTGCATCACACTTACTTTTTCTTGCATGATAAACAACTGTTGTATGAAAACCCACACCTTTAGGATAGTCCCTAAAACTGAAACCAAAACTAAATTAAAAGTCATTACAAGATAAAATTCACCGCCACAACATTTCAAAATATAAAACAACTCAAAATTTAATCACAAACGAACACAAAACTTCAATTACAACTAAATTAAAACGTCACTGTTGGATGATCGGGAATATCTCGGATGATGTAACCTACGTGTTGCTAACGGGATTTCCCACGGTCTAAATGAAAGTGTGGAACTCATTCAGTTGAGTTTAGCAAATTCATCTGGACTAAGTGAATCCGATAAAAATAACGATGCCGGAAGGATGGAACCGTGGGATCTTAACTGGTGTCGTTATAATCAACTTTAAGATTTGTTTTAATTAAAACACAAAAATATTTGGAAATTAAGACTTCTCTAAACCAAAACACTTCTCTCATCTCCTAAATTATGACTTCTAAAACTAAACCTCTGCAACAACAAGGAGCTTGGAGCATGGTGGGCTGCACGGCCATCGTCGTCGGCAAAACTTGAATCTACATCAGCAAAACTTTCCTAGAATTAAACAACAAAGCCATAGGACTTCGAGGTAGTTTGCACTAGTGCAACATAAATCCTCAACCTTTTGTTAGGCATTTGCATTGCAAATTAAGCCCTAACCGGTCTTAGGATTCCGAGGTAGTCGTCCGATACGACATAAACCCTCACATCTTCCAGGCCATTTGTATGATCATGTCATATGGATATAAGTCCTAATTAACAAAAGCCGGCAAGATCAAAACATTAAATAAACATTAGGACTTTCCTAAATCCAAGCCAAACAATAGGATAGTCGGGAAATTACCGAAGTTCGCTTCGAATCAGTAATTTCTCCTACTTTTCTTCCTTTGAATTCCCAAAACAAAATGTTCCAAACTTGTTCCATTCCCTGTTGAAATTCCAAAATTCAATCCTTTGAAAACTTAAACTTTGAAATTCTTGAGAGCGAATTATTGATTATTATCGAGAGTTTTCTTAGGTGATTCCTGTCACTTAAGATGTAATTAACTATAAGGGCTTGCCCTTATAGAGAATTTTAAAGAACCCGAGTAATATAAACCCTGTTTAATGTTTTTCATATTAAGCGGGGAATTTGTCGGCACATAAAATTGGTTCGCGGACTAAACGAATGTCACAAATCTTTTAGTTTATTTAATCGAGCCCCACCATCGAGCGGTGTGTCTATCCTTAGGGATAGATACACGGTTTGTAGTGCGGTGCTCGTTTATATAAACTATTTGGGATGTGAGATCGGTTTGATTTCATATCTTAAAATTTTCAAATTTAAAATTATTTTCAAAATCAAATGCTACTTTTCAAATTATATATATTTAAACTAAATTTAAAATCTTAAAATTCGCCGACTATTTCTGTTAGGCGACCCCTTTTCTAAATACAACACACCCTAAAAATAATGCCGACACATGTATCATAGATTTTAAGAAGAATAGGGCGGGTACCAGCCAAGTCCCGTCTTGGGCCGCAAGTAGAACCCTTTAGCGCCACAGAAAAGTCGAATAAGAAGATGAAGGCTAGTCCACCTGTTGTTGTTTCAGGTTTACAGATCAGGGAGGATACCACCTTCCAGCATTCAGCCGACAGACCATTCGTTCCTAGGCCTTTTGCTTCTAGAAGGATGGTATGGCGTCCTTCTACTGGCCAATTAAGACCGAAACAACGACCAGAAAAGGAAAGTCTAGTCAGGAGACTCGAGTCCGAAGAAAGCACCACTGCAATGAAGGGGACTCCTAAGAAGGAAACCCAACGGTCGTCGCATGATAACTGCGAAACCGCACGAAAAAGACCATTGGATGATGCTATGGAAAAGCTAGGAACTGACATTCAATGATTAGCAAGAGAAAGAGAAGAAAAGTTTGGAGATGAAGTTGACTCGTCGGAGTTCATGGATGACGAATATGTGGAGATCAACATGGTTGAGACACGAGCATCATCAGCTTTGCAAGGTGCCCCGGCAGCTGCGGAGAGAGATGAACCGGAAGCATTAAGAGCACAAATTCGAGAAAAAGATGATACAATCTCTCAAATGGCAAAAAAGGATGGAAGACATGGCTGCAGCCCTAGCCACTCTTCAGAGTCAGGTTCAACCCCCAAGAGAAATGCCTCCAGAAGTTATTCATATTACAAACGGAGGAAAAGGGATTACATCCATTAACGGAGATGATCAGCCGAAGAAAGATTCTACCCAGAATATGATTCCAGAGAAGGACATCAAGAACATGGTGGAATAGTAGGTGCGAGAAGCCTTAGGACAATCTAAGAGCGGAGCATCTATTCAGACGGGTAGACCGTACCCCGAGGAATTTGATGCAGTACAATACCCAAAGGCTTCGTACCACCTCTGTTCAAGACTTTTGATGGTACCGGAAACCCTCGACAGCATGTTGCACATTTTCGAGCTAGTTGTTGCAACGCCGGTGGAAGTGACGCCTTACTCTTCCGACAATTCGTCAGCAGCCTATCAGGGATAGCCTTCGATTGGTATGCAGAGTTACCGAACGGTTCGGTAAAGACATTTTCAGAATTGGAAAACCTCTTTGTGAAACGGTTTGCCGGAGCTCAGCACCATATCACCATCGGTGACTTAGTGGTGGAGAAACGAAACCGAATGAAACTTTAGTGGACTACATACTTCGATGGAGAAATCTAAGCATGAAGTGTGAGCCACAGCTACAAGAGCAGCATGCAGTCGGTATCTTGCTTAAAAGCATTCACGGCCCGATAGCACTTCTCCTTAAGGGATTTACGATCAAGACTTTTGAGAAGTTGTTAAGCAAGGCCGGAAGCTTGCAAGAGGAAGTGAAGCAACTAAGTTTCGTCGACAAAACAGACAAACGGAAGCCTGTGAAGACATTTGAAAAGAAATTCGGGATCATCACGGCAGTCGATAAGGGCAAGCAGCCAATGCAAATACAGCCGGAGCAGCTGCAGCCCAGCTATCAACAACCGCAGAATTACCAACAACCTCAACCCGGTTATCAGCCAACCCAACAATATGAGCAACCGCCTCGCCCACAGCGCACGTTAAAGGAGCTTAGAAATAGAGAATATCCGTTTAAGAATGAGGCAGTGCCAAAGATGTTCCACAGTTTGATGAAGACTTCGGATTTTTGATTGCCAGAACCCAAGAAGCCGGAGGAAGTCAACAAGAAAGACCATCCCAACTACTGCCCTTACCACCAGATGCTTGGACATAAGATAGAGGATTGCATCACCTTCAAAAGTTGGCTTGACAACAATCTCCGAAAAGGAAACATAACGATCCCAAAGGAATACATGAAAGAACCCTAGAAAGGTGGTTCTATCAATGTTATTTCAACGGATCCCATTGTTCCGATAGACCCTTACACGACCGATGATGGATGGAGTACCGCTTGGACGAAGTCATTGAAGAAAATTTTGGATCTCATCCAAACCGCTTCGGCGCGTGCTTCAACTCAGAGTTTGAAAACTGTCAAGCTGGCGCTATCGCTTGCAATTAAAGAACCGCCCCAAGAAGAAAATATCATAGAAAAGAAGGAGATCGTAGAAGAAGAACAGACCGAGGCTCCTAAGGCTAGACTAGGGGCTGCTTATCCTAAGATGGTTGTTTCCGATTAGGGGGAAAAATTCCTAGAACCTCTAACTCTGTATGATTATTTGCTCACTCCGGCTGGATCTTATAATGATAAGACTTATGGCGTTGGCTACGTTTTGACTGTTTCTAACGATTATGTAACTAACGACAACCAATCTAATCTGGATTACGATTTCGATACCAATAACAATTCTCAAATCATACACAACCTCGACAATCACGATGACAAAGAAGACATTCATCAAGAAGGCTACGAATGTTCAGCAAGCAATGAATCTATTTGTGAATTCCAAGGAACTCCAATCACCATAGAGTTATAGCTTTCAGATTTCGAAGCGATTCTAGAAGAACCTGTCATGCCAATTCAAAAGGAGACACCTATAAACTCAGTACCAGATTCAGAAGAAATCACAGAAGTCAATTTAAAGAGCGGAAGGGTTCTACCTCCGAGAATGGGTCCAAAAGACAAAGGAAAGTAGGTGGTTGTTCAGGAAGAATCAACCCCAGTAGAAGAATTGTCCGTTCGGGAAGAAACTGAGACACATGGTAACAAAGTGGACTATAACGTGCTAGCCCATCTTAGGAAACTACCAGCAAAACTAAGCATCTACGACGCTCTCATCTTATCAAAAGAGATGAGAGAAGCTCTGATCAAGGCCTTACTTGATCTAGAGATTTGTTTAGCTCAGATGGCCAGAGAATCCTTAGACGAGGTTTGCTCGTTAAAGGAACAGCGAGGTGTTACCTTCACGGACAGTGATCTACTACTTGGGACAGCCGATCCAACCGACCATTGTACATTTCAGTTACAATCGGAAAATTTACGCGCTCCAGAGTATTGGTGGATCTAGGAGCATCGATCAACATAATGAATCTTCGAAAGCTAGCATACTTGGAAATTGATGCTCCCGAGCTTGAAGCGGACAAGATGTTACTAAGAGGATTCAATCAGAAAGGAGAAAGAGCCCTTGGATCAATAACACTGTTGATGAAGACCGGTGACTTAGCAAAGACAACAGCAAAATTCCACATAATTGAATCTGAGACATCGTTCAACGCTCTACTGGGCCGGCCGTGGATTCATGAAAACCGGATGGTAGCATCGTCTCTGCATCAGTGCATAAAATACTACGAAGGAGGAGAACAGTGCATTAAAGGTGATTTGCAACCTTTCTCCGTACATGAGATTGGAATCCATGAAGATGCAGCTTATAACGCACCTCCGAAGAAAACAATCTTCTTCAGAAACATCGTGCCAAATGAAGCAAAAGAAATTCAAGACAATGAAGAACCTGAAGTTCTAGTACAACAGTCACTCACCACTCCCCTACGGCGAGATGGTGAAGGTTTCTCCAGAACTCGCATCAGAGGTTGAGGCCGGGGACGAGGTCATGGAAAAGACACTGGGACAGTTGGACAGAAAAAGCCGATGATCAACATTGATTAGGAGAACAACTCTTAGGAAGAAGAGGAAGTCAAGAAAGAAGCAGCTACAATAAATCGGAAGAAACCACAATTCAAGATTTCTCTCAAAGATGAGAAGAACGAAGAATACAAAGTGATGTACGAGAAGATTAACCACTATGTACACACTATGACCCTGACCCCGATCCAGTCTAACAAGATCGAGGGTATGGTGGTCAAAGAAGTACATAGCGACGATGCAGAAGCCAATCAAATTTTCTTGTGGCACTTCTTCTTCCAATGCCGAAAACGATGTACAAATTGAAGATGTCACTTCTTCGAATTAATGGAATTACCTTTTGAGTGGTACTCTCCACGGGTTCAAAATTTAATTCAGTGTGGTGTCTTACCTCGACAATGGATAAAAGGCCGATCACAACACTTCAAAAAATTATGGAATAATGTCGGTCAGCCTCCCAATTCAAAACATGGTCTCGGATTCGGCACAGTAGGTTCAGTTGACAATACGGAATTTTGTTTGGTTGTCACTTGCAAACCTAATGAAGACTACTTGGAAGCTTCAGAGGATCTCAAGGATCTACCAATCGGAGATGCTCCACCAGAATTCGAAGAAGAAATTAAATCTACAATAGATGAGTTAATGGAAGTTAACTTAGGCACTAGAGAAAAGCCTAGACCAACCTTTGTTAGCTCCTTACTCAATAAAGAAGATTCCGAGGAAATGATCAAGCTATTAATGGAATTCAAGGACTGTTTTGCTTGGAGTTACGATGAAATGCCAGGATTAGCTCCAGAAGTCGCAGTTCACAGGCTAGGAGTAGATCCTACTTCCGTTTCAGTCAGACAAGCTTCTAGGAGGATGTGTTTGGAAATTGAAAAATAAGTAATAGTTGAAGTTAAGAAGCTAATCGACGCTAAATTTGTCCATGAAGAACAATACCCTACTTAGCTAGCCAATGTGGTACCAATCAGGAAGAAGAATGGTCAGATCAGAATCTACGTGGATTTCAGAGACTTAAATAGAGCATGTCCGAAGGATGAATTTCCACTACCAATTCCAGAGTTAATGATCGACATCGCTTCGACACATGAAATATTCTTTTTCATGGATGGATCTTCAGGATACAACCAGATAAAGATGGCACCAGAAGACGAAAAACTCACCACATTCAGAACACCAATCGGAGTGTATTGCTACAAAGTAATGTCATTCGGACTAAAGAACGCAGGAGCAACATATCAAAAAGCAATGACAAAGATTTTTGATGATCTCATTCACAACCAAGTCAAGTGCTACGTGGACGATGTGGTTATCAAAAGCAAACTGAAGGAAGATCACCTGTATGATTTGAGAATTGTCTTCGAACGATTAAGGCAATACAACCTTAAGATGAATCCCTTAAAATGCGCCTTCGGCGTCACCTCCGGGAAATTCTTAGGATTTGTTGTCCGACATCGCGGGATTGAAATTGATCCGGAAAAGATTAAAGCTATCTTAGAAATGCCGCCTCCCAAAACCTTAAAACAGTTACGATCCTTTCGAGGAAGCCGGCAAATCTTCGACGCTTTATTTCGAACTTGTCAGGTAGGTGTCAGCCCTTCTCGGCATTAGTTAAAAAGGATGCCAAATTCGTTTGGGAAGAGAAATGCCAACATGCCTTCGAGGACATTAAACAATACTTAATGACACCTCCTGTCTTAGCAGCCCCAGTCTCAGGTAGACCGTTGATACTTTATACCACGGCTCTAGACGACTCCCTTGGAGCCCTGCTTGCCCATGTCAATGATGAGGGAAAAGAAAATGCTTTCTACTACTTAAGCCGTCGTTTGATTCCGATGGAAGTAAAGTATCCTCCAATTGAGAAGCATTGTTTGGCCCTGATCTTCGCCGCACAGAAATTCAGGCATTACATGCTCTCTCATAAGGTCAACCTTATCTCGAAAGTTAATCTGTTGCAATATTTGGTGACCCGTCCAACACTTTCTGGCAGGCTTGCCAGGTGGTCTATGATACTATTGCAATTCGACATAACTTTCGTGCCTCTTCGTGCCGTAAAGGTACAAGTTCTAGCTGACTTCCTTGCAGCACACCCTTTGCCGGCAGAATCGCCTCTCAACGATGACTTGCAAGACGATCAGATAATGAGCCTAGAAGACGCTGATGATCAACGTTGGGAACTATACTTCAACGGAGCGTCCTCAGCACAGAAAGACAAAGAATTGCAAACGATAGTGCCCGGTAAGGCAGGAATCGGACTAATCTTTATAACACCGGAGCGGGGGATGTTAAGATACTCCTACCATTTAACAAAGTCGTGCACAAACAACGAGGCAGAATACGAGGCCCTCATAACAGGACTAGAACTGACAATTCAAATGGGAATAACAGATATCAGCACCTACGGAGACTCTCTATTGATCATCTAACAGGTCGCCGGACAATACAGAATTTTAAAGCCAAGACTCGAGCAATACTTTCAGTATGCCATGAAACTGTTGGAACAAATTCCGAATGTAACAATCTACAAGATCCCCAGAAGAGAAAATGCTCTCACGGATGCGCTAGCTCGCCTTGCAAAAGAATTTGCCTGCTTACAAGATGAGTCAGTTGAAGTGTCAGTTCAAGGACGACAGGTCCTATCACAGCTCGACATGGATATGATACAGAAATCAGTAAAAGCAAAGGAATAAGTTGCAGCAGTGACGGAAAACACAGAAGATTGGCGTCAGCCACTAATAGACTACCTTCAAACAGGGAAATTACCAGACGATAAGTCATTAGCACATCAAATCAAGAAAAGAACTTTGTCTTACGCATTAATAAACAATACATTATACAAAAGGTCTTTTGATCAGATGTGGTTAAGATGCCTGAGTGGGTCCGAGGCTCGTGAAATTATCAAAGAAGTGCATTCAGGACTTTGTGGCGCTCATCAGTCGGGTCCGAAAATGAAAATGAAAATTAAGAGACTAGGGTACTACTGGCCCTCGATGATAACCGACTGCATGAAAGTCACCAAAAGTTGTCACCAGTGCCAAGTGCACGGAGTGGTTCTACACCAACCTCCAAATGTGCTACATCCGACAATTGTGTAATGGCCATTTGAGTGTTGGGGCACAGATATAGTGGGTCCGATAGAACCACCTTCTTCAAGAGGACATCGCTTCATTCTTGCAGCTACAGACTACTTTTCTAAAAGGGCAGAAGCAGTTCCACTCAGAGAAGTAAAGGCACACCACGTGCTACAGTTTTTTCAAAAATCAAGTCATCTACCATTTCAGAGTACCGTACAGAATCATTTCGGATAATGGGTCCGCATTCAGAAGCACAAAAATCAATAATTTTGTCAGAAGACATGGGATCGATTGGCGATACTCAACAATCTACTACCCAAGAGAAAACAGCTTGGCCGAGGATTTTAATAAAACTCTCGTCCAAATTTTAAAAAAGAATTAGGATGAAAACAAGAGAAATTGGCACGAGAAGTTGTTAGAAGCCTTATGGGCCTACAGGATGACTTTCAGGAATCCTACTCAGTCTACGCCATATACTTTAGTTTACGTGTCTGAGGCAGTGTTACCATTGGAAGTCCAGCTTCCATCACTCGAGATTGCGATTGCAAATAAGATTACTACGAGAAGAAAATGCCGGATTACGACTGGAAGAACTGGAAAACTTGGAAGGAAAAAGACTTGCAGCGCAACAAAATTTGGAACTGTACCAAGCTAAGATGATCCAGGCCCATGATAAATTTGTCCACCCAAGAACTTTCAAATTTGCTGACTTAGTTCTTGTTCTCAGAAGACCTATTCTTGCACATCACAAAATAGGAGGAAAATTTGAACTGACTTGGGAAGGGCCGTTTGTAGTTGAGGCAGTCTACTCAGGAGGCTCCTTCCAACTTGTGAATTGCCAAGGAGAAAGACAAATGCTTCCAATCAATGGACGATATTTGAAGAAGTATTACACAACCTGATGTTTTAAAGGGTGGCCTCTAAAATAGAGTCTTATCCCTAGAAACACGGGTGAGGCAATCACTTCGTGACGGGGTCCGAACCCAAAAACATAAAAAATGGATAAAATAAAAATAAAAAAAATGTACTATAAATAAAATGTGTGAAAATCATAATAATAAAGTTTTAACCTTCCTTTCAAATCAAATCTTTTTCCTGATCTTTCTTTATCCTTTCCTGCTTTCCTTTAAAAATTAAAATTGGAATAGGTGAATAAGAATCTTCAGTGATAAATACTTTCTTAATGTTCTTCTTCTTAGTACAGTCCCTGATCCTTTCCTTGTTTTCTTCGCAGGGAAATGTCAAACAGGCGGTTGGTCCTAAACTTTAAAAATGGCGTGAGTCTCGCACTCAATGAAAAGAGGGTGAAGGAGGGAGCAGTGATAGAAATTGATTCTGACTTCACACCAGCCAGCCTATAGTATGAAGAAAATGACTGGGTCCCAGTGGACCGAGAGGAGCTTCATAGCCAGACAGTAATGAAAATAGGTGGCCCAAGCCGTCAATCCAGCAGTAAGAAAAGAAAGACAAACACCGAGGAAAGCAAGAAAATCAAGTCAGTAATTGCCACGGCAGAGGGCAGGCTCGTCAGCGCCGCGCCCGTAGAAATTCAAGAAGTAAGGAGAGCTACGCTCACTGCTACTCGAAGAAGGAATAAGAATCGCCATATCCGCAAGATGTTGACTAAACTAGCAGCAGATCAACACGAGGAAACATCCACCTTCGCAGACACACACATTTCGAAGATACCAGTTCATCAGGAACCTGAAAAGAGAGAACAAACTCCAAGAGCAACAGAAAGGATAAGAGAAACTCTGAGAAGATCAGAGGCAGAGAGATTGCCTCGACGCCAAACAGAGATACTATATCTGAAGAACCTTGTTGCGGAAGCAACCCCGGAGGATGTTCCGACAGAGACAATCCCCCAGGAGCCAAGGTATGCAAGAGAACGTGACGAGATTGAGCCATACATCTCGCAATACGTTAATAAGCCTCGTTACTTGTAGATCATCCCAGAATAAGAACTAGAAAGAATGCAAAATGTTGAGAAGATAACCTTCGAATACTTTGAAAGGATTAGAGGTAAAAGAATCAACATTTTGGAAGGCCTCGAGTTACACACAGGTGTATTCTCAGAGTACGAGCAACATTAAATTGTGGATTGCATTCTAGAACTTCAGAAGATGGGTCGAGCAGGTCGTCTGAGAGAAAAGACTTATTCGGAACCCCGGAAATGGATGTCAGGGAAAGGAAGAGTCACAATACAATGCGGATGTTGCTATAACTTTGCGAGAGGACGTAAAAGGAAATCCACCGGGGATACTCAGTCACGGTGAGGTGGATCCAATGCCGAGAATAATTAAAAGAATGGTTAAATGAATGATAATGTGGAGGGTACGCAGTGGATCGCATACCCAACGGTTGCATCATCGACATTTATCGAAGGGCGGCCGCATACCTCCACACATAGACCACCACGACTTTGTCGGACCTTTACGCACGGTTTCGTTCGTCAACCAATGCAATATCATGTTCGGATCCGACCTCCGGATAGCGAGCCCGGGTAAGCTCCGAGGGCTGGTGGAGATACCACTTCCGGTAGGTTCTGTCATGATATTACAAGGAAATGGAGCAGACATCGCAAAACATTGTATACCGGGAGTACCAGTGGAGCGGATCTCCGTCACCTTTAGAAGGATGGACGACAGAAAGGCACCATACCATTTCCAGCCAGATCCAGAATTGGAGAGTCTCCGGCCCTACGAGCTGTGAGTTACACGGGAAATAGCACATCTCCAATGCACATCTCCAATGCACATCCATGCGGCATTCCTGCCAAGGATGGCTTGGAAGGTGATGTTATTGACCGTGTATCTCATTATTCAGACATGGATTTAACAGATACTTTTTGGATGGATCAACGAGAATCATACATAGTCTGTTTTGAGTCATGGATTGTATGAGAAATATTTCAGATCGAGTTGTATGATGTATCTTCAACGAGATTGGAATGAAAGTGACCATGTCACATTTTTCCTTCACCTCTTTTTGTGCAAATTGACTGGGAAACGCCATTAAAGTTAAATGAACTTCGAACAAAGAACCGAAAAGGAAAGGAAAATAAATAAGAACCCTCTTCATAAAAATCCAAACATTAAAAAGAATTTCAAATCTACATGAACACCAAATAAACAATAAAAAAAAATGGGATAGCTAAAGAACAAACAAAACAAATCTAAAGCCCAAATTGAATTCCAGTTTAAGTCCATCTTTTCAAATCCTCCAATCCTTCTTCAAATCAAGATCTATTCCAGACCTCCTTTGAAACCCTCTCTCGGGATGATTTCAGAATCGCAAAGAATTTTCAATTTGATTCGGATGGCATGGGTTCGTACCCTTTGCCAAGTAATCAGACTTTGATTGATTCCCATGGGATATGGAACACTTTCATATCTCATTTCAATCTCGGCATTCGAGATAGGCTTCCGCCCTACTCCCATCTCGGCAAATCTCGGCATTTGGGATAGGCTTCCGCCCTACTCCCATCTCAGCGAATCTCGGCATTCGGGATAGGCTTCCGCCCTACTCCCGTCTCGAAAATCTCGGCATTCGGGATAGGCTTCCACCCTACTCCCATCTCGGCGAAATCTCGACATTCGGGATAGGCTTTCGCCCTACTCCCATCTCGAGCAATCTCGGAATTCGGGATAGGCTTCCGCCCTGCCCCCATCTCGGCGAATCTCGGCATTCGGGATAGGCTTCCGCCCTACTCCCATCTCGACGAATTCTCGGCACTCGGGATAGGCTTCCAACCTGCTCCTTCTCGGCGATTCTCGGCACTCGGGATAGGCACGGTCCTACTCCTTTCTCAGCAATCTCAAAATTTGACCCTCTCAGCAAGAAATTGAAATTAAAGCACTCTGTATTTTGGATAGGCATTGTCCTATTCTTCCTCAGCATTTGGGATAGGCTCAGTCCTAATCCTTCTCAGCATACATAATTGGAATAGGTTCAGTCCTGCTTCCTTCTCAGCATACAAATGCATTCGGGTGGGCCTTAGCCCTACTCTTTTCTCCGCATAAAATCAAAATTGAAACTCAAATCGAAATTCAAACTCAAGATTAAAACTTGAGACAGAAAATGAAGCGAATCTAAGATCCAATCTCTTGAAATCTTGTGATTTGAAATTCAGATCCTTTTTCCCCAGCGAGAGTTCTGGAATCTTCAGTCTTGGAGATTTGCTTGATATTCCCAGTGGAAATTTCTTACACTTCGTCCTAAGTTTGTTACATAGACATCTGTTTTGGTTCTATTGATCTCTTCGATCAACGCCAATACGCGCGGTGTGCTTGGTTAGCACACCACACCTATTGGGGGTCCATTTGTTGACCTCATTTTTTATGAGGTCTTCTCTTCCCTCTTTAGTGCTTAGGATCTAGCCTTAGGTTTTTCCTTTGACTATCTTACAGGACTAGAATTGGGACCCATCCTTTAAAAATTTAAACCACTTCTTGTCTCCCTATAAACCCCACAAGCTGGATTGTAGACCCCTAATCACATAGAGGGTTGAGATCAAAAGTGAAGGTTTAAAGGATGAGTTCCCTATAGGACTCTTTGGCCTTAGGACCACCCTGGGTGGCTTGGTCTGGTGAGGGTTGACTTACACACTCACTACACTCATACTCTACACTCTCACACACACAATCCAAATCCTAAAACCACACCCATACCCAACTTCACTCCTTAACTCATGTAGGTAATTCATATGGATGGACCTTAACCCCAAGCCCACGGTGAAGGGTTAGGAATAACATAGTGAATGCCTCAAATGAGTCCTCTCATAGTTCATATAGGCTTAACATGGCTTCATGGCTCAATCAATGTGATTCTATTTCACTCATATTTGATCAATCTTCATTTGACCCCGGGGACCCTACACCTATCAAACCTACCAAAAGCCCTTAAAATTGCCCAAATCCTCCAAAATTTCCAAATCACCCAAAATTCCCCAAAATAAACCTTGAACATTTCTTCACCAATCAAATTGATCATCCATAGACAAAAATACCAAAAATTCCAAAAATACCCCCTAATACCCTCCAAATACCCAAAATGCCCCTCTTAGCCAAAAAATCCAAAAATTCAGAAAATTCCTAAAAAAATTCCAAAAAATCCCAAATATTCTCAATTTCATTTTGTCCAACTACACCATAGGCCAATTTTGTTAATTTACCCCACTTTTACCAAAACCCTCAATTTAGCTCATTCTTAACCCAAGTGAACCCAATGTCAAACCAAATCTACCCAATTGACCCCAATTTTGGTCCAATTCAATTCTAAACTCCAAATTAATATCCATAATATCAATCTAGACCAAATCCAAGTCCAATTTGATTGACATTTGAATCCAATTTCACTTTTGACCTTAAAGCCCAATTTGGACCCATGACCCAAACTTAGCCAAAATTAACCCAATTTAACTCCAATTGACAGCAAACCTTTTCTAAACCTTCCCTAACATCCCCACAAACAAAACGCTAATATGATTTGCCCAAAATTTGAACCTAAACTCCACCCAAATCCAACCCAAAGCCAAAATGCCCACTTTTGACCTAAACCCAAACCTAACCTAAATGGGCCCCAAATCCCAAAATCAAAACCCAACCAAAGTTGAAACCTATTTGTAACACACCCATAAACATTTCCCAAAATTAATTTTACATCAATTTCAACCCTAGCCCAACATTGGCCCAAATTAGCCCAATTTGACTTATACTGGCCCCTTTACTAAAGAAGCCCAAATCCAACCCAATTCAAACCCAAACCACCTCAAATTTATTTCAAATCACTCATGACACATCCCTAAACCAAACCCAACAATTATTTGGACCAACCTTTTACAAAATTCCCATCCATAAACTTATTTTAAAAACCTAAGGCCCACTTCCTTAGGCCTTCCTAAAAAGCCCATACAAAATGATTTCAAAAAGCCCAAAATCCATCTTAAAGCCCACATGACAATCCTCTATCATCATCCAATTGATAAAACCATCCCCTAAGTTCTAAATCCATAATGAAATAATTCCAAATCAAGCCATATGCCAAATCCCATCAAATCACCCCTAAATTACCAAAATTTCTAAAACCCTTTTTCATGAAGTTGACTTAACTTTTCCCAAGCCAAAGGTGAGCCATGAAGCCACGCATGAGCCACATGTGAGCCATGAAATCCTTGGAAACTTCACCATACCCAAAATGGCAAGAAGAGGGGACCCTTTAATGATGTTCTTAAGAGTGATTAACCACTCCCATGTTTCCCCTAAACCTTGCTTAAACTTAATTGTACTTGGATGGTGACCCTTCCCCACTAATTAAGCTGACCTAAACCACTTTCTCTTCAGCCCAAACTAGCCATGGGGAGGTGCACCTAGCCTAATCCATGCATTTGACCAAACTTAGCCAAAATACACCATTACCGCATTCCACTTTGATTCAAACCCATTACACATGGAAGCAACCAATTCACTTCACAAACATGAAGCCCTGAGCCTCCTGAACCTGAGGGTGACCCATGCCTGCCGGCTAGCCGCCTGGATCGTAGGAAAACACCACACCCGAGAGCATCATGTGAGCCCAAGCTTGGAATTCTCACCTGCTGAGTTACCCCATGCTCAATGGCCACCATGGCTGTTCTTCTCCTCACCAGAGCAGCTGATCCCAACCCTTAAACCCCCCTGGGAGGCCCTCCAGCCTCTCCTATTTAAACATCACCTCCTCTCGGCCAAGAGAGGTGCTAAACAAAACCTTACTGAAACCCTGCCAAAATCATCCCGGACCACTCTCTACACATAGAGAACTTGATCCCCACCGAAATCCCCCTGCCATTTCCTCTCTGCGAGCTCGATTTCGTAGTTGAAATCCAAGCCCAAAACTAGGACACTTCACCACAGTGAGTC
Organism: Papilionanthe hookeriana x Papilionanthe teres; assembly: GCA_022702705.1. NCBI lineage: Eukaryota > Viridiplantae > Streptophyta > Magnoliopsida > Asparagales > Orchidaceae > Papilionanthe > Papilionanthe hookeriana x Papilionanthe teres. Next base: position 157,659,798 of record CM040424.1, read on the forward strand.
AATCCTCAAATTGATTGACTCTACACCTTCACCAGACCGAGAGGAGAAGTTTCCCAGCAAAAGCCCCCTCACCAGGCCAGCCATTGCTTCCAGCCTCCAAGCTTTGAGATCGGCTGTGGTCACTTTCATACCTAGACAATTCACCAGGCCAAGGGACTTCATCTGAAGCTTGCTTAGACCCAATCGAACGTGACACAACCCTTAGATTGAAGCTTCACTTCTCTCAGCAAAGGTATAGACTCACTCTTCTTCCCGAGCTTACAGATATTCTTCATTTAGTTTGAGTTAATTTCAGTGCATGTTTACCGTATGGATGTGTTCGTCTCTTCAAGACAAATCCATAGAGCATAAGAACACAAAAATCAGTTGAGAATCGAGTGAGAAATTAGGGTTAGAAGGTCTACGGTCACGGGTTCGCACCTGTCGTAGACGATGACTGAGAGTCGTTGGATCCCGCGTGTATCGGATGGACGACTCAGATCGCGTCGGACCAGAACATGTTACGTGAAAGGCGGGTCCCGGGACGGCTGACTCAGATGGCGGTGCCCAATCACAGCGCGACACGCACCCCCTTCGGAGCTGTCGAGGTTGTCGCAGCGCCGCGTGGATAAGTAGGAAAATAGGTTATTTTTCTATTTATTTAATTACCAGAACTTCAAAAATCCATAACTTTTTGTAGAAAAATCCTAAAAATAAAATAAAAATACCCTCTTGCTCAGTGAACAGAGAAGAATAATTTGGAAAAGAAATTAAATCATTTCATCAAGTATTTTATTTTTAATGATTTATTTACTCTCTGGACTATTTTAATTCTCCATGCATGTAAATAATTCACCATAGCATGAGACCATAAGGCTTTTAAAGCCTCTGAACTTGGGAACATTCCCTGAATTTTCCAAGGTCAGAGGCCATCCCTATGAGAATTTATTGATTTTTCAAGTTCACGTTACTGTTTTGAGTATTTTAATTCTAATAATTAACATGTTGAGAAATAAATTCTAGGAAAATTTGGTGATGTTTCTTGTGACCAGAGGGACCTAGGAAAAATAAGTTTTGAGTTAATTCACTTTGAACAATCCTAATTGGCCTAAATACCCAAAATTAAACTTTAATTAATTAGGGTTAACCATCGATCAAATTAACTTAAAAAAAATTCTCCACTATCCTCTAGAGATAGAAGAACATCACAAAAAAATTTGAAACCAATTGGACTTGATTAGCCCCACCAAATGGGTTGATTAAGCCTCTTAAGCAAAAATGGGTAAAATTAAACTTTAAAAATTCATAACTCACAAAATATTTTTCAAAAATTCACAAAAATGGTTTTGGAGCTTCTCTGGTATCAGAGGAATTTGAGAAAATTAAAATTGTAATTTTCTAAAAAAAAGTTGATTTTTAAGCTTATTTTAATATTTTTAATACTTAAAAAATAATAAAAATCACAAAAATATTAAAAATCACCAAAATGTCATATTTTGAATTCTAATCATTTAGGAACAAACCAAATATTTTTCTTAAGTCCCTAGGGTAAGATATTGAATTTTAAAGGCCTAAATTAATTTTTGAATTAAAAAAAAATGAATTTTCTTAACATTCCCTAAAATAATTCTAATAAATCAAAGAAAAATTAGAAAATTATAAAAATTGGTTCTCTAGTTTCCTTGATATTAGAGAGATTTTTGAAAAATATAAAATCCATTTTTCAACTTTGATTTTATTTTAAAATTAATTAATGCTCCAAAACTCAAAATAATTCTAATAAATAAAATATAATTCAAAAAATCACCAAAATTTGTCCAAATGGTCCTCTGATCATTAGGAATATGCCATAATTTTTTTAAGGACAGAAACATTTCCTTGGTCATGTTATTGAATTTTCCTTGAAAATCCCTATTTTCCATTAAAAATAATTACATAAATAAATTAAATACAAAAAAATCACATTTTCTCCTCTAATGTCTTAATTGACATGTAAGTGAGGTCACATAAACATTTCAAGTTCATTTGAGCTTAATTTAGTGAGTTATAAAATTATTAAGCTTGAAGGGCAAAATGGTAATTAAATTTTTCAACCTTTAATTAAAATTTTAGGATTAATCAAAAAGGGGAGGGTAAAATATTTGATTTATACTGATTTTGGATGATTGAAACTTAAATGGTTAAGGGTGGAAACCCACCAATCATTTTAAGATTAATTAAAGTAAACCTTAATCAATTAGTTAATTAAATTTGGAAGATTAATTAAAAAAAAATTGAAATTATTAAAATAAGGATATTATTAAGAAGACATTTATTCTTTAATTCAAGAGTCCTTAAATTAATCACTTCAATAATATTTAATTCCAAATTAAAATGACAATCCAAACTCAAGATTTAAAATACTAAGAGACTTAATCATTAAATTAAATTAAAATTAAAACATTTAAACTAAATTAAATCAAAATTTCAATCAAATTGATACTTTAACAATTAAATTAAATCATCTTTAAAAACATTAAAATAAAATAAAAAAAATTAAATCAAATTAAAATTAAATTAAATCACAATTAAATCAAAGTAAATCCAAGTTAAATTAAATTAAATTAAAACATATTAAATTAAATTAAATTAAATTAAACATAAAATCAAATTAAAATAAAATTAAAATTAAATTAAAATTAAATTAAAATTAAATTAAAATTAAATTAAAATTAAACTAAACCAAATAAAATTAAATTAAATTAAATTAAATTAAATTAAATATAACATAACTTAAGACATAAAGAATTCAAAATAAATCTAAAACGACTTGAACACTATTTCAAACATAAACCCATTAATTAAAATTAAATTAAATCACAGATCACTAAAACATCAATTTGCCCTTAAAAGCTCTTGTTATCATAACTCCTAAGTGGAGTATTTAGTAAATTGTTATCTCACTTATAGGTATTCAAATGTCCTAGTTTACTGAGCAAAAGAACAAAACTTAAACTCCCGGATGATTAATTCACTTGTATAATTAAATTCTCTTGGACTTAAAATAATCCTGGAGGTATTGAAAAGATGTTTAAGACTCGTTTTAAGCACTTTCTCAATATGATAGGATGTTTATAAGAACAATTGAACTTAATTATTCTTTGATGAAGAAAATCGTCCTTAAACCAAAATACGAGAACCTAGACGTCATAGGAGATGGCTAGCTATAGGATTAGGACTTTGATAGACAATCAAAACCTTTCCTTTAGCTTTACCTAGGTACTTGTTGGAATATTTAAATGCCTTAACATGTGTTTTAAGTGCAGCTTGGGATGACGGGAAGACTCTCTAGGTACGCTTTCATTTTATTTCAATTTACTTTATTGCAAATGCACTTTACTTTTCATGCATGATAAACAACTGTTGCATGAAAACCAAAACCTTTAGGATAGTCCCTGAACTAAAACCAAAACTAAATTAAAAGTTATTACAAGATAAAAATCACCGCCACAACATTTCAAAATATAAAACAACTTAAAATTTAATCACAAACAGAACAACAAAACTACAATTGCAACTAAATTAAAACATCTCGTTGAATGATCGGGAATACCTCCGATGATGTAACCCACGTGTTGCTAACGGGATTTCCCACGGTCTAAATGAAAGTGTAGAACTCATTCAGTTGAGTTTAGCAAATTCATCTGGACTAAGTGAATTCAATGAAAATAACGATACCGGGATGACGGAACCGTGGGATCTTAATCGGTTCTGTTCTAATAACTTTAAGATTTGTTTTAATTAAAACACTAGAGACACTTGGATTTTAAGACTTCTCTAAAACCAAACTCTTCTCTTCTCTTTTGATTACAATCTTCAAAAATTAAACCTCTGCAACAATAAGGAGCTTGGAGCATGGTGGGCAGCACGACCATCATCATCAGCAAAACTCGGATCTACATCAACTAAACTTTCCTAGAATTTAAACAACAAAGCCATAGGATTTCGAGGTAATTTGTCTAGTGCAACATAAATCCTCAACTCTTCGTTAGGCATTTGAATGATCATGTCATGTAAATTAAGCCCTAACCTGTCTTAGGACTCCGACGTAGTCGTTTGGTACGACATAAACCCTCATATCTTCAAGGCTATTTGTATGATTTTATCATACAAATATAAAGTCCAAATTAATTAAAATCGGCAAGATTGAAATATCAGATAATATTAGGATTTTCTTAAAACCGAGCCAAACAATAGGATAGTTTGGGAAGTTGCCAAGATTCTTCTTGGATCCTCAACTTCTCCTACATTTTGAGTCATTCCCTTTTGAATTTCAAAAATCCAATCCTTTGAAAACCCCAAACTTTGAAATTCTTGAGAGCAAAACCACTGATCATTATCGAGAGTTTTCTTAAATGATTCCCGTCATTTAAGATGTAATTAACTATAGGGGCTTGCCCTTATAAGGAACATTAAGAACCCAAATAATATAAACCCTGTTTAATTCATTTATATTAAGCGGGGAATTTGTTCGGCTAATAAAATTGGTTCGCAGACCAAACGGATGTCACAAATCTCCTAGTTTATTTAACCGAGCCCCATCATCAAGCAGTGTGTCTATTCTTCGGGATAGATACACAGTTTGTGATGTGGTGCTCGTTTATATAAACTATTTGGGATGTGAGATCGGTTTGATTTTATATCTTAAAATTATTTTCAAAATCATATACTATTTTCTAAACCATATATACATATTTAAATTAAATTTAAAATCTAAAATTCGCCGACAATTTCTGTAGCGACCCCTTTTCAAAATACAACACATAACCTGAACATATGCCGACACAAGGAAATTCCCCATTTGGACCCTCCACGTATTGGTACTAACCAAACCCTAGCCTGGGGCTAAGATCTTGGGGAAACCACCCACATGAGTTTCCAAAAGAGTAGGGGATCAAGTGTAAGGAATTTTGGTTTTGGGTTGTGAGGTAGTGTATGAGAGTGCAATGTGCAAGTGTGTGTGTGAGCCTCACCCAGATTGCCCAGGGTAAATAAGGCTTAACCATCATGTAGGGAATTCCTCTTGAGCTTCCTAATACTTGGTCTCTCCTCCTAAGAATTTAGAGTTTAGACATTAAGCATTTAAAAACTTTAAGTGAAACAAAGAAGTGTTTTGAATTTCCATGGGGTAAGATTTCCATTGCTAGTCCTCTAAGATAGTCACCAGGAAAGTCCTATGGCTAAACCCTAGACTATTCTGAAGATAGAATAGACCTCAACAAAAGCGAGGTCAACACCACTTTATAATTTATTTCTTTACACCTTCATTCATGTTAGGGTTCAATCTCTTTTGAGGATCTACCCTAGGATTATGATTGTCTTCCATCAAAATTCTGTGCATATAAATTGAAGGGCTGAATCATTTAATATCTGCTATTGTCCATAAAAATGCTTTCTTATAATTTATTAATGTCTCCATTATTTTTTCTTCATGATCTTCTGTTAAGTCTAAGGATATTATAACAGGTAAAGTAGATGAGTTCCCTAGAAAAAACATACTTTAAATGTGTAGGGAGAACCTTCATCTCAAGTTCATGAGGTTTTTCAATTGAAGGAATAAGAGGTTTACTATTTTCTATTTTATCCAAAATTTTAAAATTTTCCTAAACATAATTCAAATCCTCAGTGAGTTTCTCAGTAGATTTATCTTGAAAATCGATTTCATTCTCATTCTCCTATTCTTGTTGATTTGATTTAACTTCACAACTTTCTTGGAAATGGTTATCAATTGAATAATCAATAATATCCATTCTGTAACATTTATCAACTTTTCCTTTTGATGGATACTTCATTGACTTTAACACATTAAATTTAACTTCCTGGTCATTAACTCTCATAGTTAGCTCTCATTTTTGCACATCTATCATAGGTTGTCCAGTAGAAAAGAAACATCTCCCTAATATGATAGATATTTCTTTATTTTCCTCCATATATAACACAATCAAATCCACAAGAAAAATAAATTTATCTACATTCACTAGTATATCTTCTATAACCCCTTTCGGATAATTAATAGATCGATTAGCTAAATGAAGGGTTACAATAGTGGTAGAAACTAATCTAAGCGTAACCTTTTAAATATTGATAATCACATGAGGTTATTGCTCGCTCATAAATCACATAAAGCTTTTCCACATAATTTGTCTCCAATCTCACACAACATAGTGAAGCTATCGGGATCTTTGACTTTTTAAGGATGCTTTTTCTAAATTATAGCATTGCGTTCATCACTAAGTGCCACAGTCTCATATTCACCAAACTTCCTCTTCTTATTTAAAATTTCTTCCATTAATTTGACATAGCTTGGCATTTGCTCCAATGCTTCAACAAAAGGAAAGTTTATCGTTAGCTTCTTAAATATCTCCAAAAATTTCAAAAATTGTTGATCAATCTTCTGCTGTATAAGTCTCTGAGAAAATAGAGGTGGTGGTTTTTTAAATCGATCTTAGTTGCAGAGATAGGTTTTTCCATATTTTTAGGAACATTTTATTCTTGTTTTTAGGTTTCTTCTACTTCCCTTTTAACTTCAATATCTTTCTGCACTCTAGTCTCCAATTCTCTTCCACTTCTTAACATTATTGCTTTTACTTCTTCTTTTTTTTATCTTTAGGATTTATCTCAGTGTTACTAGAAAGTGTTCCTTGAGGCCTATTGCTAAGTGAGTTAGCAATTTGTCCCAGTTGATTATCAATATTTCTTGTTGCAACACTCTGAATTTGTAATTGATTACCCATCTGTAACACCACCTCTTCTATAGACAACTTCTTCTCCTTAATTTGTCAGTTATTAGTAAATCCAGGAGGATAAGGTCTATAGTTAGAACTATCCTAGTTGTTCCAATGGGTTCACTTGTTTCTTCCCTCATTGTTGAATTCCACCACAATAATTATTATTCCAGTTATTGTTAGGGTGGTTCTTCCAACCTGAGTTGCAATAGTTAGAATAAGGGTTATTAGGTCTATTATTAATTTGCAATTAAAGTCTCAAATGATGACAGAGAATCAATCAATTGTTAATGAGTTCTCTTCAATGACATGAGGTGTCTAAGATAAGTTCTTCCCAAATAGGTCTACCTTTGCAGATATCATAGCAACTTGAGATGCTAAAATTAAATTCACATCAGTATCATGAACACTGACTACTTTCTTAGGATTTACCCTTTCAGACGGCATTTGAAGGTTGTTAGTAGCCATCTCTTCTATTAATTCATATGATTCATCAAATGGTTTCGACATTAATTAACTTCCAACAACAGCATCAATAATAGATATAAGGGATCCTACTAACCCATCATAAAATATTTGAATAATTAATCATTCTGGAAAAGCATGATGTAGACACTTCATGAGGAGTTCTTTAAATAGCTCCTAAGCATCGTATATTGACTCACCTTCTTATTGAGTAAATGAGGTAATAACATTTCTATGCTTAGCAGATTTTTAAGGTGGAAATTACATAGCCATTAAGGTGTTAATGAGTTTAGTCACATCTTAGCTTTATCCCTTAAGGAAAAAGGAAAAAAGTCCAAGTCAAACACCGTCATTTGATATACCTTCGTACTTAAATTTAGCACACAGTTTTAGAAAACTAGCAATATGTATATTTCAATCTTTAGATGGTGTTCCTCAAAACTGATTATTTTCTACCATTTAGATAATAACAGATTTAAGTTCAAATGAGTTAGTCGCTACGACAGGGGTTTGTATACTTAAGTGAATTTCATATGTTGTAGGGTTTTCATAATCCCAAAAAGGTCTTTGTATGTGATGATGTTCATGTTTAACAGTTTGATTATCAAAATTATTTTGTGAAGTGTTCACCATTTCTTGTAAATTGAGAAGTCCTTTTTGCTTTCAAAATTTTCTTATAGTTTCTTCTAATTCAGAATCGTAAGGCACTAAACCTTCATATCCTGAACTACACATACAAAATTAAAAGTTCTGAAAGTAAAAATAAACAAAGTACTTTAACTAATAATTTCTAAATTTTTATTTTTTTATTAAATTTTAATTTAAATTTATTTTACAAGAAATTCACTTAAGTATACAAACAAAAATTTTCCTTAAAAAGAGAAACAACACTAAATATTTTCCTAAAATAAGTCAACATTTGAAATAAAAATTTGAAGCCAAAAAGTTTCGTCTCTTTGCTATCAATGGCGCTAATAGTACGACCTGATAAACAATTACACATTTAATTACTATCCAAAAGATGGCAAAAAACTTGACCCAATTTATATTTAGCGGCTACTGTGTATAAATTATATGTTATTAAATTTAGAATTTGATTAATAGTTTACACATTAAGGTGTACTATGCAAGTGCACATATTTTTTCAAGTAATATGAGATTTTCTTTAAAAACCCTAGCATCAATCTCACATAGAAGGTGAAGCTCTTTTAATCGACTTAGAAAAATCAACTTAAACTATAAATAATTATCTAGTAAATAAGGTAGCGAGTTTATGTGTAAAAAAAGTTACTAAATTTATACAAAATTGGTTTCAAAGCCTAAAGAAAATAAAGTGTTTCTAAATTAGTTCAAATTATGTGAAGGTTCTTTCCTCTTACAAAGAGATCATAATCAGTGTAGGAATCAAATGTTTAAAAGTTAAAATGTAGTTTTGTGACAAATAGGACCAATCCTATTCGTTACCCTCTCCTAAGTGCATAAAGAACAATGGCTAATCTACTGTTAAGTTCCAAAATCTCTCAGGTTATGTTGGTTAGGTTCTAGCCACTTACTTTCATATTACCACTATGTCCTCTTTATAGGACTAACCGGTCCTAAGGTTCCAAATTCTAGATCGAATTAGCAAGAATCTAGCCCGCCACCCACCAAGTATATGCCCATGAAAACTTATCTCACTATCTGTTTGTACTAACCCATGAATTACCTTCACCTACAAAATTAATGTGATTCTTATTAGTTGAGTAACACATAGCCTTCCCGGGTCATTATTGATTCATAATATATTTTAACATTCCAATTGGCCAGATTCATAGTGGTAATCATCATAAATATGGAATAAGAGAAATCGTAAACAATTATAATCTTATGCATTATTACTTCTTATTGCAAGGAGAAAGAATAACAAAACTACTCAGAATTCATGGGGATAACACAATAAAATATGACTTATATAATAATCCAAGTTTACACAGTAATACATGACAAAAATAAAAGTACAAAATACTTATCTTAAACTTCTCACCAAGCAAATCTTGAAGTTCTTGTGATGACTTCTTCCTCCAATAGACACACCAAAACACACACTAAAAAGAATCACACACACACACCAAGACTCATGATCCCTGACACCATACACACCAACTCCTCTCTTTTTTGACAAGCCAATGACTTCTTTAAATAAAGCTCTTAAAGTTACCATGAGTCACTTCAAGCACCTTTTCAAAATTCATCCAAATTCATTGCACAAAAGCCAAAGCAGTTTATAGTGCCTAGGTGCCCAACTGCAGCCCTTAGGCGCTAACCTTTAAGAAGCCTCAAATAACTACCTGATGCCTAGGAGCCAAATTCTAACGCTTAGGTGCCAGGTCACTTTTTATTCCTTTGCTTCATTTAACCTTTTATTGCTTCAGTTTTGCTCCTTTCACAGTTAAACTTCAATTTATTGTACCTAAAATCAAAAATATGCAAAATACCTTCCATAAAAGTGCAATATCATTAAAAATGAGTGTAAAATACTTATAAAATATTAACATATTTTTAGGTGTATCAGTAATCCACCCTTCTTTACCTTACATTCTTCTAAGGATAAATGTAAATACCTCGGTGTTTCTCCTTACCATAACGAGTGCTTAAAGCATCATCACTTTTTTAGGATGAGCCACACCCTTGCGGCCTCTGGTCTCACCTTTGGGTCATGCCTTTATAGCCCCAAAACCCTTCTTCCAAGTTGAATATAAGTCCAGTATGCATTCCTCTTTGGTTGAAGTCTTTAGTTTTGGCCCATAAGCCATTTGAATCTAATGATTTTTAGACCAAATGATGTTCTAGTCGGTCCTTTCAGGAGAACGTCTCATCACTTGACATCCTAGATTTATTGCTTAGCCTCTTAGCAAAACTACTCTACCCCTCAAATGATGATGTAAAACTCTTAGTATTCATCACAGATTAAGAGCACGCATTAAGATTACACACCTCGGTCACTTCGTAGGAAAGATCAAAGTTTCTTGGCTCTCCTTAATTGACTAAAGTGTACTAGTGCTCTGGTATGAAGTAAGTCCACTAACATTTAGCCTTTATCTAGAAAACTTTCCATTGCTTAATGTGCGATGTAAGACCCCATGACATTCTTCATTAAAGTAATAAGTGGCTCCCTAGCCAACCTGACTATCTCTTGAAGAGCGGCATAAGGCCCTACGTTAGTCTTCAACGTTGTTGTGTACATGTTAGAGGTTTTAATTCCTTGATTACTTCATGGTCATGCCTCTAGGGTCCTTACACCACCAAGTCAGGTTACGCCTCTATGATCCCTAAACCCCTTAGCTTTATTGCTCAGCACCCTAGCCAACCCACTCTACCTTTTCATATGATGATGTAAATCTCTTAGTATTCATCACAAAGAAAGTACAGGTGTTGAGGCTATGCACCTTAGTCAGTCTACAAGATGGATCAGAGTGTTTTGGCTCTTCTTCCTAACTGACCAATGCGGACTAGCGCTCAGGTGTGAAATAAGTCCTTTGTCATTCCTCCTCGATCTAGTCAACCTGTTACTGCTTATTGTGTGATGTAAGGCCCCATGACATTCCTCATTAAAGTGATAGGAGACTCCCAAGCCAATCAGCCTACTTCCTAAAGAGCAATGTAAGGCCTTATGCCAGTACTTATCAATTTAGTGCAGGCATTTAAACTTCTAATACCTTGATTATTGCATCGTCATGCCACTATGTCACTTGGACCAACATGTTGGGTCTAGCCTCTATGACTGTTGAACCCATTATTAGGTCACTCTCTACGACCTCTGAACCTTCTATGTGGTCATGCATCTATGAACCCTGGACCACCACATTATGACATGCCTCTATGGACCCTTAACCAAATCTTAAGTCATGTCTCTATGACCTTTGAACATATTTTGTGTGGTCACAGAACCCTCGATGATTTCCTCAAAAGAACCGGTCGGCCCTGCTAATATCCTGGTCTCGCAAGCGCATTGTTCTATGATCTCGAGGGGATTGTACTCATCCCGATGGTCCCCGGCCGGAGATCTACAACTGACGATGGGTCGAGTAGTTGCTGAATTACCGGGGCAGACAACGATGGAGTCCGACATCTCCAATGAGCATAACGACCACCTAGGCAGGGGAGACACCGCAACATTCTTTGACAACTTGCCGTCTTGGTGTTTTTTTGACTTGACCAATTCATCCATAAATCCCTTCATGGATGAGAAAGTCTTAAAGGATTCCTCTCCCTCTAGTGTCTAAATGTTCCCAATTTCCTAAGGAAGTGATAGCGGAAGGGTCATGATAGCCACTCACCTCAGATCCTTATCGTTCACCTTTTTTGGAAGGGTCTGTTGGCTCTTAACACGCACACGCGTACCAAACAACGAGGTCACTCGGTGAGGTCTCTTCAGCGATTGACCTTCTGCATCATCAAATGAGTTGACTACGTCGACCGGGTTAGGTTCTAGCCTCACTCGTTTTTGCTTCATCACCACTTCTTATTTAAAAAAAGGGGGAAACTGAAACCCTGTCCTTGCGAGCCTCTTAAATTCCATGTAATCTAGTTCGATTTGTCAGCCATAATGCACCTCAGTTGTGAAAAGTGACATTCACGACAAATGATACAAGGCTCATTTCATATCTGTTTATAGAGCACATGAGGTAAGAAATCCTAAGAAAACTCATATGTTCAATCATTTCACAAATTTATTGCTAATAGTTGTTTAATAATTTTCCTCTTTTTATTAAAATTTTTGCTATCAAAGTGAAGAAAAAATTTGGGGAGCTAATATGTATATACCGAGAATAACAACACAAAACTAAATGAGAACAAACGAACAAGATGAAAGGACCTCCTTTCGAGGGAATCAATCAACCGACGATTCAGGGCCAAGCATGAAGCTTGGCCTCAAACCCGGGATATGTTCAACCTCCGAAGATGGTTCTCCGCTCGGCAGTGGTAAGATCCGTCGAAAGTGGGGCAAGAATAATCTCGGCAGCGAGTTTTGTTATATATCCCACGTGGACTGCAACAAGAGCCCTTTAAGGCCTTGCATGATTAGGTGATTTGGCCAAGGCGATGAACCAATTAGGCAGGCGAGACGTAAACCATGTAAGACTCAAGCTGAATAGAAAATGAGGCGCGACTCACTATGAAAAAAGATGGTCGACCACATTAAACTGACTTAACCTGTGTTCGGACCAAACGACCACATCACAACCGACAGCTCTGGTCGATCGTACCAAAAGACACTGAGCAATATCTCCATTCTTCTGAACACCTTGACCGACCAACTCGTACTCCTAAAGGCACATAGTCACTTGACCGATCGCCTCAGTTGGTTGACTTCAAGCCAGTCAACCAGCTAATTACCGTCAATATTGAAATTCAATTATAATACAAATGTAACAAGATCTATACTTTCGATTAGAGCCTTAATGACATTAAGAACAGTTTCCATAATAATTTCATCCTTTCTGTAATTGTACAAAACACATTTTTATAAGTACGGGGTAAAAATACGAATAAAAGGAGCTTTCCCTCGATTCTCCCTACAAAGATTCCAGACTTATTTTACTCTCTCTTCCTTCTCCCCTTCACTCGTCTCTAACACTCAAAGCGTGATTCACAATGAACAAACAAGGTTCCAAGATGTTAATAATGATGGATTGTTTGTCACCTGTTATCTATTTAAAGTTTTAAAAGAAACTAATGAAAATATTTTTTGACGGGGCTTTCGCCCAAAAATATATTTTTTTCATAGCCAGCATTGATATTATATTTTTTTTAATAAATTCTTTGCTGTTATTGATGGAATTAGCAAAATGGAATAAATACATTATGTTTCCTTATTCAAGTGTAGTGACCATTATCATTTTTGGGAAGGTCAGAAACTCGAACCATAGTTTAAATATGTGTCATCCAAAACTGGGAAATCAGCTTTAAAACAATCGGGTAGTCCGAGATCGTTCTCGATAAACTGCAATGGCTTGCCCAATAACAGTGAAGTCCAAAGAATCAAATTTGATGCATCCGTTCGTCGTTCCACGACGCCCAAGAAATTACATAATTGGGATGCTCCAAAAGAATATTTAAGTTGATTCATGTTTAGAACATAGTTATTAAATATTTATGCTCATCAAAGAACATGCGCCTCTAAAAAATTTAGCGTTTTCGTGCTCAAAATACATAATTTTAGTCTTTTAAAGAAGGAATTTGATAAGAATATGGGAAACGCAATCTCTCGTATTTCTAAAGGGTGATATGGCAATTTGAAACAAACAAAACCCAAAACCAAATAATAATTTAATACTGATTCTTAACAAGCAATTGTGAGAATTCACAAAAAGTTAAGCATAATGGCAAATAAATTGAGTGAGACATCATTGCCTGGCACGTAATGCATGCAAAAAGAAAAAGGGAAAATACTAGCAATAACTTTACATTGATCTGTAGAGATTAACACCAGACTAAAGAATAATTGATTAGTCGTAATACGCTAGCAACCAATCCTTCCCGTTGATGAAATCGATGGACAGGAATGGAGCAACCTCCTCCGAGGTCAGCTGGCGTGACCAAGGGACTCGGTGAATAGGGTTCGCGCCTGGACCATAGCATGAATACTCCCCGTATAGCAAAGGGCTGTGATTAAATAATAGTAATGATCATCATTAAGCTTATAATAAATCTGTAATTATAGTTTAATAATGGATCCAAAAGCTTACTCAGTGGGGCCATCATAGCTCCAGTTTGTCCAGCCTGCAAGGGTGATGGTCTTCGAGAGGTAGGATTTGGCGAAAATGACCCGAGAATGGGCCCCTTTGGCCCGACCTAAATAGACGTCATCAACGCCATATACCTTGCAGTTTATGAACACAAAGCCGCCGCTGTCATTAGGAGATTGCCGGTTTTGGGCCGTGATTGATCCAAGTATCGTGGTTCGCCGGTCTGGGAGGACGAAGATCTCGCAGCTCTGCATGAGAAATGATTGCGTCTAACAATAAAATATCCTAGCTTTTAATACAAAATGATACATACACTGTATATATAATCACCGTATGATGATATAACGGCAATTAATAGCAAGTTGAGCAATTTGAATGTCGATGAAAAATTTTTAATAATAATACAATTCTTATACTATCAAATGTCATGGCTGTTGGTTTGTGAGGCAAGATAGTTGTAAGACTACGGAAATGTTTTAATTTAATATAGGTATATTGCGGCTGGTTATTAATTTGAGCTATTAATTAATCAAACAATGTTCAAATTATATATCAACTACTTGCCTGGAAGATTGATTGGCCACGGCCAAAGATAAAATCGATATTCCCCTGGATGTAGCAGCTCTCGTAATAATGCTTCCCTTTGTGATCAAAGAGGGTGTTATGATTACTATAGAAGCCACAGTGGTAGAACGCGACTTTGTCACCTGTGACTTTCGCTGCCACGGATTGGTTGAATGGTGTATTAGCTGCACCTAAAGGAGCATCATTCTGCGGCATAAAGTACTCAAAATTAGCAATCATAAAAGTGTCATCATCATCTCATAAAAATAATCTCGATTAATCAAGGAAAATGATTTTACCTTGAAACTAATCCCAAATGCGTTGAATTTATCAGCTTTGACGGTGATGGTGGCAGAGTTGGTGTTGTTGTGCAAGCTATCGTTCCAAACAATTGAAGTTTTGCCTTTGCCATTACCCCTCATAAAAATGTATGGTTTGTTCTCAGGAATCACTATCTTCTCTCTGTCAATAAACATTTAATATTTTTCATCATTCTATAAAAAAGAGTTATCAGTTGAGACAACAAGGCTTCAGAATCGTTGTACCGATATACTCCAGCTCGCACATGTACTACGATCCACTCAGAATTTCCTTCTGGGACTGCATTGATCGCGGCCTGAACGGAGGAGAAGTTGTCCCTTCCTGATTTGCTAACAATGAGGGTACGGAAAGGGTTCACGGGCAACTTTGAAGTGAGGAGGGGAGCATTGATCAGATCATTTGCTTTTGAGCCTTTAGCAATGGCTCCATCAACAAATGCCGAATAAGAAATGACGAGCGGGAGATGAAGTATAAGAAATGAAAAACTCATTTCTTAAAAGGTTTGGCAACTTCAGATGAAGAATTGCTATCAACAAGGAAAAGGAAACAAAGAGGGTTCTTCAATTAAGAAGAAAACAAAGGATGAGGGGTTGATTGATGCGTAATGCCTTTTTTTTTTTTTTTTTTTTTTTTGGGTTCCTATGATAGCAGTTTTTGCGCAAGGGCTACGAGCGAATGGCGGCAGAATTTGGTTGAACGGTGAAATTCGACCGTTGCCTATTGCACTAATTCGGAGAGGAATGGTTATTTTCTATTGAATGAATGATCATGTTAAATCTGGCCAACAAGTTGTTGATAATGGATGACTTGTTAGAATAAATCGTTCGATTAAATAAATATTAATTAAAAGGCTTGCTATCATGATAGTGTTTTGCTCTTTTCTTTATAATATAAAATTGTTACCCGACATGGCGCAGATTTCTTTTCTAAGTGGGAAAATGCATCATATAACAAAATATAGGGAAAGTGACCATGCTATGTAAGTTTATTATTATTATTATTATTATTATTATATATATATATATATATATATATATATATATATATATATATATATATATATATATATATATATATTTAAAAGAAAAGAAGCTAGAGCTCCCTACATGTTGAAGTAAAAATTACAAAACAAAGGATAAGAGGTGGTTCCAATAAAAAAATGAACCAAACCCCTAATAAAATAGCAAAAAGGCCCAACAGAACCTGTTGAACCAAAACTTACAGTCACAAACTCCACACAGATAAAATTCCCACCAAGACCAAAGATCAATAACAGCAGGTCAGTTCTGATCATGGTTATCCATTCTGAGGTGGGGAAGTCCCAGATTGTCCCCAGCAAGGGAGTGTGACACCATCTCCTCCCGGGTAGCAGAACCAGTACAAGCTAGCTAATGTGCTGGTTTATTCCCCTCTCTGAGAATAGTAGAAAATTTTTCAGGGGGGGGTTTAATATGGTTAATTTGCTGTAACCAGTAGTTGTGATTGCAATTTGTATGAGTAACATTATCAAGACTGTTCAACAGCACAGTGGAATCAACTTCAACCCATATATAACACTAATAGGCTGTCCTGGCTAATTGTAGTGCCCAAAGCACTGCAATTAACTCAGCTTCAAGAGCATCTTGGGCATTCACAGGGGCATAAAAAAACAGGAGACACTTACAAAAATGGTTCCTGAAAATCCCCCCATCCCAACACTGTCTTGGAGAAGCTTCCATCAGTATTAATTTTAATGGTAAGACTTAGAGGGGGTTCCCATCCAGTTTTGACAAGGGAAACTGCAGCAGTTGGAAGTGCAATATGTAGAATATTAGGGAACCTCTTGTGTGTAATGATTTTGGTCAGGTAAGCTTTGCAATTTCTTACCACTTTAGCAACAGTAGCAGTGTTATCATAAAATTTGGATTGATTTCTGGCCATCCAAAGGAACCAGATAACTATGAAATGGACAGTATGAAAGCTTTGGTCCTTCCAGTCTTTCCAACAGTTACGGAACAAATCCCATTGAATAGTGGTACTCTCCACACATGAAGCCAATTCCATCCAAACAGCTTGGGAGAAAGGGCTTCTGAAGAATAAATGAGGAATAGATTCTTCCTGGTGGTGACACAGCACACATATTGAAGGCCCCCTTAATCCTTTCATTTTAAGTATATCATTGTGGAGATGATGCCATGAAAGACTCTCCAGCACAGAAATGACACAGATGAGGATAAGTATTTGCCCCCATATAATTTTACCCCAAGGTACAGAAGGCCACTAATAAGATTTACTATAAATGGCTTTGGTAATGCTCTGAAGTTGGTGAATTTGCCAATTAATTTTATCAGGTCTACCTCTGTTAAAAATTGAAGTGGAGATCTGTTGAGCTGAATGATCCTGTAAAATAGCTTTAAGATGTGGGAGTGACCAGTTTTGGCCATCCCAGAAATCAGTAACCTTAATTGTATGATGAGCACTATCCACTCTAGGAGTTGACCATTCCTTTGGGCACCAGTTATCCAACCATTAGTTTATTTCCCCTTTTCCCAATTCCCAGATAAAAAGAACCTCAGCATTTTGTCTAATTCTGAGCAGATTTACCCAGATTTTAGAATCCCCCAATTTTCTAACCACAAGTGAAGGATGAGTGTACCTGCAGTACTTTCCCTTCATATATTTAGCCCACAGTGATGTCTGTGCTTTGAAATGGATCCAAAGTTTACAAAAAATGGACCTGCTGAATATGAGGAAAGCCTTTAAAACCCATACCACTAGCCAATGCTGGTTTAGTAACTTTTTGCCAAGAAGCCCAATGCATTTGTTTTCTCTGACCTGACCATAGAAATCTATTGAAAGCACTTTCAAGTTGCAATTGGGTGCTTTTTTTCATTGTTGTCATTTGCAATAAATAGGTGGGGAAGGTGGTGAGTATACTTTTTAGGAGAGTAAGCTGCCTCCATTTGGTAGGAAAGAATTTGTCCAGTAGTTACGTTGGGAGTTGATCTTGGTGAGGATATCATCAAATTGGATTTTCTTAGCCCTCCCTAATATAAGGTAGGCCCCTAGATATTTAATAGGAGGGGTACAGGAGGAGAACCCATTATGTGCCAGGATCCATTGCTTAATATGAGCTAGTGTATATTTAGAGAATACTAGCTGACATTTATTAGGGTTAAACACCATACCTGACTGATTTTGGAATGAGTTTAGACAGTATTTAAGTTTTTTCACAGCAGTTTTGTGAGCACTTGAGAAGAGCATAATGTCATCTACATGATAAGGTGAGTGATAGAAGTGTTAGATCTATGGTGGTTCCTGGCATAGCTCTGATTCAGAATAGCTCTATCAATCATCCTGGACAAATAATCTAATGCCAAGATGAAAATAGTTAGAGATAGTGGATCTCCTAGTTTTAGACCTATAGTTGCTATGAAATTTTCCCTAGCTTAACCATTAATCAAAATGGAGTGCTCATTTGATTCCAGCCACCTTCTGATGAGATTGCAGAACTGAAAATTGAACCCTCTAGCAGTCAGAACTTTAATGATAAAGTCCCAATTTTTAGTGTCATAAGCCTTTTGGATGTCAAATTTGTAAATCAAATTACCCCCCCTGTGAACCTTCTCCAAATCCAACAACATCTCTTGAGCAAGAAGGACATTATCAAAAATAGATCTGCCTTTAACAACGACAGTCTGGTTTAGACTAATCAGTTTATCTAGATGAGGTTGGAGTTTCCCCACAAGGATTTTACTAATTGTCTTGCTAACCACAGAAGTGAGACAGATTGGTCTGTAATGATCCCATCTTTGCAAGATGTTATTTTTTGGTACCAGCACAAAGTTGGAGGCATAGAAATAGCTTGGAAGAGGTCGGCCATGGAAAAATCTTTTAATGGCAGCTACCACATCCCCTCCAACCTGATTCCAAGCTTTTTTATAAAAATCTGCTGTGTAGCCATCTGGCCCAGTAGTTTTAGAGCTATCCATAGAATTTAATGCATTCCAGATTTCTTGTTCTGATGGAATATCAGTGAGATTCAAGTCTCTGGTATATTGTAAATCATCTTGGAAGAGGGACCCATCTATAGGCATTCTGTGTGTATTAGATAGGTTTAGTAATCTTGCAAAGTGTTTAACAGCATCTTGGGCAATATCTGTAATGTACTGGAGTTTTCTACCCTCATCAAAATATATGGAATGGATAATGTTACATTTTCTTCTATTTTTAATATAGGCATGATAAAATTTAGTGTTCTTGTCCCCATTAATGAAATGATTTAATGCAGCTTTCTATTTTAAAAACTGTTCCAGTCTTTCAGTGGTAAGCAAAAGGTTGATTTGTGCAGAAGAAAGTAGCTCATTTGTGACAGTGCCTGATTGGACTTTAGCTTCCAGATTTAAAACCTCATTTTCAGCCATTTGTACAGCTAGAGAAATCAACAAGAAAATTCCAACTCCAATGTCTAAGAGCTTTGCTAAGTTTAGTCTTCATAAGACTTAATAAGGGGGGCAGGGTGATCAATATCACACAAATTATTGTGGACAATGCTTTGAAAATCCTCATGAGTAGACCATACATTTAGATATCTGAAAGGAGGGGAGATTTTGATTAACTGGGGGAAGTAATGGAAATGTGAAGAGGCCTGTGATCAGATCCAACTAGGCTAAGGTGTGTCACATAAGTGAGTAACCAGTTTGAAAGCCAACAGTGGTTTACCAAAATCCTGTCTAACCTTTCCCAGATTTTCCCTCTTTTTAATGTGAAAGTTGGATCCCTGAAACCAATATAAAAAAGATTAGCAGCTTGTATGTTATCATTGAATGTGATCATTTTAGCAATGTTTGGGGCCCTGCCCCCAGACTTTTCTGCAGTGGAGCCAATGTTGTTAAAATCACCACCCACCAACCATGGAGAGTTCTGATGATCACCAATACATTGTAAATTAGCCCAAAGGAGCTGCTTGTCTTCTTTACTACAACCAGCATAGACAAAAGTTACAACACCACTATTTCCACTAATTTGGAATGGAGAGTGTATAAACTGCTTATCATCTATAAGGATTGACCAAGAAATCTCCCTTCTACAGAAAATCCAAATCTTATTATTGCAGTTGGTATAATGAGTAAAGCCATGTAATTTACTGATAACTTTGTGAGGGTACTTATGGACCAGTGGTTCCAATATAGCAATACACCAAAAGATTATGTTTCTTATTGAGAGTTAAAAGTCTTTTAAGGGATAGGGGGTTAGCAATACCCCTAATGTTCCAGCATAGGAAATTTATCATTAATTTGGAGGGCGAGGAAAAGAGGGCTGAGATCTAGATCTAGACCTGCCCCTAGTCTTTGAAGTGCCAGCTAATTCCCCCTCAGTCAAAGGGGTCCCTAACTTCTGCACTTCAGAACTAATCTTTTTCTTCTTTCTTGATGTCTGGGTATGCCATTTCCCTTCTATTTCATTCTGCATCTCACTGATAACAATATTAGTTGGAATCTATGTATCTAACAAATTTACAGAAGATTGCGAGGGAGAGAGAATTCTAACTTCCTCTACTTCTCTTCTACACCAATTAAGGTGGTTCACACTATCACCAGAGAGGGACCCCAATCCAGCAGGAGATCCACCAGGGCTTGGCCTCCTAATATTAACTGGGGTAAAAGTCTTCCTTGGGGAGATAGATTTTTCAGGAACTGCAGACCTATTCTCCTGCAGCAGGTATTTAGGATTATCAGCCTCATGTACCACATCTGAACTAAGTGCACCAACAGCTTTTATAGGTGGAATTTCTTTAACCATGTTTGAATTTCTTTTAGTGGGAGGGTGGATTCTAAAGCATCTATCATTGGTGTGGCCAAACATTTTGCAGTGAGTGCAAAAATAAGGTTTTTGCTGCATGATGACTTCATGCCACTGTCTATCCTTTACAGACCCAATCCAAATCTTCTTTATATCAGGTAGGGAGATATCCCTTTCAATCTAAATTCTAGCCATTTCTGGTTTAGCCTTGTTAATGGTTGCAACATCAAGCTCGAGAGGGGTTCCAATGGATCTCCCTATTTGAAAGAGTGCATTTTGAATGAAATACCTGTAAGGGAGATTTTGGAATTTAAAGCAGAATGGCACTATGGGATGATCTTGCTAGGATCAAAATCAGGTGTCCATTTTATTATCTTCATCTCTATCCCAGCAATGCTAACTAATTGTTTAGCAAAAACCATTGCGTAATCCTCTTCTGATGTAAAATTAATTAATAGATGCCTACCATCCAGAAGACCAATCTTACAGCTGCCCTTAAAGTTTAGGGATTCAAAGTATCTTCTCACAAAGTCCATCTTTGGGAGACCTAGCAGAAATTTTCCAATTAATGTTAATTTAACTTCATCATCCAGCTCTTCAAGTTCCTGCTCAGTGAAGATGACAACAGGACAACCCTCTTTCTCTTTAATGGGTCTGATAAAAGGGTAAGAGATCCTGCCAGTAGCTGCATCATGCAGTCTTTGAGGAAAAATAAGTTTGGAGGAATCAGAGATGGAAGGAGCATTGCCAACCACCCCAGTATAAGTGGCTTTAGCCCACTCAACATTGGTTTCCAAATCAATAGGGCAAGCCATGTAAATTAGCAGGAATGCTACCAAGCCAGAAGTTCCAGAATACCCAGAAAAACTCCAGGAAGCACAGAAAAACTCCAACCACAAACCAGAAACAGCAACACAAAGCCAGTCCAAAGGGCAGAAACCAGAGTGAGAAACAATGGAACAGTAGAATTCAAACAAGAGAAAGCCCGGGAAAGACCTTCCCCCAGAAATAGTGTTGAAGACCAAGAACACACCAAACACCACCACAAAGCAAGCCTCCACCTACTTTCCCCCTTACCCGAGCCACCACCGCATGGTCAGCCGCTGGCAGATTCATTCTAGAAATCCTAGCAGAGCAAAGCAAACCTCAACCACCATAACTATATATGATTATTATTATATATATGGATACGGAGAATTTACATACATTGTACACAAAAAAAAATATTTAACATATTTATAGTATTTACGAAAAAACACACCCACAATATGTCTAATAACTCAACAATATAACCCCTATTGTTTCGCTCTGGATCCTGTCGTCAAGTCCCACCAACAACAAACAATAACAACAACAACAAAGACTTAATCCCACTATTTGGGGTTGGCTACATGAATCCTTTTTCTCCATTGTGTCCTATTTAGTGTCATATTTTCATTTAATTCTACTAAATTAATATGATTTTTCATACAAATGTTTTCATAGGTCTAACTATATCTTTCTTAATATAAGTCAAATCTAAAATAGCTCTCAAGTTTCACCGCTCGCCAAAAAATAGGTTTATGATATTTCCTCCTGGTTCGAGAGAGTTCATCAGTTCCCACTGATATCTTCGTGCTCCTATACCCATTTTCAATATAGCCACATAAAGATGCTATAGGATGGGATTTATCAAATTGAGCCAAGTATGACCTTCACTAACATCTTTACACATATCAGGTTCTCCAAACCACATTAAAACCTTCTTCAAGTAGTCCCTTTCCTTCTTGCCTTCACTGTACTCTTCCAATTTTTTGATTTCACATTGATCGTTGGTGGAGGGTGGAAAATTTTGAGAGCTATCATTAGAGAAGGAATCTAGCCTTGACAATGTACTTGATGTATTGTTGTGGAAATTGGTTGGGGAGAACTTCCATAGAATCTCACGGGCAGGAAAAGAGGCGAGGATTTGGAGCTGTTGCCAATTTCACTTTTCCAAAAGTAGAGTGAAGAGGTCTGACATGAAATAGAGTGTGTCGCAATTAATTCATTGTCGAAAAGCGAACTATGACTTACATACAAGAGGATTTGCGGTTGTCGAGAACCATTTTCAAGTCACGTGCATTGACCCGACCACAATTACGCAAGTAAAATAGCTTATAAAATTATGGCCAAATTTGACCCTAAATCAGATTAAGCAGCTAATGTACAATAATGAATGATAAAAGTTTTTATAAAAAAATATAAATCGTACACTAGGGTACTAAGCAAGTATATGTATCGTTTCAAGTAATATAGAGCTTTCTAATAAAGCCCCAGATATCGATCCTACGGGGAAGGTTAAGCATAAATAATTAAGAAAGAAAGATGAAAAATCTCTTTATAAGTTAATCAATTAACAAGTACTAATATGCAAGTTACTAAAGTAGCAATTGTAAATAAAATCTTAATTTAAATGCTTTATCACAATACACAAAGATTCTTTCCAAATATAAAATATTTCATGAATATTAAATATCTAAATTAGTTTGAGAACTTAATGAATGTGGTATTGTAACGAACTGGAGCATATATATTCTTTACCCTTTGGTCCAGCGTATAAAGAACATTGGCTAGTTTTAGAAGATTGGATCAGGATGTATTGTTAGTAGTAAGGGACGAATTTCTAGGCTCTCACTTCTAGTTTCCCCCCCAAGGGTGCCTATGGTCGGGCCTACTAGTGACCCGTCATCTCCTCTTAAACAAAATTGAAAGAATTTATCCTATCACTCTAAAAACATAATCAATTTTATGCCCTTCAAAGATTATCTCCCTATATATTCGTACATCTCCCTTCATGGATTTACCATCTAACTTTCTAAGGGAAATGTGATACTTACAAGTTAAGAACTCTTAGCCCACGGTCATGTTTTAAGAACTCTCCACAGATTTTTACATTACAAGTGATCAAGTTATAGTGTAAATGAAAATCAGGTAAAGTATCATCACAAATTATTGATGAAGAAAAATATGTTCTCAAAACTAAATTAAAATCTTATCTAAATCAATTCATATTCGTAGGGAGAAAGAAAAGAAGACCACTCAGAAAGCGAAGAATTCACACCATAAACCATATTTATATAACTCAAATTCAAAGTACAAAACTTAAGAACTAAATTATAAATACTTATCTAGAATGATATACAAGCAATCCTTTGAAGTTTCTCTGACTTCGACTGACTTTTACAAGACTCCAACTCTAGCAATCACACTATAAACACTCTGAACTCTCACTAAAGAAAGGTAAATAACACTACACACTCTTTAACTAAATGAAATGGCACACCTCTTTCACTCTTATAACACTTACACACTCCAAACGACCACACTTTGTTGTAGAATTGTCCTCTATTTATAGAGCTTCGATAATGACCAGGAGTTGCTTGAGGCACCTCTCTAAAATTCATCCAAATTCGTTGAATATTCTAGAAGGTAACTGCGCCGCCTAGGCTCCAGATCTAGCACCTAGGCTCCAGTCTCTTGCGCGAATGGACGCGTCCCTTCAGGTTTTGAGTCACACCTCTTCTTTGAATAACTGATTCCATGTGTCTATATTCATTTTATCTTGTTTATAACATATGAAAATTTGTCCAGATATTTCTTGATTCCTTCTAAGTCATCAATAACAGTCACAAAACCGTCCAATAACTCTTTAGATTTACCCGCCAAGTCTGGCACCGAGGCGCCAGAGTCAGCCCTTTTTTTCTTATTTTCTTTAATTGACTCATTTTTGCTCTTTTACTCCTTTTTTTATTCTTTTTCTTCATAAACTCATTTTCTTGTACCTGCAACCAAAAAACATAAGAAATATCTTTCATTAAAGCATAATATCCTTAAAATATTAGTTAAAAATGATATAAAAATTTAGGTAATTTTAAGGGTGATCAATTCCCTCAAACTTAAAATGTTACTTGTCCTCAAGTAACACTTAACTCTTTACTACTAAAAATAATAATCTATGGAGAAAAATTTTCTTTAAGACTTCTATAACTATTTATTTTATAAATAGAATAATGAAACTTAAAAAGATTTTTAAATAACTTAGGCTAAAACCAAAATATGTAAAATACTTAATAATTAAGTGTTAAGAACTCTCTTCTCCTATCTATTTCAAAAATAATTGCAATTTATCATGTTATGAACATGTAGATAATTTACAAGAAAAAGATTTTCATGATAACTCTACTAGTAAGGATGCTTAGACATAAGACTTAAGTAAAACAAATTTGCATTTAGGTCTCTTCTTATAAGATAATTCAAGTGAAGCCAATTTTAGATTTAGGCTTCACCTCAAGCTTCTCCTCACTTATATTTTTTTCTTTTTTTCTTTTTCTTTTCATATTTGGATTGCTTTTCAATCCTATATCTTTTCTTTTCTTTTTCAGGGATTGTTTTCAATCCTTTTTCTTTTTTTTTAAAGTGATGATTACTATATCTAGATAGCATGTTAATGTTTTTAAACTTCACTATCCTTAACTTAAAGAATATGTGTTTAGTAAAATATTTTTCATGGAGTTTTAATTCTATCTTCTCAAGTAAATATCTTGATTCCTTAATACTTTCAAAAATACAACATTTTAAATTTAGATATCTGAATCAAAATTCTTACACTATTTTTTTAAATAATTACAAGTTTTAGAATTATCCCTTGTTATATAAAAATACTTTTATAAGCTTATTATAATATTCATGAAAACAACATATATCTATCTTAAATTATCTTTTCTTCCATATGTTATGTTATTAATTTTAAAAATATTTCCCTCCCCCAAACTTAGTTCTTTAATAAGGTTAAAACATTTTGCAATATGAAATTTTTTAAACTAAGCAAGAAGAAGAAGAAGGACATTAATTAATGTATTTAAAACAGTAGGGTATTACAGGTATAAGAAGCAATATAAAAGAGTAACAAAGTAAATAAAAATAAGAAAACTAACACTCTTTTACATTTTAAACATTTAATAAAACTCGTTCTTTTGTTACTTCACTCAGGTGATTTGATGGAAGAATACAAGCTGAAATAAAGTAATGCCAGGCTTTAGAAGTAGCATTAAGCATAGAAGAGGAAAAATATACCGGTTTATTATTTAGGATTTTTCACGATCCTCTTCCATCAGTCAGGTAAGCTAAAATCTCATCAAGCTCACTTTCATAAGGAACAAAAACATCATAAAAGCAATCTGTAGCAGGCGATAAGCAGTAAAAAATGTTCATGACTTCAGGAGTGAACTCAACTCCCATCCCCAAATATAAACTTCATTATCAGCTATTTCAGGAAAATTTACATAGAATTCCCGAAATAACAGAACTACTCCCACTGTCGAGCAGTAATAATATTCTCGATCAATCCTCTGGGATAATAAAATCTTCGTTCTGCTATGAATTTGCGAACCGACTTGAATTCATTGTAACACACATGAGCACTTGCGCTAGCAAACTTGGACTGATCAAATTTGCTCTGCTCCTTTCCTCTCTTTGATTTAGTGCCATACTGTAATTTTGTAAATAATTCCAAATAATTTATAAATCCATAACATGGCACAAAATCTAAGCTTAAAACACTAATTTAAGCTTAGATCCATGGATTTTCTACTTAAAAATCAAAATTTTCTCCCAAATTTTCGGCACTATTCATATGCAGAGAAATCCATGGTGAAAATTCGAAATAACTATGCCAAAGTGTAGATATAACCTTAAGAAGTTGGAATCCGGTGTTTTTATACATCGAAAATTCAAGAATCAAGCACAATATGGAGCCCTAGGACTGGTTTTCGCAAGTTTTGGGGAAGAAGATGAAGCTTCATCGTGAAAATGGTGGTGGGTTTAGTTTTTAGGCCAAAATTTCAGTTCAGGTGAACCGGTGCCTAGGCGCCAGATTCGCCAAAAATTCCAAAAAAATTCTCAAATTTTTATATTTTGTAATTTAGGTATTCTAACATCTGTAAACTTAAAATTATATCATAAACTTCATCAATCATCTCCCAAAAAATATAAAAGTCCAAAATAGATTCCAAATTTAAGATTCATTCCAAACATAATTTGATACAATCCAAACTCAAATTTTACTTCATTCTATTTCAGATCTTTAAGATAAGGTTAAAAAAATACAGAAAATACACATAAACAACTTCTCAAATCTCATAACAACACATAACAATCACACAAATCACTTACACAAAAAATCAAGCAAATCACTTAACACTTCATATTTACAATCAATTTCTCCACATAAAGTCACCCTAAATTCAAGGATTCACATCAGAACCTTCGTTAGTTCCACAAGGTAATTCACTACGAACAAAGGAGTGGAAGAAAGGGACATGAGGAAATTCCAAGGCCGTCTTTTCATCAATCCATTTGTTTTGAGCATACATGGTTACCTGATGGTCTTCAAATGCAGCCAAATGATCAGATTATACCTTTATTTGCCATTCCATATGCTCATATTGATGGTACATTTCATGCATCCTTTCTATAATATGCACCAATTCTCCTTCAATCTTCTCAAGTTGACCAAAAAGCTTCTCCAATGTCATGGCTAAGTTGCCATTGAAGTAAGTTTGATAATCCTTGTGCATAAACTTGACTTTCCCTCCATTCTCCATATTAAGTCTCTCCATAGAAGCAATCAAATCTTTCTTCTCTCTCAGAAGTGTAGTTTTAGGGTGAAAATTTGATGGCTTGACGTTTAGGGATGAAGAAGTAGTGATTTATAGGGATTTGAGTAGCTAAAAAACTGCAATTGGGCGGTTTTACAACGATACAGAACTGTGGCGCCTAGGCGCCAATGTTGGCGCTTAGGCGCCCGAATTTCGGATGTCTGGCACTTAGGCGCCAAAATCCTGAAATTCACAGGTTTGCCCTTCCTCAAATTTTCATAAGTTTCATACCAAAATAAAGTTTAAAAATGAGAATCAAAAGATATGTAACTAAGTAAAGTCACATATAAAGCACTCTCAATATCGAAACAAATCAAATTATACTATGGGTTACCTCCCACAAAGCTCTTGGTTTAACATCGTTAGCCCGACATAACCAACTATTTATTCCAAATGGATTAAATATAACACATCTTTAAAAGATGTTAAATTTTCTCCAATATAGGGCTTCAATCTTTATCTATTTACTTTAATTATAGAATTTGTTTTATGATCAATTATCTACTGCTCCATAAGGATAAATTTTCTTAACAATAAAAGGCCCTATCCACTTGGATTTCAATTTTCCTGGAAACAATTTAAATCTTGAATTGTATAATAAAACTTCTTGTCCATGCTCAAAGGACTTTTTTAATATTCTTTTATCATGCAGCTTTTTCAGTTTCTCTTTATAAATCTGATGACTTTCATATGAATCATTTTTAATTTCTTCAAGTTCATTCAATTGCAATAATCTTTTATCTCCAACATCACTTAGTTTGTAGTTAAACTCTTAAATCACCCAATAAGTTTTATGCTCCAATTCAACAGGAAAATGACAAGGTTTTCCATAGATGAGCCTATATGGTGAGATCCCAATAGGAGTTTTATAAGCAGTTCTATAAGCCCATAAAGCATCATTGAGTCTATCAGCTCAATTAGTTTGTTTTAGGTTAACTGTTTTCTCTAAAATTCTTTTGATCTCCTGATTTGATGCTTCAGCTAAACCACTAGTTTGGGGATGATAAGCTGTTGAAATTCTATATTTAATCCCAAATTTACTCATTAATATCAGAATCATAAAATTCTTAAAATGACTTCCCTCATCTGTGATAATTACTCGTGGCATTCCAAATTTCATAAAAATATTTTTAGTTAAAAATTTTTCAACACTTTTGGCATCATAATGAGTTAAAGCTTTTGCTTCATTCCATTTCGAAACAAAATAAATAGCTAAGAGTATATGAATTTTTTCTGAAGAAGTTACAAATAGTCCCATGAAATCTAAACCCCAGACATCAAGCATTTCCACTTCCAAATTAAAATTTAGAGGTAATTCATCTCTCCTATAAATATTGCCTATACGTTGACATCGATCACAGGATTTAATAAAATTGTTAACATCCTTAAATAATGTAAGCTAATAAAATCTGGATTGTAAAATTTTAAAAGCAGTTTTATCAATTCAGAAAAGCCCTCCAATTCAGAGTTGAGGCATTTTTGAATAATCTCGAAAGTTTCTTCATAAGGAACACATCTTCATGTAATGGAATCCTTATAGTGTTTAAACAGAAAGGGATTATTCCAAAATAAAATTTTACATCATGTAAAAATTTCTTTTTCTGTTGATGATCTAATCCATATGGTATTATGTTACTAGCTAAATAATTAACTATATCAGCATATCATGGGATTATTCCAACATAAACAGTATAAAGTTTTTCACCAGGAAAGAAATCATTTATTTCTTCCTTATCATTCATTTCCTTATTGTTTTCAATTCTTGATAGATGATAGGTAATTTTATTATCAGACCCTTTTATATCAACTACTTGAAAGTCAAATTCTTGCAAAAGAAGGATCCATATAATGAATCTCGGTTTAGGTTTTTCTTTTTTCATCAAATATTTAATAGCAGAATGATCTGTATGTACAATACATTTTTTCCCAAGTAAATATGATCGAAATTTGTCAAAGGCATATACTATAGCCAATAGCTCTTTTTTAGTAGTAGTAGTGTAATTAATTTGAGCTTAATTAAGAGTTTTACTGGCATAATATATAACCTTAAACATCTTATCATATCTTTGTCCTAAAGCTGCCCCTATAGCGTAATCACTCGCATCACACATTAATTCAAATGGTTTTTCCCAATTAGGTGCAACTATGATTGGTGCAGTGATTAACTTTTCTGTTAATAAGTTAAAGGCATTGAGGCAATTTTCATCAAACTTGAATTTTATATATTTTTCTAAAAGATGGCATAAAGGTTTAGTAATCTTGGAAAAATCTTTAATATATCTTTTAAAAAATCTAGCATGTCCAAGAAAACTTCTTATACCCGTTTTATTAGTTGGGGGTTGCAATCTAACAATAACTTGGATTTTTGCTAGATCAACTTCCATTCCATTTTTAGAAATTTTATGTCCCAGTACGATTCCTTCTGTGACCATAAATTGACACTTCTTGCAATTTAAGACTAAATTAGTTTCTTAACAGCGCTTTGATACTTTAGTCAAATTATGTAAGCAAGAATCAAAAGAAGTTCCAAATACAGAAAAATTGTGCATAAAAATTTCAACTCCTTTTTCAATTAAATCAGAAAAGATAGCCCATCATACACCTTTGAAAAGTAGCAGGCACATTACATAACCCAAAAGGCATTCTAAGAAAAGCAAATGTTCTGTAAGGACTTGTAAACATAGTCTTTTCTTGATCCTCAAGAGTTATACGTATTTGATGATAACCATAATATTCATCCAAAAAGAAAAAATATGAATGTCCTGTTAATCTATCCAGCATTTGATCTAAAAATGGAAGAGGAAAATGATCATTCCTGGTGGCAGCATTTAATTTTCTGTAATCAATACAGATTTTGCCAACCAGTAACATGTCTTCTTGGAATTAATTCATTATTTTCATTTTCAACAAAAGTCACTCCTCCTTTCTTTGGAATGCAATGAATGGGACTAACCCAAGGACTATTAGATATTGGATAAATAATTCCAGCATCCAACCATTTCAACATTTCTTTCTTAACAACATCTTTCATAACTGGGTTTAATCTTCTTTGAGGTTCAATACTGGGTTTACTGTCATCTTCCAATAATATTCTGTGCATACATATTGATGGGCTAATTCCTTTAATATCTGCTATTGTCCATCCAAAAGCTTTTTTATACACTTTTAATACTTCCATCAATTTCATCTCTTGTTCTGTAGTTAAGCCAGAAGATATAATAACAGGTAAAGTTAATGAATTCCGTAAAAAAGCTTACTCTAAATGAGAGGGTAATTCCTTCAATTCCAATTTAGGAGCCTTTTCAATTGATGGTTTGAATTCATTACTTTCATTTGTACCCAATATTTCACAATTGTCATTAACATAATCAATATCTTTTATATCTTCTTCAGAATCATTTTCAGTACTTAAATCTTCAGGGTCTATAAACTCTTCTTCTTTAGAAATGATCTGACAATTTTCTTGATGGTGTGTTCTATCATGTAACCAAAGATATCCATTCTGCAACACTTCTCCTTGTTAGGATACCGCATTGATTTAAGAACATTGAATGTTACTTCTTGATCAATAACTCTCATGGTTAACTCCACTTTTTGTACGTCTATCATAGCGCTTCCGGTAGCAAGGAAAGGTCTTCCTAAAATAATAGAAATCTCTTCATCTTCTTCCATATCCAGAATTATAAAATCTAAAGGGAAAATAAATTTATTCACATTTACCAATACATCTTCTACCATTCCTCTTGGGTGAGTAGTAGATCGATTTGCTAATTGTATAGTTACAGTAGTAGGAGATATTTCTCCTAAATCTAACCTCTTAAAGATGGATAAAGACATGAGGTTAATACTTACTCTTAAATTGCATAAAGCTTTTCCATGAAATCTATCTCCTATAGCACAAGGTATAGTAAAACTTCTAGGATCTTTAAGCTTTTGAGGTAGCTTTTTCTGAATAGTTGCACTACATTCTTTGCTTAGTGAAAAAGTTTCAAAAGCTTCAAATTTTCATTTCTTATTAAGAATATCTTTTATAAATTTTGTATACTTAGGCATTTGTTCCAAAGCTTCAGCAAATGGGATATTAATGATAAGTTTTGAATACCTAAACAATTTTCGAAAATTGTTGATCCGATTTCTGCTATTTTAGTCGTTGTGGAAATGGGGGTGGACGTTTTTCAAATTCATCTTGAGATATAAATTGTTCTTCTTCAGTGATTATTTCCTTAGGTTTTTCAACTTTTATCATTTCAGTCTCTTTAAGAATTTCATTTCCCTTTCCATCCCTTAGTTCTTTTCCACTTCTAAGTACTACAGCTTTAATTTGTTCTTGATCTTTTCCATTTTCTCTTGGATTTACTTCAACAGTACTTGGAAGTGTTCCCTATGGTCTATAGTTAATTGCATTTGGAATTTGCCCAATTCAATTTTCAATATTTCTTATCGAAGCATTTTAACTTTGCAACTGACTACCCATTTGTAAAATTAATTCTTCTATAACAATTTCTTTTCCTTAAATTATTAGTTATTAAAATCAGGAGGATAAGTCGATAGTTAGAATTACCTTGATTATTCCAATTTCCAATTTGGTTAGGTTGGTTATTACCTCATTGTGCATTATTCCAATTTAAGTTAGGGTGATTTTTCGAACCTGGATTATAGTAATTGGAATATGGGTTATTAGTTTTGCTAGCGATAGCTTGCAATGTCTCTAAAGTTTGAGATTTATTAGTACTTCTAAATTATCATTACTTAAATGTGATAATTGAGACAAATTATCCAATTTCTTAGATATTGCAGTAACTTGAGATACTAAAATAGAAAAGGCTTCATTTTCTTGAATACCAGCCACTCTTTTAATATTTACTTTATCAAAAGGCCATTGCAAATTAATAGTTGCCATTTCTTCTATTAAAACATAAGCTTCATCAAATGACTTAGCCATTAAAGAACCACCAATAGCAGCATCTACAATAGATCTAACATAACCTATTAATTTATTATAAAATGTTGGTATAATTAACCAGTCTGGTAAAGTATGATGTGGGCACTTCCTAAGAAGTTCTTTAAATCATTCTCATGCTTCATAAATAGTTTCTCTTTTAAATTGAGTAAATGAGGTTATATCATTTCTATGTTTTACAATCTTGGAAGGTGGAAAATACTTAGCTAGAAAATTTTGAGCCTTTTCTCCCAAAGTTTTAATAGATCCTGTTGCTAACGAATTTAGCCACATCTTAGCCTTATCCCTTAAAGAAAAAAGGAAAAAATCTAGGCCTAATAGCATCATCAATAAAATTATCATACTTGAAAGTAGCATAAAGTTCTAGAAAACTAGCAAGGTGTAAATTAGGATCTTCAGTAGGAGATCCTCCAAACTGATTATTTTGGACCATTTGTATAATTGCAGGTTTAAGTTCAAATGAGTTTGCTGCTACAACAGGGATTTGAATGCTTAAGTGAATTTCATCTGTTGTAGGGTTAGCATACTCTCTTAAAGGTCTATGTAAATTTTGATGTTCATTATCAAGAATATTTTGTTCCATATTATTTAGAGGTATATTAGCCATTCTAGAAAATTATGAATTCATTTTTCTTTTCTAATTTTTCTTACAGTGTGTTCTAATTCAGAATTATAAGGTATTAATCATATCCTGAACTTCTCATAAAAGGAAATAGTAAATATTTTTAAATAATAATAAAAACAAAAATATACTTTAAAATATAAGTATTATAAAAAAGTTTATCTTTCTTTAATTATTTAATTTTTAGTGCTTTTGTTCCCCTGCAATGATTCCAAAACTTGACCCGACCACAATTACATAAGTAAAATAGCTTATAAAATTATGGCCAAATTTGACCCCAAATCAGATTAAGTGGCTAATGTGCAATAATTAAATACTAAATTTTTTATAAATAAATATGCAAGTATACGTATCGTTTCAAGTAATATAGAGCTTTCTGATTAAGCCCCAGATATCGATCCCACGGGGAAGGATAAGTACAAATAGTTAAGAAAGAAAGATGAAAAATCTATTTATAAACTAATCTATTAGGAAATACTAATATGCAAATTATTAAAGTAGCAATTGTAAATAAAAACATAATTTAAATGCTTTATCACAATAAATAAAGATTCTTTCCCAATACAAAATATTTCATGATTAGTAAACATCTAAATTACTTTGAGAACTTAGAGAATGTGGTATTGTGACGAGTAGGAGCATATATATTCTTTACCCTTTGGTCCAGTGTATAAAAAACATTGGTTAGTTTTAGAAGATTGGACCAGGATGTATTGTTAGTAATAAGGGACGAATTTCTAGGCTCTCACTTCTAGTCCCCCCCCCAAGGGTGCCTTTGGTCGGGCCTACTAGTGACCCATCATTTCCTCTTAAACCAAATTGATAGAATTTAACTTGTCACTCCAAAAACATAATCAATTCTACACCCTTCAAAGAATATCTCCCTATCTATTCACACCTCCCCCTTCAAGGATTTACCATCTACCTTTCCAAGGAAAATGTGATACTTACAAGTTAAAAACTCTTAGCCTACGATCAGGTCTTAAGAACTTTCTACAGATTTTAACTTTACAAGTGATCAAGTTGTACTGTAAATGAAAATCCGGTAAAATATCATCACAAATTATTGATGAAGAAAAATATATTCTCAAAACTAAATCAAATCCATATCTTAATCATTTCATATTTGTAGGGAGAAAGAAAAGAAGACTACTAAAAAAGCATAGGATTCACACCACAAATCATATTTATTCAATTCAAATTCAAAGTACAAAACTTAAGAACCAAATTTTAAATACTTATCTTGAATGATATTCAAGCAATCCTTTAAAGTTTCTCTGACTCTGATTGACTTTTACAAGACTCCAACTCCAGCAATCACCATATAAACACTCTAAACTCTCACTAAAGAAAGGTAAATAACACTACACACTCTTTAATTAATTGAGATGGCACACCTTATTCACTCTTATAACACTTACACAATCCAAACAACCACACTTTGCTGTAGAATTGTCCTTTATTTATAGAGCTTTGAAAATGACCAGGGGTTGCTTTAGGCACCTCTCCAAAATTCATCAAACTCGTTGAATATTCTAGAAGAATTGTGCTGCCTAGGTGTCAGATTTGGCGCCTAAGCGTCAGTCTATTGCGCGAATGGAAGCGTCCCCTCAGGTTTTGAGTCACACCGCTTCGTTGAATAACTGAGTCCCTATGTCTATATTCATTTTATCTTGTTTATAACATATGAGAATTTGTTGAGAGACTTCTAGATTGCTTCTTAGTTATCAATAACAGTCACAAAACAGTCCAAGAACTCTCTAGATTTCCCTGTTGAGTCTGTCGCCTGGGTGCCAGAGAGCCCTTTTTTCTTCTTTTCTTCAATTGACTCATTTTTGCTCCTTTTACTCCTTTTTTATTATTTTTCTTCATAAACTCATTTTCTTGTACCTGCAACTAAAATCATAAGAAATACCTTTCTTTAAAGTGTAATATCCTTAAAATATTTGTTAAATATGATATAAAAATTTAGGTAATTTTAAGGGTGGTCATGCAGCTGCTCCCTACATGTTGTAGAAAAAGTAGTTACAAAACAGAAGAAAATAGGGATGGTTCCAACACCAACAAGTGGGACCAAAACCCCATCAAAAACTAAAGAAAGAGACCATTCAGAATAGACTTAGCCTAATATAGGACTACCAAACGTAGTGGGCCAGTGGATATCAGATCTGTAAAGACTTTTCCATTCTAAGATTGGGAATACACAATGTGTCCCCAGTTAGCAAAAGTTGTAGGGCAGTAGTGGGGATTGTGAAACTAATACCTCCATAGTAGCAGCACCAGTACAAGCTAGCCAGTTTGCTGGCTTATTACCCTCCCTGTATATGAAATAAAATTTGGCCTGGGGGGGCTGATGCTTTTGATTTGCTGTAACCAGTAGTCATGATTCCAATTTGTATGGGTAGCCTTTTCAAGACTGTTCAGCAACACTTTGGAATCCACTTCAATCCAGATATTGGTCCAAGAGGCTTTCCAAGCTAATTGTAGCACCCAGTGAACCGTAATTTATTTAGCTTCAAATGCATCTTGGGCTTCCACAGGGGCTTGAAAATACAAAAGACACTTTCCAAAGTGATTTCTAAAAACTCCCCCACCCCAGCACAAACTTTAGAGAAACTACCATCAGTATTGATTTTGATGGTAGGGTAGGCTGGGGGCTACCATCTAACAGGTTTGACAAGGGGAGGAGAAACTTCAGCAGTTGGTAAATCTATTCAAAGAATATTAGGGAACCTCTTGTATGTGATAATCTTGCTCAAATAAGATTTACAATTCCTTGCCACCTTAGTAACCATAGCAAGAATACCTTCAAATTTAGTGTGATTTCTGGCCATCCAAAGAAACCAAATCACAATAAAGTGTATTGTGTGGAGCTTGTGAGCATTCCAGTTTTTCCAGCAGGTATGGAATGGTTCCCATTGAATGTTGGTTCTCCCCCTATTCAGATAAGTCGCCAATATATTCCAAACTGCTTGGGAAAATGAACATTTGAAAAATAAATGATAGATGGATTCTTCCTGATTTTGACACAGCATACACCTGGATGGTCCCCTTAGTCCTTTCATTTTAAGTATGTCATCTGTAGGGATGATATTGTGGAAAACTCTCCAACAAAAAAATGACATAGATGGGGACAAGAACTTTCCCCAGATGATTTTCTCCCAAGAAACAACAGGCCAATGATAAGATTTACTATATATGGCTTTGGTTAAACTTTGTAGATGATAAATTTTCCAGTTAGTTTTATCAGGCCTTCCTCTATTGAATTTAATAGTAGAGACCTGATTGGCCGAGTGATCTTGTAAAATAGCCTTGAGGTGGAGAAGTGACAAATTTTGGCCATCCCAGAAATCAGCAACCTTAAGAGTATGATCAGCATGTTCCATTCTTGGAATTAACCTGTCCTTTAGGCACTAGTTATCCAACAAAAAATTAATCTCCCCATTACCCAATTCTCAAATAAATAATTCCTTAGCAGTATTTCTATTATTGAGAATCTTGACCCAGATTTTGGAATCCCCCAGCTTTCTAACTGCAAGGGAAGGATGAATGTGTCTGCAGTACTTCCCTTTCATGAACTTGGCCCACAGGGAGGTATGAGCTCTGAAGTGAATCCAATGTCTACAAAGGTTGACCTACAAGAGATGATGGAGGCCTTTAAACCCAGTCCACTAGCCAAGACTGGCTTAGTAACATTTTGCCAAGATGCCCAATGCAGTTGTTGTCTCTGGCCAGACCATAGAAATCTTTTGAATGCCCTTTCCAATTGCAATTGAGTACTTTTTTTCAAGGTTGTCATTTGTAGCATATATGAGGGGAATGTGGTAAGAATGCTCTTGATCAAAGTAATTTTTCCTCCATTGGATAAGAATGAGTTTGTCCAACAGTTAAGTTGAGAATTAATCTTGGTAAGAATATCATCAAATTGGATTTGCTTTGCCCTCCTAATGATGAGGTGGACCCCTAGATATTTAATAGGAAGGGTGCTGCTGGAGAACCCATTATATGCCATTATCCAATGCTTGGTGGGAGCTGGGGTTTTTTTAGGGAAGATCATCTAACATTTATCAGGGTTAAATACCATACTGTTGACTTATTTTTGATGAGGTCTTCTCTTTTCTCTTTAGTACTTAGGATCTAGCCTTAAGCTTTTCCTTTGACTAATCTTAGAGGACTAGAAATGGAACCTACCACTTAGAAATTCAAACACCTCTTGACTCCCTGCAAACCCCACAAGCTTGATTGAAGACCCCTAATCACCTAGAGGGTTGAAATCAAATGTGAAGGTTTAAAGGATGAGTTCCATATAGGACTCTTTGGCCTTAGGACCACCCTGGTGGCTTGGTGCAGTAAGAGTTGACTTACACACTCACTACACTCATACTCTACACTCTCGCACACACAATCCAAATCCTAAAACCACACCCATACCCAACTTGACTCCCTGACTCATGTAGGTAATTCATATGGATGGACCTTAACCCCTAAGCCCCTGGTTAAGAGGGTTAGGAACAACATAGTGAATGCCTCAAACGAGTCCTCTCATGGCTCATATAGGCTTAATATGACTTCATGGCTCATATAGGCTTAATATGACTTCATGGCTCATATAGGCTTAATATGACTTCATGGCTCAACCAAAGTTCTTCCATTTCACTCATATTTGATCAATCTTCATTTTTCCAAAATTTCAATTTTTGACCCCGGGGACCCTACACCTATCAAACCTACCAAAAGCCCTTAAAATTGTCCAAATCCTCCAAAATTTCCAAATCACTCTAAATTCCCAAAAATCAACCTTGAACATTTCCTCACCAATTAAATTGATCATCCATAGCCAAAAATACCAAAAATCCCAAAAATGCCCCCAATACCCTCCAAATTACCAAAATGCCCCTCTTGACCTAAAAAAGCCAAAAATTCAGAAAATTCCCAGAAAATTCTAGAAAATCCAAAATATTCTTAATTTAATTTTGTCCAACTACACCATGGCCCAATTTTGTCAATTTACCCCACTTTTGCCAAAACCCCCAATTTAGCCCATTCTTAACCCAAGTGAACCCAATGTCAAACCAAACCTACCCAATTGACCCCAATTTTGGTCCAATACAATTCTAAACTTCAATTCAATATCCAGAATATCAATCTAGACTAAATCCAGGTCCAATTTGATTGACATTTGAATCCAATTTCACTTTTGACCTTAAAGCCCAATTTGGACCCATGACCCAAACTTAGCCCAAACTAACCCAATTTAACTCCAATTGACCCCAAACCTTTTCTAAACTTTCCCTAACATCCCCACAAACAAAACACTAACATGATTTGCCCAAAAATTGGACTCAAACCTCACCCAAATCCACCCTAAAGCCAAAAAGCCCAATTTTGCCTAAACCAAAACCTAACCTAAATAAGCCCAAGTCCCAAAACCAAAACCCAACCAAAGTTGAAACCTCTTTGAAACACTCCCATAAATATTTCCCAACATTAATTTAACATCAATTTCAACCTTAGCCCAACATTGGCCCAAGTTAGCCCAATTTGACCTACATTGGCCCATTTACCAAATGAACCCAAATTTAACCCAATTCAATTCCAAACTACCTCAAATTTGCTTCAAATAATTCAAGACACATCCTTAAACTAAATTCAACATTTATTTGGCATGGCCCTTTGTAAAATTTTTCATCTAAAAGCCCATTGTTAAACATAAAGGCTCACTCCCTTAAACCTTTCTTAAAAGCCCACTTCCACCAAATTCAAAAGCCCAAATCAATCTAAAGACCACATGACACTTTCCTTCATCACACATTCAATTTAAAATCATTCCTAATGTCCTAATTTATCATTAAATATTTCCAAATTAAGCATCATGACAATTCTCACCAAAATAACAAAATTCCTAAAACCCATTTCTATGAAATCAAGCCAAGCCATCCTAAGCCATAGGCAAGCCATGAAGCCATGCATGAGCCACATGGAAGCCATCAGAGCCACTTTACATGTCACCATGCCATTTTGAGCAAAATAAGGAGGCTCTTTCCATAATCTCCTAAAGTCATTAGCCTTAACCATGATTCCCCTTAACCCAAATTTAATCTAAATATTCTTAGAAAGAGACCTCACCACCTTTGACCAGCTAACCTAACTTATTCTCTCAGCCTAAAACCAGGTCATGGGGAGGTGAACTCAACCCAAACACATGGGTTGACCCAAACCAAGCCAAAATAGCCATGCCCCCATTCCATTTTGATCTAACCCTTTTACTCATGGCAAAGCTCAATTGCCTACACTAAACCACAGCCCTAACTCTCCTGAACCTGAGGGTGACCCTTGCCTGCCGGCCAGCCACCTAGGCCGCCGGAAAACACCATAGCCGAGACCTTGGGAGGAGCCAAATTTTGAAATTCTACCTTGCTGAGCTGCCCCACTCCAAATGGCCATTGCAGCTGTTCTTCTCCTCAGCAGAGCAGCTGATCCTAACCCCTAACTCCCCCTGGGAGGCCCTCCAGCCTCTCCTATCTAAACCCCACCTCTCTCAGCCATGAAGAGGAGCTGAACCAAACCTTACTGAAACTCTACCAAAATCATCCCAGACCACTCTCTACACATAGAGCACTTGATTCTCACTGGATTCCAGCTCCAATTCCCCCTAGCTGAGCTCAATTTTGAGTTCAAATTTCAGCACAAAAACCAGGACACTTCACCACAGTGAGCCAATCCCCAAATTGATTGGCTCTACACCTTCACCAGAGCAAGAAAAGAAGTTTCCCAGCAAAAGCCCCCTCTCCAGGCCAGCCATTGCTTCCAGCCTCCAAGCTTTGTGATCGGTTGTGGGCACTTTCATACCTAGACAATTCACCAGGCGAAGGGACTTCATCTGGAGCTTGCTCAGACCCAATCGAAGGTGACATAGCCCTCAGATTGAAGCTTCACTTCTCTGAGCAAAGGTATGAGCTCTCTCCTTCTCCCGAGCTTCGGAGATTCTCCATTTAGTTTGAGTCGATTTCAATGCATGTTTACCATATGGATGTGTTTGTCTCTTCAAGAAGAATCCATAGAGCATAAGAACACAAAAATCCGTTGAGAATCAAGTGAGAAATTAGGGTTAGAAGGTCGACGGTCATGGGTTCACACCAATCGTAGACGATGACTGGGAGCCGTTGGATCGCGCGTGTATTTGATGGATGGCCAGGATCGCACCGGACGGAGCAATGAGACATGAACCTCAGGCCGCATGGCATCCCAGTCAGATGGCGGCGCCGAATCAAGAGGCGACGCGTGGAGCTTCGGAGGCGCCGAGGTTGAGTCAGCGCCGCGTGGATAAGTAGGAAAATAGGGTATTTTTCTATTTATTTAATTACCAGAACTTCAAAAATTCATAACTTTGTGTAGAAAATTTTTAAAAATAAAATAAAAATACTGTCTTGCTCAGTGAACAGAGGAGAATAATGTGGAAAAGAAATCAAGTAATTTCATTGAGTATTTTATTTTTAATTAATTATTTATGCTCTGCACTATTTTGATTCTCCATGCATGTAGGCAATTCACCGTGGCATGAGACCATAGGACTTTTGAAGCCTCTGAACTTGGAAACATTCCCTGAATTTTCCAAGATCAGAGGCCATCTCTATGAGAAGTTATTGATTTTCCAAGTTCATGTTACTGTTTTGAGTATTTTAATTCCAATAATCAGCATGTTGAGAAATAAATTCTAAGAAAATTTGGTGATGTTTCGTATGACCAGAGGAACCTAGGAAAAATAAGTTTTGAATTAATTCACTTGGAACAACCCTAATTGGCCTAAATACCAAAAATTAAACTTTAATTAATTATGGTTAACCACACATCAAATTAACTTAAAAACAATTCTCCACTGTCCTTTAGGGTCAGGAGAGTCTCACATAAAAATTTGAAATCAATTGGACTTGATTAACCTCACCAAATGGGTTGATTAAGCCTTTTAAGCAAAAGGGATAAAATTAAACTTAAAAAAAATTCATAACTCACAAAATACTTTTAAAAAATTCACAAAAATGGTTTTGGAGCTTCTCTGATATCAGGGGAATTTAAGAAAATTAAAATTATAATTTTCTAAAAAAGTTGATTTTTATCATTATTTTAATATTTTAATAATTAAAAAATAATAAAAATCATAAAAATATTAAAAATCACCAAAATGTCATATTTTGAATTCTAATTACTTAGGAACAAACCAAATATTTTTCTTAAGTCCCTAGGCTAAGATATTGAATTTTAAAGGCTTAATGTAATTTTTAATATTAAAAAAATGTGTATTTTCCAACCTTTCACTAAAATAATTTTAATAAATCAACGA
The DNA here is from genome assembly GCA_022702705.1 of Papilionanthe hookeriana x Papilionanthe teres. Taxonomy (NCBI): domain Eukaryota; kingdom Viridiplantae; phylum Streptophyta; class Magnoliopsida; order Asparagales; family Orchidaceae; genus Papilionanthe; species Papilionanthe hookeriana x Papilionanthe teres. The sequence goes on from CM040424.1 coordinate 157,700,997, forward strand.
AAAATCAAAAAAATACAACATTTGTTTCTCTAAACTCCTTTTGGTTAGAGAGATCTCTGAAAAATATAAAATCCATTTTTCAACTTTAATTTTATTTTAAAATTAATTAATTCTCCAAAACTCAAAATAATTCTAATAAATAAAATATAATTTAAAAAATCACCAAAATTTGTCCAAATGGTCCTCTAGTCATTAGAAATATTCTATAATTTTCTTTAGGATAGAAACATTTTCTTGGTCATGTTATGGAGTTTTTCTTGAAAACCCCCTATTTTCCATTAAAAATAATTATATAAATAAATTAAAAACAGAAAAATCACATTTTCTCCTCTAATGTCTTAATTGATATGTGAGTAAGGTTGCATAAAAATTACAAGTTCATTTGAGTATAATTTAGCGAGTTATAGAATTATTAAGCTTGGAGGGTAAAAAGGTAATTAAAAATTTCAACGCTTAATTAAAATTTTAGGATTAATCAAAAGGGGAGGGTAAAATATTTGATTTTAAACTAATTTCTAGATTATTGAAACTTAAATGATTAAGGGTAGAAATCTACTAATCAATTCAAAAATAATTAAAATAAAACTTTAATTAATTAATTAATTGAAATTTTGGGAGAATAATAGAAATTGGAATTATTAAAGTATGGATATTATTTAAGAAGATATTTATTCTTTAATTTAAAAATCCCTAAATAAATTACTTCAATAATACTTAATTCTTAATTAAAAATTAAAAGATTAATCTCAATTAAATTAAAATTGAAATTAAATTAAAATCAAATTAAATTAAATTAAAAGAAAAATAAATTGAGATCAAATTAAGTTAAATTAAATTAAATTAAATTAAATTAAAATTGAAATTAAATTAAAATTGAAATTAAATTAAATCAAATTAAATTAAACCAAATTAAAAATTAAATTAAATCAAAATTAAATTAAATTAAATTAAATTAAAATTAAATTAAATTAAGATTAAATTAAATTAAATTAAATTAAACTAAGTCAAAATTAAGTTAAATTAAATTAAATTAAATTAAATTAAATTAAATTAAATTAAAATCATTTAATAACAAACCTAAATGAAATCATTAAGAATTAAATCTAAAATGACTCGAACACTATTCCAAACTTAAACTAACTTTTATAATTAAGTCAAAATTAAAATTAAATCATTAAGTTTAAATCATTAAAATACTTGATAATTTGATTTGCTCTTTTAAAGCTCTTATTATTATAACTCTTAAATGAGGTATCAAGTGAAGTGTTACTCCACTCATAGGATATTCAAATGTCCTAGTTCACTGAGCAAGAGAACAAAACCTAAACTCCTAGATGATTAATTCACTTGCATAATTAAATTCTCTTGGACTTAAAACAATCCTAGAGGTATTGAAAAGATGTTTAAGACTCGTCTTATGCACTTCCTCAATATGATAGGATGTTTATAAGAACAATTGAATTTAATTGTTTCTTTGGTGAAGAAAATCGTCCTTAAACCAAAACACAAGAACCTAGACGTCATAGGAGATGACTAGCTATATGATTAGGGCTTTGGTAGATAACCAAAAATCTTTCCCTTAGCTTTACCTAGGTACTTGTTGGAATATTTAAATGCCTTAACATGTGTTTTAAGTGCAGCTTGGGATGACGGGAAGACCCTTCAGGTACGCTTTTATTTTATTGCAATTTACTTTATTGCAATTTACTTACATGCACTGTACTTTACTTTTCTTGCATGATAAACAACTGTTGCATGAAAAACCAAAACCTTTAGGATAGTCCCTGAACTGAAACCAAAATTAAATTAAAAATCATTACAAGATAAAATTCACCGCCACAACATTTCAAAATATAAAACAACTCAAAACTTAATCACAAATAGAACAACAAAACTACAATTGCAACTAAATTAAAACGTCTCGTTGAATGATCGGGAATACCTCGGATGATGTAACCCACGTGTTGCTAACGGAATTTTCCAAGGTCTAAATGAAAGTGTGGAACTCATTTAGTTGAGTTCAGCATATTCATCTGGACTAAGTGAATTCAATGAAAATAACGGTGCTGAGATGACGGAACCGTGGGATCTTAATCGGTTCTGTTTAAACAATGTCAGCATATTTTCAGGTTATGTGTTGTATTTTGAAAAGGGGTCGCCTACAGAAATTGTTGGTGAATTTTAGATTTTAAATTTAATTTAAATATGTATATATGGTTTAGAAAATAGTATTTGATTTTGAAAATAATTTTAAGATATGAAATCAAATCGATCTCACATCCCAAATAGTTTATATAAACGAGCACGGCATCACAAACCGTGTATCTATCCCGAAGAATAGACACCTTTGCTTGATGATGGGGCTCGGTTAAATAAACTAGGAGATTTGTGACATCCGTTTGGTCCACGAACCAATTTTATAAGCCGACAAATTCTCCTGCTTAATATAAATGAATTAAACGGGGTTTATATTACACAGGTTCTTAAAGTTCCCTATAAGGGCAAGCCCCATAGTTAATTACATCTTAAATGACGAGAATCATTTAAGAAAACTCTCGATAATGATCAGTGGGTTTGCTCTCAAGAATTTCAAAGTTTTTGGTTTTCAAAGGATTTGATTTTTGAAATTCAAAAGGGAATGACTCAAAATTTGGAACAATTTATTTTTGAGGATCCAAAGGAAGAGAAGTAGGAGAAGCTGAGGATCCAAGAAGAATCTTGGCAACTTCCCAAACTATCCTATTGTTTGGCTCGGTTTTAAGAAAATCCTAATATTATCTGATATTTCAATCTTGCCGATTTTAATTAATTTGGACTTTATATTTGTATGATAAAATCATACAAATAGCCTTGAAGATATGAGAGTTTATGTAGTACCAAACGACTACCTCAGAGTCCTAAGATAGGTTAGGGCTTAATTTACATGACATGATCATGTAAATGCCTAACAAAGAGTTGAGGATTTATGTTGCACTAGGAAAATTACCTCGAAATCCTATGGCTTTGTTGTTTGAATTCTAGGAAAGTTTAGTTGATGTAGATCCGAGTTTTGCTGATGACGATGGCCGTCTTTGCCCATCAAGCTCCAAGCTCCTTATTGTTGCAGAGGTTTAGTTTTAGAAGATTGTAATCAAAAGAGAAGAGAAGAGTTTGGTTTTATAGAAGTCTTAAAATCCAAGTGTCTTTAGTGTTTTAACTAAAACAAATCTTAAAGTTATTAGAATAGAACCGATTAAGATCCCACGGTTCCGTCATCCCGGCACCGTTATTTTCATTGAATTCACTTAGTCCAGATGAATTTGCTAAACTCAACTAAATGAGTTCTAAACTTTCATTTAAACCGTGGGAAATCTCATTAGTAACACGTGGGTTACATCATCCGAGGTATTCCCGATCATTCAACGAGATGTTTTAATTTAGTTGCAATTATAGTTTTGTTGTTCTGTTTGTGATTAAATTTTGAGCTGTTTTATATTTTGAAATGTTGTGGCGGTGATTTTTATCTTATAATGACTTTTAATTTAGTTTTGGTTTCGGTTCGGGGACTATCCTAAAGGTTTTGGTTTTCATGCAACAGTTGTTTATCATGTAAGAAAAGTAAAGTGCATTTGCAATAAAGTAAATTGCAATAAAATAAAAGCGTACCTGGAGGGTCTTCCCGTCATCCCAAGCTGCACTTAAAACGCATGTTAAGGCATTTAAATATTCCAACAAGTACCTAGGTAAAGCTAAAGGAAAGGTTTTGATTGTCTATCAAAGTCCTAATCCTATAGCTAGTCATCTCCTATGACGTCTAGGTTCTCGTATTTTGGTTTAAGGATGATTTTCTTCATCAAAGAATAATTAAGTTTAATTGTTCCTATAAACATCCTATCATATTGAGGAAGTGCTTAAAACGAGTCTTAAACATCTTCTCAATACCTCTAGGATTGTTTTAAGTCCAAGAGAATTTAATTATACAAGTGAATTAATCATCCGGGAGTTTAAGTTTTGTTCTTTTGCTCAGTGAACTAGGTCATTTGAATATCCTATAAGTGAGATAACACTTTACTAAATACTCCACTTAGGAGTTATGATAACAAGAGCTTTTAAGGGCAAATTGATGTTTTAGTGATCTGTGATTTAATTTAATTTTAATTAATGGGTTTAAGTTTGGAATAGTGTTCAAGTCGTTTTAGATTTATTTTGAATTCTTTATGTCTTAAGTTATGTTATATTTAATTTAATTTAATTTAATTTAATTTAATTTAATTTAATTTTGTTTAGTTTAATTTTAATTTAATTTTATTTTTATTTTAATTTAATTTTAATTTTATTTTAATTTGATTTTATTTTTAATTTAATTTAATTTAATTTAATATGTTTTAATTTAATTTAATTTAACTTGGATTTACTTTGATTTAATTGTGATTTAATTTAATTTTAATTTGATTTCATTTTTTTATTTTAATGTTTTTAAAGATGATTTAATTTAATTGTTAAAATATTAATTTGATTGAAATTATGATTTAATTTAGTTTAAATGTTTTAGTTTTAATTTAATTTAATGATTAAGTCTCTTAGTATTTTAAATCTTGAGTTTGGATTATCATTTTAATTGGGAATTAAATATTATTGAAGTGATTAATTTAGGGACTCTTAAATTAAAGAATAAATGTCTTCTTAATAATATCCTTATTTTAATAATTTCAATTTTTTTATTAATCTTCCAAATTTAATTAACTAATTGATTAAGGTTTACTTTAATTAATCTTAAAATGATTGGTGGGTTTCTATCCTTAACCATTTAAGTTTCAATCATCCAAAATCAGTTTAAATCAAATATTTTACCCTCCCATTTTTGATTAATCCTAAAATTTTAATTAAAGGTTGAAAATTTTAATTACCATTGTGCCCTTCAAACTTAATAATTCTATAACTCACTAAATTAAGCTCAAATGAACTTGAAATGTTTATGTGACCTCACTTACATGTCAATTAAGACATTAGAGGAGAAAATGTGATTTTTCTGTATTTAATTTATTTATGTAATTATTTTTAATAGAAAATAGGGATTTTCAAGGGATGACCAAGGAAATGTTTCTGTCCTTAAGAAAATTATGGGATATTTCTAATGACCAGAGGACCATTTGGACCAATTTTGGTGATTTTTTGAATTATATTTTATTTATTAGAATTATTTTGAGTTTTGGAGCATTAATTAATTTTAAAATAAAATCAAAGTTGAAAAATGGATTTTATATTTTTCAAAAATCTCTCTGATATCAGGGAAACCAGAGAACTAATTTTTATAATTTTCTGATTTTTCTTTGATTTATTAGAATTATTTTAGGGAATGTTAAGAAAATTCATTTTTTTTATTCAAAAATTAATTTAGGCCTTTAAAATTCAATATCTTACCCTAGGGACTTAAGAAAAATATTTGGTTTGTTCCTAAATGATTAGAATTCAAAATATGACATTTTGGTGATTTTTAATATTTTGTGATTTTTATTATTTTTAAATTTTTAAAAATATTAAAATAAGCTTAAAAATCAACTTTTTTAGAAAATTACAATTTTAATTTTCTCAAATTCCTCTGATATCAGAGAAGCTCCAAAACCATTTTGTGAATTTTTGAAAAGTATTTTATGAGTTATGAATTTTTAAAGTTTAATTTTACCCATTTTTTCTTAAGAGGCTTAATCAACCCATTTGGTGGGGTTAATCAAGTCCAATTGGTTTCAAATTTTTATGTGGTGTTCTCTTATCCCTAGAGGACAGTGGAGAATATTTTTAAAGTTAATTTGATGGATGGTTAACCCTAATTAATTAAAGTGCAATTTTGGGTATTTAGGCCAATTAGGGTTGTTCAAAGTGAATTAACTCAAAACTTATTTTTCCTAGGTCCCTCTGGTCACAAGAAACATCACAAAATTTTCCTAGAATTTATTTCTCAACATGTTAATTATTGGCATTAAAATACTCAAAACAGTAACATGAACTTGAAAAATCAATAAATTCTCATAGGGATGGCCTCTGACCTTGGAAAATTCAGAGAATGTTCCCAAGTTCAGAGGCTTTAAAAGCCCTATGGTCTCATGCTATGGTGAATTGTTTACATGCATGGAGAATTAAAATAGTCTAGAGAGTAAATAAATCATTAAAAATAAAATACTTGATGAAATGATTTACATGGAGATAAATTCTTTTCCACATTATTCTCCTCTGTTCACTGAGCAAGTGGGTATTTTTATTTTATTTTTAGGATTTTTCTACACAAAGTTATGGATTTTTGAAGTTCTGGTAATTAAATAAATAGAAAAATAGCCTATTTTCCTACTTATCCACGCGGCGCCGCGTCAACCTCGACAGCTCTGAAGGGGGTATGTGTCACGCTGTGATTGGGCGCCAACATCTAAGTCAGCCGTCCCGGGACCCGCCTTTCACGTAACATGTTCTGGTCCGACGCGATTCGAGTCATCCATCCGATACACGCGCGATCCAACGGCTCCCAGTCATCATCTACGACTGGTGCAAACCCGTGACCGTAGACCTTCTAACCCTAATTTCTCACTCGATTCTCCACGTATTTTTGTGTTCTTATGCTCTATGGATTCGTCTTGAAGAGATGAACACATCCATATGGTAAACATGCACTGAAATTAACTCAAACTAAATGGAGAATCTTTGTAAGCTCGGGAAGAAGAGTGAGTCCATAACTTTGCTCAGAGAAGTGAAGCTTCAATTTGAGGGTTGTGTCACGTTCGATTGGGTCCAAGAAAGCTCCAGATGAAGTCCCTTGGCCTGGTGAATTGTCTAGGTATGAAAGTGACCACAGCTGATCACAAAGCTTGGAGGCTGGAAGCAATGGCTGGCCTGGTGAGGGTGCTTTTGCTAGGAAACTTCTCCTCTTGGTTTGGTGAAGGTGTAGAGTCAATCAATTTGAGGATTGACTCACTGTGGTGAAGTTTCCTGGTTTTGGGCTTGGATTTCAACTCTAAAAATGAGCTCGCGAGAGAGGAAATGGCAGGGGGATTTCAGTGGGGATCAAGTTCTCTATGTGTAGAGAGTGGTCTGGGATGATTTTGGCAGGGTTTCAGTAAGGTTTTGTTAAGCACCTCTCTGGCCGAGAGGAGGTGGTGTTTAAATAGGAGAGGCTTGAGGGCCTCCCAGGGGGGTTTAAGGGTTGGGATCAGCTGCTCTGGTGAGGAGAAGAACAACCATGGTGGCCATTGGGCATGGGGCAACTCAGCAGGTGAGAATTCCAAGCTTGGGCTTACATGATGCTCTCGGGTGTGGTGTTTTCCGGCGATCCAGGTGGCTGGCCGGCAGACATGGGTCACCCTCAGGTTCAGGAGGCTTAGGGCTTGATGTTTGTGAAGTGAATTGGTTGCTATCATGTGTAAAGGGTTTGAATCAAAGTGGAATGGGGTAAGGGGGTATTTTGGCTAAGTTTGGTCAAATGCATGGATTGGGCTAGGTGCACCTCCCCATGGCTAGTTTGGGCTGAAGAGAAAGTGGTTTAGGTCAGCTTAATTAGTGAGGAAGGATCACCATCCAAGCACAATTAAGTTCAAGCAAGGTTTAAGGGAGACATGGGAGTGGTTAATCACTCTTAAGAACATCATTAAAGGGTCCCATCTTCTTGCCATTTTGGGTATGGTGAAGTTTCCAAGGCTTTCATGGCTCACATGTGGCTCATGCATGGCTTCATGGCTCACCTTTGGCTTGGGAAAAGTTAAGTCAACTTCATGAAAAAGGGTTTTAGAAATTTTGGTAATTTAGGGGTGATTTGATGGAATTTGGCATATGGCTTGATTTGGAATTATTTCATTATGGATTTAGAACTTAGGGGATGGTTTTATCAAATGGATGATGATAGAGGATTGTCATGTGGGCTTTAAGATGGATTTTGGGCTTTTTGAAATCATTTTGTATGGGCTTTTTAGGAAGGCCTAAGGAAGTGGGCCTTAGGTTTTTAAAAAAAGTTTATGGATGGGAATTTTGTAAAATTTTGTTCCAAATAATTGTTGGGTTTGGTTTAGGGATGTGTCATGAGTGATTTGAAATAAATTTGAGGTGGTTTGGGTTTGAATTGGGTTGGATTTGGGCTTCTTTGTTAAAGGGGCCAATATAAGTCAAATTGGGCTAATTTGGGCCAATGTTAGGCTAGGGTTGAGATTGATGTAAAATTAATGTTGGGAAATGTTTATGGGTGTGTTACAAATAGGTTTCAACTTTGGTTGGGTTTTGATTTTGGGATTTGGGGCCCATTTGGGTTAGGTTTGGGTTTAGGTCAAAAGTGGGCATTTTGGCTTTGTGTTGGATTTGGGTGGAGTTTAGGTTCAAATTTTGGGCAAATCATATTAGTTTTTTATTTTTGGAGATGTTAGGGAAGGTTTAGAAAAGGTTTGGGGTCAATTGGAGTTAAATTGGGTTAGTTTGGGCTAAGTTTGGGTCATGGGTCCAAATTGGGCTTTAAGGTCAAAAGTGAAATTGGATTCAAATGTCAATCAAATTGGACTTGGATTTGGTCTAGATTGATATTATGGATATTAATTTGGAGTTTATAATTGAATTAGACAAAATATGGGGTCAATTGGGTAGATTTGGTTTGACATTGGGTTCACTTGGGTTAAGAATGGGCTAAATTGGGGGTTTTGGTAAACATGGGGTAAATTGACAAAATTGGCCCATGGTGTAGTTGGACAAAATGAAATTTGGAATATTTGGGATTTTCTGAAATTTTCTGGGAAGTTTCTGAATTTTTGGATTTTTTGGCTAAGATGGGCATTTTGGGTATTTGGAGGGTATTGGGGGGTATTTTTGGAATGTTTGGTATTTTTGGCTATGGATGATCAATTTGATTGGTGATGAAATGTTCAAGGTTAATTTTGGGGAATTTTGGGTGATTTTGAAATTTTGGAGGATTTGGGCAATTTTAAGGGCTTTTGGTAGGTTTGATAGGTGTAGGGTCCCCGGGGTCAAAAATTGAAATTTTGGAAGAATGAAGATTGATCAAATATGAGTGAAATTGAATCACTTTGATTGAGCCATGAAGCCATGTTAAGCCTATATGAACCATGAGAGGACTCATTTGGGGCATTCACTATGTTGTTCCTAACCCTCTTAGCTAGGGGCTTAGGGGTTAAGGTCCTTCCATATGAATTACCTACAAGAGTCAAGGAGTCAAGTTGGGTATGGGTGTGGTTTTAGGATTTGGATTGTGTGTGTAAGAGTGTAGAGTATGAGTGTAGTGAGTGTGTAAGTCAACCCTCACCAGACCAAGCCACCCAGGGTGGTCCTAAGGCAAAAGAGTCCTATAGGGAACTCATCCTTTAAACCTTCACTTTTGATCTCGACCCTTTAGGTGATTAGGGGTCTACGATCAAGCTTGTGGGGTTTGCGGGGAGACAATAAGTGGTTCAAATTTCTAAAGGATGGGTCCCAATTCTAGTCCTCTAAGATAGTCAAAGGAAAAGCCTAAGGCTAGATCCTAAGCACTAAAGAGGGAAGAGAAGACCTCATCAAAAATGTGGTCAACAAACAACTTTAAGATTTGTTTTAATTAAAATATTAAAAACACTTGGACTTTAAGATTTCTAAACCAAAACACTTTTCTCATCTCTTGATTTTCACCTTCTATAACTAAACCTCTGCAACAACAAGGAGCTTGGAGCACGGTGGGCAGCACGGCCATCTTCGTCAGCAAAACAAATCTACTTCATCAAAACCTTTCCTAGTTTTAAACAACAAAGCCATAGGACTTCGAAGTAGTTTGCCTAGTGCAACATAAATCCTCAACTCTTCGTTAGGCATTTCCATGATCATATCATGTAAATTAATCCCTAATCGGTCTTAGGATTCCGAGGTAGTCGTCCGATACGACATAAACCCTCACATCTTCGAGGCTATTTGCATGACTGCGTCATGCAAATATAAGTCCTAATTAATTAAAATTGGCAAGATTGAAATATTAGATAATATTAGGATTTTCTTATACTCGAAGCCAAACCATAGGATAGTTTGAGAAGTTTCCAAGATTTTTCTTGTATCCTCAACTTCTCCTACTTTTCTTCCTTTGAACTCCTGAAATAAATTGTTCGAAATTTGATCCATTCCCTTTTGAAATTTCAAAAATCCAATCCTTTGAAAACCTTAAACTTTGAAATTCTTGAGAGAAAAACCACTGATCATTATCGAGAGTTTTCTTAAATGATTTACTTCATTTAAGATGTAATTAACTATAGGGGCTTGCCCTTATAGGGAACTTTAAGAACCCAGGTAATATAAACCTCGCTTAATTCATTTATATTAAGCGGGGAAACTTGTAGGCTTATAAAATTGGTTCATAGACCAAACAGATGTCACAAATCTTCTAGTTTATTTAACCGAGCCCCATCATCGAAGCGATGTGTCTACTCTCCGGGATAGATATACGGCTTGTGGTGCGGTGCTCGTTTATATAAACTATTCGGGATGTGAGATCGGTTTGATTTCATATCCTAAAATTTTTAAATTTAAAATTATTTTCAAAATCAAATACTACTTTTCAAATTATTTATTTAAATTAAATTAAAAATTCACCGACAATTTACGTAGGCGATCTCTTTTCAAAAATACAACACATAACCTAAAAATATCGCAGACAACTTACGGCAACTCCGTCTGGGAACAGTTCCTCTCTCCATTTTGGTCAGATGGTTTTGCTTTCATAAATCGGTAGTGAGCCCATGCCCCTAGTGGACCAAACTACTATTCTTCCGTTGGAATACCCCGTTCATTTCTCTCTTGAACGAGTATAGCCAACTCCTCTCGGATTTAAGAGCCACTATTTAGACACCCCTAAATGGACAGGTTCTGAGATCCTTTTACCTCTTTTCTAAGGTGGGGTGGACCCCCAATAGGTGTTAGTTTAGGAGCGGTCCTTCGAGTTGAGAAGTCTTGCATAAGACTTTCTCTTCCTTTCCAATTCTGAACCGGATTCCTTACCTTCTCTACACCTTTGAATATTCTGTTCCTAATAAACAAAATCCTCTAATGAATGATTCTTTTGACAAACAATGAATGACTCTTTTAACAAATAACTCCTTTTTATAAATACATGAACAAAAATGTGTTCAGACTCTTTTCGATTCCTTTCTTTTCGTCCTGATGATAAGAAGCATAACTTGGGACTGCCAATCAGAATCTACTTTGAAGAAAATGTCTGCCCCAAAGCTGATTTTCTCCTTTATCAACGGGCTTGACCTAGCTGTCTACAAGGAGGAGCTTCCTGACAATGGAATCATCCGTTTCGGGCAAGGATTCGAGAATACAAATGTCAAGATCACTGACGTCACCCTTTTCACACTTACGGACAAAGTGTACGAGCGAAAGCCTTTGATCGAGTTCGACCTCGAGTCGACTCAAGAGTTCCCTCCTTTGCAAAGGGTTCCAGTTGAGAAGAGTACTGCTGTTAGCAGGAGGACCGTTGTTTCTACCCCCGCTGGTCTAGTTGAGAAGAGCCACAGCTACAAGAGCAGCATGCAGTCGGTATCTTGCTTAAAAGCATTTACGGTCCGATAGCACTTCTTCTTAAGGGATTTACGATTAAGACTTTCGAGAAGTTGTTAAGTAAGGCCAGAAGCTTACAAGAGGAAGCGAAATTGCTAAGTTTCGTCGACAAGACAGACAAACAGAAGCTTGTGAAGGCATTTGAAAAGAAATTTGGGATCGTCGCGGCAGTCGATAAGGGCGAGCGACCAATGCAAATACGAGCGGAGCGACGGCGGCCAGGCTATCGACAACCTCAGCAAAACTACCAACAACCTCGACACAGGTTATCGACCAACTCGATAACATGAGCAACCGCCTCATCCGCGGCGCACGTTAAAGGAGCTCATAAACAGAGAATATCCATTCAAGAATGAAGCAGTGCCAAAGATGTTCCGCAGTTTGATGAAGACTTCAGATTTTCAACTATCAGAATCCAAGAAGTTAGAGGAAGTTAATAAGAAAGACCATCCCAACTACTGCCCTTACCACCGGATGCTCGGACATAAGATAGAGGATTGTATCACCTTCAAGAGTTGGCTTGACAACAATCTCCGAAAGGGGAACATAACGATTCCAAAGGAATACATGAAAGAACCCCGGAAAGGAGGTTACGTCAATGTTATTTCAACGGATCCCATTGTTACGATAGACCCTTACACGGCCGATGATGGATGGAGTACGTCCGGAAAAAATCATCGAAAAAAATTTTGGACCACATCCAGGCCGCTTCGGAGCATGCTTCAACTCAGAGTTTGAAACTTGCCAAGCCGACACTATCACTAGCAATTGAAGAACCGCCTCAGGAGGAAAAAACTGTAGAAAAGAAAGAGATCGTAGAAGAAGAAAGGACCGAGGCTCTTAAGGCTAGACTAGGGGCTGCTTATCCTAGGATGATTGTTTCCGATTCGGGGGAAAAATTCCTCGAATCTCTGACTCTGTATGATTATTTGCTCGCTCCGGCGGGATCTTATAATGATAAGAGTTATGGCGTTGGCTATGTTTTGACTGTTTCTGACGATTACGTTACTAACGATAACCAACCTAATCTGGATCTCGATTCTGATACAAGTAACAATTCTCAAATCATACACAACCTCGACAATCACAATGACATAGAAGACATTCTCCAAGAAGGCTACGAAAGTTCAACAAGCAATGAATCTGTTTGTGTATTTCGAGGAGCTCAAATTACAATAGAGTTAGAGCTTTCAAATTCTGAAGCGACTCCAGAAGAACCTGTCATGCCGATTCAAAAGGAGACACCAGTAAACTCAGTACCAGATTCAGAAGAAATCACAGAAGTCAACTTAAGGAGCGGAAGGGTTCTACCTTTGAGAATAGGTCCAAAAGACAAAGGAAAATAGGTGGTTGTTCAGGAAGAATCAACCCCAGCAGAAGAATTGCCCATTCAGAAAGAAACTGAGACACATGGTAACAAAGTGGACTATAACGTGCTAGCCCATCTTAGGAAACTACCGACCAAGCCGAGCATCTACGACTCTCTCATCTTATCGAAAGAGATGAGGAAGCTACGATCAAGGCCTTACTTGATCCAGAGATTTGTTTAGCTCAGTTGGCCAGAGATTCCTTAGACGAGGTTTGCTCTTTAAAGGAACAGCGAGGTGTTACCTTCACAGACAGTGATCTACTACTCGGGACAGCCAATCACAACCGATCGTTGTACATTTTAGTCACAATCGAAAAATTTACGCTCTCTAGAGTATTGGTGGATCCAGGAGCGTCAATCAACATAATGAATCTTCAGACTCTAGAATACTTGGAAATTGATGCTTGCGAGCTTGAAGCAGACAAGATGTTACTAAGAGGATTCAACCAGAAAGGAGAAAGAGCCCTTGGATCAATAACGCTGTTGATGAAGACCGGTGACTTAGCAAAGATAACCACAAAATTTCACATAATTGATTACGAGACATCGTTCAACGCTCCTGCGGTCGGCGCGTGGATCCATGAAAATCGGATGGTACCATCGTCTCTACATCAGTGCATAAAATACTACGAAGGAGGAGAACAGTGCATTAAAGGTGATTTGCAACCTTTCTCCGTACATGAGATTGGAATCCATGAAGATGCAGCCTACTACGCACCTCCAAAGAAAACAATCTTCAGTAGAAATACCATGCCCAACGAAGCAAAAGAAGTTCAAAACGACGAAGAACCTGAAGTTCTAGTCTAACAGTCACTCACCACTCCCTTACGGCGAGATGGTGAAGGTTTCTCCAGAACTAGCATCCGAGGTCGAGGCCGGGGACGAGGTCGTGGAAGAGACACTGGGACGGTTGGATAGAAAAAGCCGGTGATCAATGTTGATTGGGAGAACAGCTCTGAGGAAAAAGAGGAAGTCAAGAAAGAAGCAGCTACAATAAACCAGAAGAAACCACAATTTAAGATTTCTCTCGAAGATGAAAAGAACGAAGAATACAAATCGATGTACGAGAAGATTAACCACTGTGTACACACTATGACCCTGACCCCGATCCAGTCTAATAAGATCGAGGATATGGTAGTCAAAGAAGTACATAGCAGCGGTGCAAAGCCAATCAAATTTTACCGTGGCACTTCTTCTTCAAATACTGAAAAACGATGTACAATTTGAAGATGTCACTTCTTCCGAATTAATGGATTTACCTTTAGAGTGGTACTCTCCCTGTGTTCAAAATTTAATTCAGTGTGGTGTCTTACCTCGACAATGGACAAAAGGTCAAACACAACACTTTGAAAAATTATGGAATAACGCCGGTCGGCCTCCCAATGCAAAGCATGGTATCGGATTCAGTACAGTAGGATCAGTTGACAATACAGAATTTTGCTTGGTTGTCACTTGCAGACCTAATGAAGACTGCTTGGAAACTACAAAAAAGCTTGAAGATCTACAAATTGGAGACGCTCCACCAGAGTTCGAAGAAGAAATCAAATCTACAATAGACGAGTTAATGGAAGTTAACTTAGGTACTAGCGAAGAGCCTTGGCCAACCTTTGTTAGCTCCTTACTCAATAAAGAAGATTCCGAGGAAATAATCAAGCTACTAATGAAGTTCAAGGACTGTTTTTCTTGGAGTTATGATGAAATGCCAGGATTAGCTCCAGAAGTCGCAGTTCACAGGCTAGGAGTGGATCCTACTTCCATTCCAGTTAGACAAGCTTCCAGAAGAATGCGTTTGGAAATTGAACAACAAGTCATAACCGAAGTTAAGAAGCTAATCGACGCTAAATTTGTCCGTGAAGAACAATACCCGACTTGGCTAGCCAATGTGGTACCAGTCAGAAAGAAGAATGGTCAGATCAGAATCTGCGTGGATTTCAGAGATTTGAACAAAGCATGTCTGAAGGGTTAATTTCCACTACCAATTCCAGAGTTAATGATCGACATCGCTTCGACACATGAAATATTCTCTTTCATGGATGGATCTTCAAGATACAACCAGATAAAGATGGCACCAGAACACGAAAAGCTCACGGCATTCAGAACACCAGTCGGAGTGTATTGCTACACAGTAATGCCATTCGGACTAAAGAACGCAGGAGCAACATACCAAAGAGCAATGATAAAGATTTTTGATGATCTCATTCACAACCAAGTTGAGTGCTACGTGGATGATGTGGTCATTAAAATCAAGCGAAGGAAGATCACTCGTATGATTTGAGAATTGTTTTCGAGTGACTAAGGCAATACAACCTTAAGATGAACCCCTTAAAATGCGCCTTCGGCGTCACCTCCGGGAAATTCTTAGGATTTGTTGTCTGACATCGCAGGATTGAAATTGATCCGGAAAAGATTAAAGCTATCTTAGAGATACCGCCTCCCAAAACCTTAAAACAGCTACGATCCTTTCAAGGGAAGTTGACATATCTTTGACGCTTTATTTCAAACTTGTCAGGTAGGTGTCAGCCCTTCTCGGCATTAGTTAAAAAGGATGCCAAATTCGTTTGGGAAGAGAAATGCCAACGGGCCTTCGAGGACATTAAGCAATACTTAATGACACCTCCTGTCTTAGCAGCCCCAGTCTCAGGTAGACCGTTGATACTTTATACCGCGGCTCTAGATGACTCCCTTGGAGCCCTGCTAGCCCAGGTCAATGATGAGGGAAAAGAAAATGCTCTCTACTACTTAAGCCGTCGTTTGATTCCGATGGAAGTAAAGTATACTCCAATTCAGAAACATTGTTTGGCCCTGATCTTTGCCGCTCAAAAGCTCAGGCATTACATGCTCTCTCATAAGGTCAACCTTATCTCGAAAGTTAATCCGTTGCAATATTTGATGACCCGTCCAACGCTTTCTGGGAGGCTTGCCAGGTGGTCGATGATATTATTACAATTCGACATAACTTTCGTTCCTCTTCGTGCCGTAAAGGAACAAGTTCTAGCTGACTTCCTTGCAGCACACCCTTTACCGGCAGATTCGCCTCTCGACGACAATTTGCCTGACGAACAGATAATGAGCCTAGAAGACACTGATGATCGACGTTGGGAACTATATTTTGAATGGAGCATCCTCAGCACAGAAAGACAAAGAATTGCAAACGATAGTGCCCGGTAAGGCAGGAATGGGACTAATCTTTATAACACCAGAGCGGGGGATGTTAAGATACTCCTACCACTTAACAGAGCCGTGCACGAACAACGAGGCAGAATACGAAGCTCTCATAACGGGACTAGAACTGACCATTCAAATGGGAATAACGGATATCAATATCTACGGAGATTCTCAGTTGATCATTCAACAGATCGCCGGACAATACAGAATTTTAAAGCCAAGACTCGAGCAATACTTTCAGTATGCCATGAAACTGTTGGAACAAATTCCGAATGTAACAATGTACAAGATCCCAAGAAGAGAAAATGCTCTCGCGGATGCGCTAGCTCTCCTTGCAAAAGAACTTACCTGCTTACAAGATGAGTCAGTTGAAGGACGACAGGTCCTATCACAGCTCGACATGGATATGATACACAAATAAGAAAAAGCAGAGGAATCAGTTGCAGCAGTGACAGAAAACACAAAAGATTGGCGTCAACTGCTAATAGACTATCTGCAAACAGGGAAATTACCAGACGATAAGTCATTAGCACATCAAATCAAGAAAAGAACTTTGTCTTACGCATTAATAAACAATACATTATACAGAAAGTCTTTTGATCAGATGTGGTTAAGATGCCTGAGCGGGTCTGAGGATCTTGAAATTGTTAAAGAACTTCATTCAAGACTTTGTGGCGCTCATCAGTCGGGTCCGAAAATGAAAATGAAAATTAAAAGACTAGGGTATTGCTGGCCCTCGATGATGACCGACTGTATGAAAGTCACCAAGAGTTGTCACCAGTGTCAAGTGCACGGAGTGGTTCTACACCAACCTCCAAATGTGCTACATCCGACAATTGCGTCATGGCCATTTGAGTGTTGGGGCACATTTATAGTGGGTCCGATAGAACCACCTTCTTCAAGAGGACATCGCTTCATCCTTGCAGCTACAGACTACTTTTCTAAATGGGCAGAAGCAGTTCCACTCAGAGAAGTAAAGGCACACCACGTGCTACAGTTTTTCAAAAATCAAGTTGTCTACCATTTCGGAGTACCGTGCAGAATCATTTCAGATAATGGGTCCGCATTCAGAAGCACAAAAATCAACAATTTTGTCAGAAGACATGGAATCGATTGGCGATACTCAACAATCTACTACCCAAGAGCAAACGGCTTGGCCGAGGCTTTTAATAAAACTCTCGTTCAAATTTTAAAGAAAACTTTAGACGACAACAAGAGAAATTGGCACGAGAATTTGTTAGAAGCCTTATGGGCCTACAGGATGACTTTTAGGACTCCTACTCAGTCTACGCCTTACACTTTAGTGTACGGGTCCGAGGCAGTTTTACCTTGGAGGTTCAGCTTCCATCACTCAGGATTGTAGTAGCAAATAAAATTACTACAGAATAAAATGCCAGATTACGACTGGAAGAACTGGAAAACTTGGAAGGGAAAAGACTTGCAGTGCAACAAAATTTGGAACTGTACCAAGCTAAGATGATCCAAGTCCATGATAAAATGGTCCGCCCAAGAACTTTCAAAGTTGGTGACTTAGTTCTTGTTCTCAGAAGACATATTCTTGCACATCGCAAGATTGGATGCAAATTTGAACAGACTTGGGAAGGGCTGTTTGTGGTCGAGGTAGTCTCCTCAGGAGGCTCCTACCAACTTGTGAATTGCCAAGGAGAACGATAAATACTTCCAATCAATGGACGATATTTGAAGAAGTATTACGCAACCTGATGTTTCAAAGGAATGAATTCTCATCCCTAGAAACACGGGTGAAGTAACCACTTGTGACTGGGTCCGAACCCAAAAACATAAGAAAATGAATAAAAAAAATCATTAACAAAAAATATGTGCTAAAAATGAAATATGTGAAATCATAATAAATTTTACCTTTCCTTTCAAATCAAATCCTGTTCCTGATCTTTCTTCATCTTTTCCTACCTTCCTTTAAATTAAAATAAGTGAATAAGAATCTTCAGTGATAAATACTTTCTTAATGTTCTTGTTCTTAGTACAGCCCCTGATCCTTTCCTTGTCTTCTTCACAGGGAAATGTTGAATGGGCGGTTGGTCCTAAACTTTAAAAATGGCGTGAGTCTCGCACTCGATGAAAAGAGGGTGAGGGAGGGAGCAGTGATAGAAATTGATTCTGACTTCACACCAGCCAATCTACAGTATGAAGAAAATGATTGCGTCCCAGTGGACCGGGAAGAGCTTCATAGCCAGACAGTGATGAAGATGGGTGGCCCAAGCCACCAATCCAGCAACAAGAAAAGAAAGACAAACACCGAGGAAAGCAAGAAAATCAAGTCAGTAGTTGCCACGGCAGAAAGCAGGCTCGTCAGAGCTGCACCCGTAGAAATTCAAGAAGTGAGGAGAGCTACGCTCACTGCTACTCAAAGAAGGAATAAGAATCGTCGTATCCGCAAGATGTTGACTAAACTAGCAGTAGATCAACATGAGGAAACAGCCACCTTCGCCGACACACACATTTCAAAGATGCCGGTTCATCAGGAACCTGAAAAGAGAGAACAAAAGAGAGAACAACAGAAAGGATAAGGGAAACTCTGAGAAGATCAAAGGCAAAGAGATCACCTCGACGCCAGATAGAGATACCATATCTGAAGAACCTTGTTGCTGAAGCAACCCCGGAGGATGTCCCGATAGAGACAATCCCCGAGGAGCCAAGGTATGCAGGAGAACGTGACGGGATTGAGCCATACATCCCGCAATACGTTACTAGGCCTCGTCACTTGCAGATCATCCAAGAATATGAACTAGAAAGAATGCAAAATGTTGAGAAGAAGACTTTCAAATACTTTGAAAGGATTAGAGGCAAAAGAATCAACATTTTGAAAGGCCTCGAGTTACACATAGGTGTATTCTCAGAGTACGAGCAACAACAGATTGTGGATTGCATCTTAGAACTTCAGAAAATGGGTCGAGCAGGCCGTCTATGAGAAAAGACTTATTCAGAACCCCGTAAATGGATGCCAGGGAAAGGAAGAGTCACAATACAATGCGGATGTTGCTATAACTTCGTAGAGGACAGAAGAGGAAATCCACTAGGGATACTCCGTCACGGTGAGGTGGATCCAATGTTGAGGATAATTAAAAGAATGGTGAAAAGAATGATAACATGGAGGGTACTGCTAGCAGACTGCATACCCAACAGTTGCATCATCAAAATTTATCAGAAGGGCGACTGCATACCTCCACGCATAGACCACCATGACATTGTCAGCCCTTTCTGCACAGTTTTATTCGTCAACCAATGCAATATCATGTTCGGATCTGACCTCCGGATAGCAGGCCCGGGTAAGTTCGGAGGCCCGGTGGAGATACCACTTCCGGTAGGTTCCGTCATGATATTACAAGGAAATGAAGCAGACATGGCAAAACATTGTATATCATGAGTACCAGTGGAGCGGATCTCCGTCACTTTTAGAAGGATGGACGACAGAAAGGCATCTTACCACTTCCAGCCAGATCCAGAATTGGAGAGTCTCTGGCCCTACGAGCTGTGAGTTACACGGGAAATAACACACCTCCAATGCACATCCATGCGACATTCCTGCCAAGGATGGCTTGGAAGGTGATGTTATTGACCGTGTATCTCATTATTTAGACATGAATTTCTAACAGATACTTTTTGGATGGATCAACATGAATCATACATAGTCTGTTTTTAGTCATGGATTGTATGAGAAATATTTCAGATCGAGTTGTATGATGTATCTTCAACAAGATTGGAATGAAAGTGACCATGTCACATTTTGCCTTCACCTCTTTTTGTGCAAATTGATTGGGAAACGCCATTAAAGTTAAATGAACTTCGAACAAAGAACAAAAAAGAAAAGGGAAATAAATAAGAACTCTCTTCCATAAAAATCCAAACATTAAAAAGAACTTCAAATCCACATGAACACCAAATAAACAACAAATAAAAAAAATGGGATAGTTAAAGGACAAACAAAACAAATCTAAAGCTCAAATTGAATTCCAGTTTAAATCCATCTTTTCAAATCCTCCAATTCTTCTTCAAATCAAGATCTATTCCAGACCTCCTTTGAAACCCTCTCTCGGGATGATTTCAGAATCACAAAGAATTTTCAATTTGATTCGGATGGCATGGATTCGTCCCCTTCGCCAAATAATCAAACTTTGATTGATTCCCATGGGATATGGAACACTTTCATACCTCATTTCGATTTCCCGCTAAATCCAAATCTCCACAGTAAATTTCAATTCAAAATTTCCGAGAATGGTACCTAAATTCCAGTTCTCATTCCGAGATCGATACCTAAATTTCAATTCTCATCCGAATTGATACCTAAATTTCAATTCAAAATTTCCGAGACTGGTACCTAAATTCAAGTTCTCATTCTGAAATCGATACCTAAATTTCGATTCTCATCCAAATTGATACCTAAATTTCAATTCAAAATTTCTGAGACTAGTGCCTAAATTCCAGTTCTCATTTCGAGATCGATACCTAAATTTTGATTCTCATCTGAATTGATACCTAAATTTCAATTCAAAATACCTACATTCCAGTTCTCATTCCGAGATCGATACCTAAATCTCGATTCTCATCCGAATTGATACCTAAATTTCAATTCAAAATTTCCGAGACTGGTACCTACATTCCAGTTCTCATTCCGAGATCGATACCTAAATTTCGATTCTAAATTCCGAGGCTGGTACCTAAATTCCAGTTCTCTCCTTCGAGTTCGGTACCTAAATTCCGACTCTCATTCGAGATCGATACCTAAATTTTGATTCTCTTTCGAATTGATACTTAAATTTCAATTCTAAATTCCGAGGCTGGTACCTAAATTCCAGTTCTCTTCCTTCGAGGTCGGTACCTAAATTCTGACCCTCATTTGAGATCGATACCTAAATTTTGATTCTCTTTCGAATTGATACTTAAATTTCAATTCTAAATTCCGAGGCTGGTACCTAAATTCCAGTTCCCTTCCTTCGAGGTCGGTACCTAAATTCCAGTTCCCTTCCTTCGAGATCGATACCTAAATTCCAGCTCTCAATTCGAGACTAGTACCTAAATTCTAGTTCTCATTCTGAGATCAGTACCTAAATTCTGATTCTCATCCTTTTCGAGGTCGGTACCTAAATTCCGACTCTCATCCGAGATCGATACCTAAATTTCGATTCTCTTTCAGGTTTGAAACTTAAATTCCAAATCTCACTCTCTCAAGATCAGTACCTAAATTCTGATTCTCATCCTTTTTCCGTCAGCACTTAATCTCCGATTCTCACTCCGAGGCTGGTACCTAAATTCCAGTTTTCCTTGCAATCCCGAGATTGGAACCTAGGTTTCAATTCTCATTTCAAATTCAAAATTTTCTCAAATTGATTTTAAATCAAACTTCAATTTAAATTAAAACTCAAAATCTAAGCTCACACATTGAAACTTGAAATTTAGAAGTAAAATGAAATCTAAATCGAATTCCCGGATCCGGTGATTTGGAGTTCACCTCCTTTTCCATTCCCTGGCGAGAGTTCGGGAACCTCCGGTCTTGGAAATATACCTGATACTCCCTAAAGGAAATTCTTCTACTTCGTCCTAAGTTTGTCACTTGGACATCTGTGTTGGTTTTGTCGATCTTTTTGGTCAACTCCAATACGCGCGGTGTGCTTGGTTAGCACACCACACCTATTGGGGGTCCATTTGTTGACCTCATTTTTGATGAGGTCTTCTCTTTTCTCTTTAGTACTTAGGATCTAGCCTTAGGCTTTTCCTTTGACTAATCTTAGAGGACTAGAAATGGAACCTACCACTTAGAAATTCAAACACCTCTTGACTCCCTGCAAACCCCACAAGCTTGATTGAAGACCCCTAATCACCTAGAGGGTTGAAATCAAATGTGAAGGTTTAAAGGAGGAGTTCCCTATAGGACTCTTTGGCCTTAGGACCACCCTGTGTGGCTTGGTCTGGTAAGGGTTGACTTACACACTCACTACACTCATACTCTACACTCTCACACACACAATCCAAATCCTAAAACCACACCGATACCCAACTTGACTCCCTGACTCATGTAGGTAATTCATATGGATGGACCTTAACCCCTAAGCACCTGGTTAAGAGGGTTAGGAACAACATAGTGAATGCCTCAAATGAGTCCTCTCATGGCTCATATAGGCTTAATATGACTTCATGGCTCATATAGGCTTAATATGACTTCATGGCTCAACCAAAGTGCTTCCATTTCACTCATATTTGATCAATCTTCATTTTTCTAAAATTTCAATTTTTGACCCCGGGGACCCTACACCTATCGAACCAACCAAAAGCCCTTAAAATTGCCCAAATCCTCCAAAATTTCCAAATCACCCTAAATTCCCCAAAATCAACCTTGAACATTTCCTCATTAATCAAATTGATCATCCATAGCCAAAAATACCCCCAATACCCTCCAAATTACCAAAATGCCCCTCTTGACCCAAACAATCCAAAAATTCAAAAAATTATCAGAAAATTCCAGAAAATCCCAAATATTCCCAATTTCATTTTGTCCAACTGTACCATGAGCCAATTTTGTCAATTTATCCCACTTTTACCAAAACCCCCAATTTAGCCCACTCTTATCCCAAGTGAACCCAATGTCAAACCAAACCTACCCAATTGACCCCAATTTTTGTCCAATTCAATTCTAAACTTTAATTCAATATCCAAAATATCAATCTAGACCAAATCCAGGTCCAATTTGATTGACATTTG
This sequence comes from Papilionanthe hookeriana x Papilionanthe teres, assembly GCA_022702705.1. Classification (NCBI taxonomy): domain Eukaryota; kingdom Viridiplantae; phylum Streptophyta; class Magnoliopsida; order Asparagales; family Orchidaceae; genus Papilionanthe; species Papilionanthe hookeriana x Papilionanthe teres. The sequence continues at coordinate 157,723,801 of CM040424.1, forward strand.
AATCCAATTTCACTTTTGACCTTTAAGCCCAATTTGGACCCATGACCCAAACTTAGCCCAAACTAACCCAATTTAACTCCAATTGACCCCAAACCTTTTCTAAACTTTTCCTGACATCCCCACAAACAAAAAACTAACATGATTTGCCCAAAAATTGGACTCAAACGTCACCCAAATCCACCCTAAAGCCAAAAAGCCCAATTTTGACCTAAACCCAAACCTAACCCAAATAAGCCCAAGTCCCAAAACAAAAACCCAACCAAAGTTGAAACCTCTTTGAAACACTTCCATAACCATTTCCCAACATTAATTTTACATCAATTTCAACCTTAGCCCAACATTGGCCCAGGTTAGCCCAATTTGACCTACATTGGCCCATTTACCAAACGAACCCAAATTCAACCCAATTCAATTCCAAACTACCTCAAATTTGCATCAATTCATTCAAGACACATCCTTAAACTAAACTCAACATTTATTTGGCATGGCCCTTTGCAAAATTTTTCATCTAAAAGCCCATTGTTAAACATAAAGGCTCACTCCCTTAAACCTTCCTAAAAGCCCACTTCCACCAAATTCAAAAGCCCAAATCAATCTAAAGCCCACGTGACACTTTCCCTCATCACACATTCAATTTAAAATCATTCCTAAAGTCCTAATTTATCATTAAACAATTCCAAATTAGGCCTCATGACAATTCTCACCAAAATAACAAAATTCCTAAAACCCATTTCTATGAAATCAAGCCAAGCCATCCTAAGCTATAGGCAAGCCATGAAGCCATGCATGAGCCACATGGAAGCCATGAGAGCCTCTTTACATGTCAATATGCCATTTTGGTCAAAATAAGGAGGCTCTTTCCATAATCTCCTAAAGTTAATAGCCTTAACCATGATTCCCCTTAACCCAAATTTAATCTAAATATTCTTAGAAAGAGACCTCACCACCTTTGACCAGCTAACCTAACTTATTCTCTCAGCCTAAAACCAGGTCATGGGGAAGTGAACCCAACCCAAACACATGGGTTGACCCAAACCAAGCCAAAATAGCCATGCCCCCATTCCATTTTGATCTAACCCCTTTACACATGGCCAAACTCAATTGCCTACACTAAACCGCAGCCCTGACTCACCTGAACCTGAGGGTGACCCTTGCCTGCCGGCCAGCTACCTGGGCCGCCGGAAAACACCATGGTCGAGACCTTGGGAGGAGCCAAATTTTGAAATTCCACCTTGCTGAGCTGCCCCACTCCAAATGTCCATTGCAGCTGTTCTTCTCCTCACCAGAGCAGCTGATCCCAACCCCTAACTCCCCCTGGGAGGCCCTCCAGCCTCTCCTATTTAAACCCCACCTCTCTCGGCCATGAAGAGGAGTTGAACCAAACCTTACTGAAACTCTGCCAAAATCATCCCAGACCACTCTCTACACATAGAGCACTTGATTCCCACTGGATTCCAGCCCTGATTCCCCTAGTCGAGCTCGATTTTGAGTTCGAATTTCAAGCACAAAACCGGGACACTTCACCACAGTGAGCCAATCCCCAAATTGATTGGCTCTTCACCTTCACCAGACCAAGAAAAGAAGTTTCCCAGCAAAAGCCCCCTCTCCAGGCCAGCCATTGCTTCCAGTCTCCAAGCTTTGTGATCGGTTGTGGGCACTTTCATACCTAGACAATTCACCAGGTGAAAGGACTTCATTTGGAGGTTGCTTGGACACAATCTAAGGTGACATAGCCCTCAGATTTAAGCTTCACTTCTCTGAGCAAAGGTATGAGCTCTCTCCTTCTTCCGAGCTTCTAGAGATTCTCCATTTAGTTTGAGTCAATTTCAAAGCATATTTATCATATGGATGTGTTCGTCTCTTCAAGATGAATCCATAGAGCATAAGAACACAAAAATCTGTTGAGAATCGAGTGACAAATTAGGGTTAGAAGGTCGACGGTCACGGTTTCACACCAGTCGTACACGATGACTGGGAGCCATTGGATCGCGCGTGTATCGAATGGATGGCCAGGATCACGCCGGACGGAGCAACGGGACATGAACCGCGGGCAGCGTGGCATCCCAGTCAGATGGCGGCACCGAATCAAGAGGCGACGCGTGGAGCTTCGGAGGCGCTGAGGTTGAGTCAGTGCCACGTGGATAAGTAGGAAAATAAGGTATCTTTCTATTTATTTAATTACCAGAACTTCAAAAATTCATAACTTTGTGTAGAAAAATCCTAAAAATAAAATAAAACTACCCTCTTGCTCAGTGAACAGAGGAGAATAATGTGGGAAAGAAATCAAGTAATTTCATTGAGTATTTTTTTTTAATTAATTATTTACTCTCTGCACTATTTTAATTCTCCATGCATGTAGGCAATTCACCATGGCATGAGACCATAGGGCTTTTGAAGCCTATGAACTTGGGAACATTCCTTGAGTTTTCCAAGGTCAGAGGCCATCTCTATGAGAAGTTATTGATTTTCCAAGTTCATGTTACTGTTTTGAGTATTTTAATTCCAATAATCAGCATGTTGAGAAATAAATTCTAGGAAAATTTGGTGATGTTTCTTATAACCAGAGGGACCTAGGAAAAATAAGTTTTGAATTAATTCACTTGGAACAACCCTAATTGGCCTAAATACCCAAAATTGAACTTTAATTAATTAGGGTTAACCACACATCAAATTAACTTAAAAATAATTCTCCACTCTCCTTTAGGGTCAGGAGAGTCTCACATAAAAGCTTTGAAATCAATTGGACTTGATTAACCTCACCAAATGGGTTGATTAAGCCTTTTAAGCAAAAGGGATAAAATTAAACTTAAAAAAAATTCATAACTCACAAAATACTTTTCAAAAATTCACAAAAATGGTTTTGGAGTTTCTCTGATATCAGGCGAATTTAACAAAATTAAAATTATAATTTTCTAAAAAAGTTGATTTTTATCATTATTTTAATATTTTTAATAATTAAAAAATAATAAAAATCATAAAAATATTAAAAATCACCAAAATGTCACATTTTGAATTCTAATTACTTAGGAACAAACCAAATATTTTTCTTAAGTCCCTAGGGTATGATATTGAATTTTAAAGGCTTAATGTAGTTTTTAATATTAAAAAAAAATGTGTATTTTCCAACCATTTCACTAAAATAATTCTAATAAACCAAAGAAAAATCAGAAAAATACAAAATTTGTTTCTCTGAACTCCTTGAGGTCAGAGAGGTCTAAGAAAAATGAAAAATCCATTTTTCAACTTTAGTTTATTTTAAAATTAATTAATGCTCCAAAACTCAAAATAATTCTAATAAATAAAATATAATTCAAAAAATCACCTAAATTGGTCCAAATGGTCCTCTGGTCATTAGCAATATCCCATAATTTTCGTTAGGACAGAAACATTTCCTTGGTGATGTTATTGAATTTTCCTTGAAAACCCCCTATTTTCCATTAAAAATAATTACATAAATAAATTAAATACAGAAAAATCACATTTTCTCCTCTAATGTCTTAATTGACATGTGAGTAAGGTTGCATAAACATTTCAAGTTCATTTGAGCTTAATTTAGTGAGTTATAGAATTATTAAGCTTGGAGGGTAAAAAGGTAATTAAAAATTTCAACCCTTAATTAAAATTTTAGGATTAATCAAAAGGGGAGGGTAAAATATTTGATTTTAAACTGATTTCTGGATGATTGAAACTTAAATGATTAAGGGTAGAAATCTACTAATAATTTCAAAAATAATTAAAATAAAACATTAATTATTTAATTAATTGAAATTTTAGGAGAATAATATAAATTAGAATTATTAAAGTAGGGATATTATTTAAGAAGATATTTATTCTTTAATTTGAAAATCCCTAAATAAATTACTTTAATAATACTTAAGTCTTAATTAAAAAATTAAAAGAATAATCTCAATTAAATTAAAATTGAAATTAAATTAAAATCAAATTAAATTAAATAAAAAGAAAAATAAATTGAGATCAAATTAAGTTAAATTAAATTAAATTAAATTGAATTAAATTAAATTAAATTAAATTAAAATTGAAATTAAATTAAAATTGAAATTAAATTAAAATTGAAATTAAATTAAATCAATTTAATTTAAATTAAATTAAACCAAATTAAAAATTAAATTAAATCAAAATTAAATTAAATTAAATTAAATTAAAATTAAATTAAATTAAGATTAAATTACATTAAATTAAATTAAACTAAATCAAAATTAAGTTAAATTAAATTAAATTAAATTAAATTAAATTAAATTAAATTAAATTAAAATTAAATTAAATTAAAATCATTTAATAACAAACCTAAATGAAATCATTAAGAATTAAATCTAAAATGACTCGAACACTATTCCAAACTTAAACTAACTTTTATAATTAAGTCAAAATTAAAATTAAATCATTAAGTTTAAATCATTAAAATACTTGATAATTTGATTTGCTCTTTTAAAGCTCTTATTATTAAAACGCTTAAATGAGGTATCAAGTGAAGTGTTACTTCACTCATAGGATATTCAAACGTCCTAGTTCACTGAGCAAGAGAACAAAACTTAAACTCCTGGATGATTAATTCACTTGCATAATTAAATTCTCTTGGACTTAAAACAAACCTAGAGGTATTGAAAAGATGTTTAAGACTCGTATTAAGCACTTCCTCAATATGATAGAATGTTTTTAAGAAGAATTAAATTTAATTGTTTCTTTGATGAAGAAAATCGTCCTTAAACCAAAACACAAGAACCTAGATGACGTCATAGGAGATGACTAGCTATAGGATTAGGGCTTTGGTAGACAACCAAAAATCTTTCCCTTAGCTTTACCTAGGTATTTGTTGGAATATTTAAATGCCTTAACATGTGTTTTAAGTGCAGTTTGGGATGACGGGAAGACCCTCCAGGTACGCTTTTATTTTATTGAAATTTACTTTATTACAATTTACTTACATGCACTGTACTTTACTTTTCTTGCATGATAAACAACTGTTGCATGAAAACCAAAACCTTTAGGATAGTCCCTGAACCGAAACAAAAATTAAATTAAAAATCATTACAAGATAAAATTCACCGCCACAACATTTCAAAATATAAAACAACTCAAAACTTAATCACAAACAGAACAACAAAACTACAATTGCAACAAAATTAAAATGTCTCATTGAATGATCGGGAATACCTCGGATGATGTAACCCACGTGTTGCTAACGGGATTTCCCAAGGTCTAAATGAAAGTGTGGAACTCATTTAGTTAAGTTTAGCAAATTCATCTGAACTAAGTGAATTCAATGAAAATAACGGTGCCGGGATGACGGAACCGTAGGATCTTAATCTCTTCTGTTTAAACAACTTTAAGATTTGTTTTAATTAAAATATTAAAAACACTTGGACTTTAAGATTTCTAAACCAAAACACTTTTCTCATCTCTTGATTTTCACCTTCTATAACTAAACCTCTGCAACAACAAGGAGCTTGGAGCACCGTGGGCAGCATGGCCATCTTCGTCAGCAAAACAAATCTACTTCAGCAAAACCTTTCCTAGTTTTAAACAACAAAGCCATAGGAATTCGAGGTAGTTTGCCTAGTGCAACATAAATCCTCAACTCTTCGTTAGGCATTTGCTTGATCATATCATGTAAATTAATCCCTAACTGGTCTTAGGATTCCGAGGTAGTCGTCTGATACGACAAAAACCCTCACATCTTCGAGGCTATTTGCATGACTGCGTCATGCAAATATAAGTCCTAATTAATTAAAATTGGTAAGATTGAAATATCAGATAATATTAGGATTTTCTTAAACTCGAAGCCAAACCATAGGATAATTTGAGAAGTTTCCAATATTCTTCTTGTATCCTCAACTTCTCCTACTTTTCTTCCTTTGAACTCCTAAAATAAATTGTTCAAAATTTGATCCATTCCCTTTTGAAATTTCAAAAATCCAATCCTTTGAAAACCTTAAACTTTGAAATTCTTGAGAGCAAAACCACTAATCATTATCGAGAGTTTTCTTAATTGATTTACTTCATTTAAGATGTAATTAACTATAGGGGCTTGCCCTTAAAAGGAACTTTAAGAACCCGGGTAATATAAACCCTGCTTAATTCATTTATATTAAGCAGGGGAACTTGTCGGCCTATAAAATTTGTTCGCAGACCAAACGGATGTCACAAATCTTCTAGTTTATTTAACCAAGCCCCATCATCAAGCGGTGTGTCTACTCTCCGGGATAGATATACAGTTTGTGGTGCGGTGCTCGTTTATATAAACTATTCGGGATGTGACATCAGTTTGATTTCATATCTTAAAACTTTCAAATTTAAAATTATTTTCAAAATCAAATACTACTTTTCAAATTAATTATTTAAATTAAATTAAAAATTCGACGACAATTTCTGTAGGCGACCTCTTTTCAAAAATACAACACATAACCTAAAAATATGCCTACACATACCTGATTATGGTTGAAATAATTTCAGGCATTGTTTCACTTTTTTGACAACATTTCTGTGGGCACTTGAGAAAAGCATTATGTCATCTGCATAGATGAGATGTGAGATAGCAATATTGGATTTATGGTGGTACCTGGAGTAGTTCTGATTAAGAATAGCTCTATCAATCATTCTGGAGAAGTAATCCAAGGCAAGGATGAAAATGGTTGGAGAGAGTGGATCACCTTGCTTAAGTCCTCTAGTTGCTTTAAAATTGCCCCTAGCCTGGCTATTAATCAGAATGGAATGCTCATTAGATTCCAACCACCTTCTGATGAAATGACTGAACTGAGAATTGAAACCTCTAGCAGTGAGAACATCCATAATAAACTCCCAATTTATAGTCTCATAGGCCTTTTGGATATCCAATTTGTAGATCAAGTTGCCCCCCCTATATGTCTTTTCCAGATTGAGTAGAAGCTCTTGAGCAAGAAGGAAATTATAAATGATAGATCTTCCTTTGACAAAAGCAGATTGGTTAAGACAAATCATTTGGTCAAGATGTGGTTGGAATCTCCCCACCATAAGTTTGCTGATAGTCTTACTTATCACTAAGGCAAGACATATTGGTCTGTAGTGTTACCATTTCTGCAAGATGTTATTTTTAGGAACTAGCATGAAACTAGATGCACTGAAATAACTTGGGAGAGGGTGCCCTTAGAAAAAGCATTGTATAACAACAACCACATCCCTCAAAACCAAATTCCAGCCTTTTTTTAAAGAAGTTTGCAGTGAAGCCATCTAGCCCAACAGTTTTTGAACTGTCCATTGAACTGATGGCAGACCAGATTTCATTCTCTGAAGGGATTGTTGTAAGATCCAGGTTGCTGGTATACTGATACTCTTCTTGAAAGAAGGAAGTATGTATAGGCATTCTGTGCACATTTGTGTTGTTGAGTAACTTCTTGTAATGGTTCTCAGCATCCTGGGCTATTTCAGTGATATCCTGGAGTTTCCTGCCCTCATCAGATAGAATGGAATAAATATTATTACACTTTATTCTGTATTTAATTTAAGCATGGTAATATCTAGTGTTCCTGTCCACATTGATGAAATGGTTTATGGCAACTTTTTGTTGTAACAACAATTATTGTCTTTTAGTGGCAATCATGAGGTTATTTTGTGCTGAGAGTAGTTGCTCCTCATTAGCAAAACCAGCTTGGGCTTCTGCTTCGAAAATTGTGACTTCTCTTTATACCTCATTAACAGCTTAAAATATGTCTCCAAAAACATTCCAACTATAATATCTGAGTGTTTTACTGAGTTTGGTATGTAGGAGACTCAACTTAATTAGAGGGGAGGGATGATCAATATCACACCATTGGTTAGATACAAAGTTTTGAAAATCAGCATGGGTAGACCACACATTCAGGTATCTGAAGGGGGGGGGAGTTTTGGTACTTTGGGGAGGTAATGGAGATGAGTAGTGGTCTATGATCAGACCCAACAAGGCTGAGGTGAGTCATATAAGTGAGTAACCAATTTGAAAGCCAGCAGTGCTTCACCAAGATCCTGTCTAGCCTTTCCCAGATCTTCCATCTTTTCCAAGTGAATGATGGACCCCTGAAACCAATATCAAATAAGTTTGTAGCTTGTATATTATCATTGAAGGTAGTCATCTTTGTAATGTTAGGAGTTCTGCCCCCAATCTTCTCTGTAGTAGAGACAATACTGTTAAAGTCACCTCCCACTAGCCAGGGGGAATTCAATTGATTACCAATTCTGTGGAGATTAGCCCAAAGGATCTGTTTATCATCTTTACAGCTGCCAGCATAGACAAAAATGGCAAAGCCACTTTGTCCATTAATATGAAAGGAAGATTGTATGAACTGCTGATTATAAATTAAGGGTTACCAGGAAATCTCCATTCTACAAAAAATCCAAATCTTATTATTACAGTTTGCAAAGTGAGAAAAGCCATTGAGTTTACTGAGTACTTTTTGAGGGTATTTATGAACCAAAGGTTCAAAAGTTGCAATGCACCAAAGCTTATGTTTCTTATTGAGTGAAATAAGTCTTTTTAGAGATAGGGGGTTTGCAATACCCCTAATATTCCAACATAGGAAATTGATCATTTAGTTTGGGGGATGGGAATAGAGGGCTGAGATCTAGATCTAGACCTACCCCTAGTCTTGGAGGAACTAGCCAACTCCCCAACAATCAGAGGAGTCCCTAGTTTCTGCACTTCAGAGTTGATTCTTTTTTTCTTCCTAAATGTTTGAGTGTGCCACTTTCCTTCTAGAGTATTCTACATATCCCTGATGTCATTTTCAGTTATTATCTGTGCCTCAGATTTAACACTAGATGGGGGTACCACTGCTTTTGATTGTATATCTGTAGGCTGAGTAGGAGATAAAATTCCAACTTCCTCGTTGTTGACCTCTTTTTTGGTGAGGTCTTTTCTCTCTCCTTAGTACTTAGGATCTAGCCATAGGTTTTCCCTTTGACTATCCTAGAGGACTAGAAATGGGACCCACCACTTAGAAATTCAAACACTTCTTGGCTCCCTTTAAACCCCACAAGTTTGACTATAAACCTCCAAGCCACTTGGAGGATTAAAACCAACATGTGGAGGTTTAAAGGATGAGTTCCCTATAGGGCTCTTTGGCCTTAGGACTACCCTGAGTGGCCTGGTCTGGTGAGGGTCGACTTGCACACACCACACTCTCAGACACATGCCAAGTCCTAAAAATACCTTTAACCAATTTGACTTCTTGACTCATGTAGGTAATTCATATGGATGGACCTTAATCCCTAAACCTCTGGCTAAGAGGGTTAGGAACAACACAGTGAATGTCTAAAATGAGTCCTCTCATGGCTCTTGTGAGCTTAAAATGGCTTCATGGCTCCACCAAAATGATTCCATTCCACTCACATTTAATCAATCTTCATTTTTCCAAAATTTCAATTTTTGACCCCCGGGGGCCCTAAACCCACCAAACCTACCAAATGCCCTTGAAAATGCCCAAAATTTGCAAAATTGTCTAAATTATCCAAAATTCCTCAAGATCAATCCTAAACATTCCACAGCACTCAAATTGATCATTCATGACCAAATATACAAAAATTCCCAAAAATACCCCCCAATACCCTCCAAATACCCAAAATACCCTTTTAGCCCCAAAAAAAATTCATCCAAAGCCCATATAACACTCTCCCTCATCATGCATTCAATTTAATATCATCCCTAAAGTTCTAATTGATCATCAAATCATTCTAAATCAAGGCACATGACAATCTCCCAAAAATTCATCAAAAATACTTAAAACCCTTTTTCATGAAACAAGCCAACCTTTTCCAAGCCAAATGTGAGCCAAATGTGAGCCATTTACTAGCCATATGAAGCCATGAGAGTTTTGACACCTAACCTAGTAATTTATGGCAAGAAGAGGGGAGCCATTCCAAAGCCTTCATTAAGCCTTTTTAACCTTATTTATGCTACACCCTAACACAAAATTAACTTAAAAAATTTTGATGGAGACCTCACCACCTTCTCTTGGCTGACCCAAAGGACTCTTTTCAACCCAAAACCAGGCCTTGGGTGGTGCACCATGCCTAAAACTATGAGTTGACCAAATAGGACCCAAAATAAGCCTTTCTCCATTCCACTTCAATTCAGTCCGTTTACACAAGGCATTAGACAATTGAGCTCACAAGTCTCAAGCACTGACCTCCCTGATCAGAACAGTGACTTGACCCTGGCCGGCCAGCCACCAACCCGCCGGAAAAATGCTATGGCCAAGAGGTCTAATTGGATTCAAAAATTCAAATTTCACCTTCTCAGCTGCCCCCATCTTAATTGGCCACCACAACTCTTCCTCTACTCCCCTAAGCAGCAAATCCTGTTTAAGTTATTTTGATGAATATTTTATTTTTAATTAATTATTTACTGTTTTCAGTATTTTAATTCTCCATACATGCATACAATTCACCATGGAATCAGACCATAGGGCTTTTTTAGCCTCTATTTTTTGGAACATTCTCTGAATTTTCCAAGGTCAGGGGCCATCTCTATGGCAAGTTATGTATTTTTCAAGTTTATGTCTCTATTTTGGAATTTTAATTCCCATAATTAGCATGCCATTCAATAAATTCTAGGAAAATTTGGGGAGGTACCTTAGAACCAGAGGACCCTAGGAAAAATGTATTTTGAGTTAATTCAGTAAGAATAACCATAATGGCCTAAATACTCAAAATTGAATTTTAATTAATTTGGGTTAACGACACATCAAGATAACTTGAAAACAATTCTCCACTGGTCTTTAGGATCAGAGAGACCTCACATAAAAATTTGAAGTCAATGGAAATTATTTAACCCACTAAATGAATCATTTAAGTTGTATGGTCATTTTTAAACTTTAAAAATTTATAAAACACAAAATACACTTCAAAAATTCAATAAATTGGTTTTGTGGGCTCTCTGATATCAGAGGAGTCTAAGAAAATTAAAATTGGAATTTTCTAAAAATTTTCATTTTTGATCATATTTTTAATATTTTAATAATTAAAAAATTTAAAAAATCACAAAAATATAAAAATTCATTAAAATGTCATATTTTGACTCCTAATCACTTAGGAACAAACCAAATATTTTTCCCAAGTCTCTTGGTTAAGATATTTAATTTTAAAGCCTTAAAACAATTTTTAATATTAAAAATATATTTTTTTAACCTTTTCACTAAATTAATTATAATAAATCAAAGAAAAATTATAAAATTATAAAATTTATTTCTCTGAGTTTCTTGAGATTAGAGAGATTTAGGAAAAAATATAAAATCTATTTTTCAAACTTAATTTTATTTACAATTAATTAACACTCCAAAACTCAAAATAATCATAATAAATAAAATATAATTTGAAAAATCACCAAAATTGGTTCAAGTGGTCCTCTGGTCAATAGGAACATCCCATAACTTTCTTATGGACAGAAACCTTGGCTTGGTTATGTTGTTGAATTTCCATTGAAAATCCCTATTTTTCATTAAAATAATTATATAAATTAAATTAAAAAGAAAAAATTCACATTTTCTCCTCTAATGTCTTAATTGACATGCGAGTGAAGTGACATAAAAAGTTCAAGCTCATTTGAGCTCAATTTGATGAGTTATGAAATAATTAGGCTTAAGAGGGCATAATAATAATTAAGAATTTTAACCCCTAAATAAAACTTTAGGTTTAATCAAAATGGAGGGTAAAATATTTGATCTTAATTTTCTCTTAGATGATTGAAACTTTGGGGAAATAAAAGTGTAGGAACCCATTAATCACTTCTAATAATCCAAAAAAAAATGAAACCTTAATTAATTAAATAATTTAAATTTCGGAAGATTAATTGAAATTTAAATTATTAAAATGGGGATATAATTTAGGGAGACTATAATCACTTAAGTTAAAATCCCTAAATGAATCACTTTAATAATATTTAGCTTTTAATTAAATTTAAAATGATAATTGAAATTAATAAATTAAATAATTAAAAGAAAAAGAGTAACCCTTATTAAATTAAAACTTCAAACATGGAATAACTTAATAATCAAATTGAAATAAATTTAAAACAATAAAAATTTATCTCAAAGATCATTTGAAAGAAAATCTAAAACAAACATGAAACATAAAAGTTAACCTAAAAAATAATTCATAATTAAAAATCAAACCAATTAAAAACTAACCTAAAATATTTCAACTAAATTAAAATTAAATCATTAAAATCAAAATTGAATGATCTAAACACCTCGTTCAATCTAAATTAATCTAATACATTGAGATCATTTAAAATGTAAAAATTTAATTAAATCAAAAAAAAACTTAAACACTATTCCAAACGTAAAATTATTAAAATTTCATAACTAAATCAAACCACTTTAAATCGTCAATTCCAATTTTAAATCATTAAAATCTTTAATAAATTAATTTGTCCTTAAAGGCTTTCGTTATCATAACTCTTAAATGGAGCATCAGGTGGAATGTCACTCCACTCATAGGACATTCAAACATCCTAATTCATCGAGCGAAGTTAAAACTTAACTAAAATTTACGGATGATTGATTCACCTCTACAATAAAATTCATTCAGATTCGAAATAATCTCAGAAGTATTGAAAGGATGTTTAGGACCCGTTTTAAGCACTTTCTCAATGTAGTGAGATGTTTTAAGAGGAATAATTGAACTTAATTGTTCATTGGTGAAGAAAATCATCCATAAAATACAAGAACCTAAACGTTATAGGAAATGACTAACAATAGGATTAGGAATTTGGTAGACAACCAGAACCTTCCCTTAGCTTTACCTACGTATTTGTTGCAAATATATAAATGCATTAACATATGTTTTAAGTGCAGCTTGGGAATGACAAGAAGTCCCTCCAGGTATGCGTTTATTGCAATTTATTTACTTGCCTACACTGCACTTTACTTTTCTTGCATGTTAAACAAGATTGACACCCTGCATGAAAACTGAAACCTTTAGGATAGCCACAAAACTGAAACCCAAAACTAAATTAAAAGTCACAACAAGATAAAATTCACTGCCACAACATTCAAAACATAAAACAACTTAAAATTTAATCACCAACAAAACAAAATTGCAATTATAACTAAATTAAAACGTCTCGTTGGATGATCGGGAATACGTCGAATGATGTAACCCACGTGTTGTTAATGGGATTTCCCATGATCTAAATGAAAGTGTGGAACTCATACAGTTGAGTTTAGCAAATTTATCTGGACTAAGTGAATCCGATGAAAATAACGGTGCCGGGATGACGGAACCGTGGGATCTTAATCGGTTCTGTTTAACCAACTTTAAAATTTGTTTTAATTAAAACATTAAAGACATTTGGACTTTTAGATTTTTCTAAACCAAAACACTTCTCTTATCTCTTGATTATGATTTTCTAAAACTAATCCTCTGCGACAACGACAAGGAGCTTGGAGCATAGTGGGCAGCACGGCCACCGTCGTCAGCAAAACTGGAATCTACATCATCAAAACCTTTCCTAGTTTTAAATAACCAAGCCATAGGATTTCGAGGTAGTTTGCTTAATGCAACATAAATCCTCAGCTTTTCGTTAGGAATTTTCATAATCATGTTAGGCAAATTAAGTCCTAATCGGTCTTAGGATTCCGAGGTAGTCGTTTGGTATGACATAAACCCTCACATCTTCCAAGCTATTTGTATGATCATGTCATATGAATATAAGTCCTAATTAACTAAAATTGGCAAGATTGAAATGTTAAATAAATTCCCAAATTGAAACAAAATAATAGAATAGTTTGGGGAGTTGCCAAGATTCTTCTTGGATTCTCAGCTTCTCCTACCTCTCGTCCATTGGACTCTTAAAATAAAATGTTCCAAATTTGAGCTAATACCTTTTGAAATTTCCAAAGTCCAATCCTTTGAAAACTTAAAACTTAGCAATTCTTGAGAGTAATACCATTGATCATTATCGAGAGTTTTCTTAAATGATTCCCATCATTTAAGATGTAATTAACTATAAGGGCTTACCCTTATAGGAAACGTTAAGAACCCAGGTAATATAAACCCTGCTTAATTCATTTATATTAAGCAGGGGAACTTGTCGGCTTATAAAATTGGTTCACAGACCAAACTGATCTCACAGATCTTCTAGTTTATTTAATCGAGCCCCATCATCGAGCAGTGTGTCTATTCTTCAGGATAGATACACGGTTTGTGATGCGGTGTTCATTTATATAAACTACTCGGGATGTGAGATCGGTTCATATCTTAAAATTTTCAAACTTAAAATTACTTTCAAAAATTAAATGCTACTTTTCAAATTATATATATTTAAATTAAATCTAAAATCTAAAATTTGCCGACAACTTCTGTAGGCGACCCCCCCTTTTCAAATACAACACTCAACCTAAAAATAAGCTGTACAATTTCAGGCGACTCCGCTGGGGACAATTTTCACTCTCCATTTTGATCAGATGGTCTTGCTTTCATAAATCGGTAGTGAGTCCGTACCCCTAGTGGACCAAATTACCATTCTTTTCGTTGGCATACCTCACTCATTTCGGTCTTGAGCGAGTGTAGTCAACTCTTTTTTGGATTCTGGAGCCACTGTTTAGACACCCCTAAATAGAGAGGTTCTGAAATCCTCCCTGCTCCCTAAAGAGGCGAGGTAGACCCCCAATAGGTGTGATAGAATAGGAGTGCTCTATTGATATGATTTCAATGTGAATTCAACCTCTTCTAATTCTCAGACCAGGTTTGATTCTTCATTCCTCTTTGGGTTTGACTTGCTGCTAACAGGTCAAACTCAAATTTCACTCTAACAACCTTCCAATAAACCATAAATAAAATAAAATTTTGTCAAAATTTCAAACCAAAATAAAACTTCTCAAGACACAGCAAATATACAATAATAATAATAATAATAATAATAATAAAGAAACAAAAAAAAATTTACATGCTTAAAGGATGCCCAGTACAAAGCAAGTTAACTTGAGTACTTTCATTGAAACTGCAAAGCAAGAGACGTCGCTGACTTCCAGAAATTCTTCAAATGACAGGAGACAATGTCTTGACCCAAGTTGATCTTTTCTTTTGTCTCTGGAGTGGAGTTTGCTGTCAATAAGGAGGAGTTGCTCGACCTGGCGATCATCAAGTTTGGACAAGGATTCGAAAGTATTGAAACTAAGTTTGGGAATTTGTCTGTTGAAATGATGAAACCCGAAATGAGAAAGTCCGTTGAGCCTACTGTAGAGTTCAACTTAAAAATTTTTTAAGAGCTCCCTATGCCAGAGAAGGAGTGGATTGAAAAAGACTCTTCTATTGTTGTGAAGTATGTCGCTAGAAGCGCTGGGACTTCTCTGAGGACTGCTTCGGATCCTACTATTAGAGCCACGGTCACCACACCAACTGTTTTGTTATATAAAGGAAAAGAGATTTTATATAAGGAAGAGTCAGTCGATGCTGACACCCTACCTTTTTCCAGACTCAAAATTGGATCTAAATCAAAGACCGCGCAACTAATGAAAGCACAAGAAATGAAGTACAACTGGAAAAGTCTAAAAGTCGACCAGGCACGATAATCCCGCCTACTACAGTGCCGCCAGTCGAGTCAGCAACCATCTCGGCAGAAACCACACGGACCGACACGCAGCCTGAAGGAGCTTTTGAGTAAGGAATATCCCTTTAAGGATGAAGCAGTGGCCAAAATGTTCCACGGCATGAGTGAGATGATTGATTTTCAACTGCCAGAGCCAAAAAAGCCAAAAGAGATCAGCGAGAAAGATCACCCGATGTATTGCCCTTACCACCAGATGATCAGATACAAGATAGAAGACTGCTTCACTTTCGAGAACTTGCTCGAGAACAAACTACAAAGTGGGAACATAGCAATCCCGAAGGAATATTTAAAAGAACCTGAAAAAGGTTCTGTGAATATGATTTCAGATGTTTTGACGCCAGTGCTCGAGGGGATAAGTGATGTTCCTCAAAAGTCCCCGGTTGACCTAAAAATTCTAGAAGGAAGTTCGATTGAGTCCGCCATAGAGAAACTCTGAGTTGACATTGCACTATTTGAAGGCCAGAAAGAAGATGTTGAAAATGGAGATTACAGCCTACCATGTTACATGGAAGGTGGTTTGGCAGAAATCAACATCATCGAGACAGAGGCCACACCATCCTCGTGCGACGCTCCTTTGCAACTAAGGAGAACACCACGGATGAGTTTCAAATGGCCATTCAACAGTAGGATGAGCAGATAGGTCGAATGAAGAAACAACTAGAGGAAATAATGATCGTCATGGCTATAATTCAAGGGCAGTCGCAGTCGTTACCAATTGCAACTTTGGAGGCAAACCAACCAGAAATTGTTCACGTTACGGATGAAAGAAAAGAGTCCACCTTTCGATAAACAACAGAAGAATGATCTAGTTCAAAGTCCGATATTGGAGAGTGACATTAAGCAGATTGTGGAACGACAGGTGAAAGAAGCCCTGGTCCAATCAGAAATGGAGGAATCAGTTTCAAAGGCTAAACCTTACCCAGAAGAGTTTGATACCATTCAGTACCACAGAGGTTTCGTATCACCGTTGTTCAAAACTTTTGACGGAACTGGAAATGCTTGACTGCATGTTGCAAACTTCCTAGCAAGCTGCTGCAATGCAGGGGGTAGCGAAGCACTTTTGTTCCGCCAATTTGTGAATAGCCTCACTGGAGCTGCCTTTGATTGGTATGCAGAGTAGCCAAATGACTCACTAAGGACATTTACAGAAATGGAAAATCTTTTTGTCAAACGGTTTGCTGGAGCTCAGCACCACATCACCGTTGGTGATCTTGTGGTAGAGAAACAGAAACCAGATGAAACGTAGTCGGAATACATCCTGCGTTGGACAAATCTCAGCATGAGATGCAAGCAACAGTTGCAAGAGCAGCACGCAGTTGAAATCCTTCTAAAGAGAATTCACTGTCCAGTTGGTCTCTTGCTCAAGGGATTCACCATCAAGACATTCGAGAAGTTACTTAATAAAGCTGGAAGACATCAAGAAGAAGCTAAACAACTTGGTATTCTTGGAAAATCCAAAGAGCTAGAGCCAACAAAGATATTCGAGAAGGAATCTGAGACAGTTGTTGTGGTTAATAGGGGAAAGCGACAATTGCAAGTACAAGCTGAACAACATCAGCGAACCTTCCAACATCCCAGGTAGAATGCTCAGCAATCCTATCAGCAAAGACATTACCA
Organism: Papilionanthe hookeriana x Papilionanthe teres; assembly: GCA_022702705.1. Classification (NCBI taxonomy): domain Eukaryota; kingdom Viridiplantae; phylum Streptophyta; class Magnoliopsida; order Asparagales; family Orchidaceae; genus Papilionanthe; species Papilionanthe hookeriana x Papilionanthe teres. The sequence goes on from CM040424.1 coordinate 157,740,995, forward strand.
GATGAATGAAAGACAAGTTACAACAATGGTTGATCAAACAAACAAGGTGTACTCTTTTAAAGATGAAGCAGCAAGAAAGATGTTCCGCAATCTAATCAAGAACCCCGAATTTCGGTTACCTGAGCAAAAAAGACTAGATGAAATCAACAAGAAAGGACATCCAAGATACTGTCCGTACCATAGGTTCGTTGGACACACCATAGAAGAGTGTTACAATTTCAAAGATTGGCTCTAAGAGAATTTCAAGAATGGGGATGTAACAATCCCGGAAGAATATTTTAAAATAACCTGAAAAAGGTTCTATCAATATGATTTCGGTCGATCTGTTTGTTCTAGCTAACTCTTACGTAATTGGGAACCCAGAAGACACTTCTTGACTACCATTATACTACTTCTACCAATGTAAAGGGAAATTTGCTGGATTGATGTTGATCTGTCACATCCCTTCCACTGCTATGAATGAAAATGAATGGAAAAAGTTTTTTTTTGTTCAGAATTGTTCGATATTTGGAAAGCTCAAAGTTGGATATATTGATAAGACAGTAGCTTCAGAAAGAATGAAATTTATGCCATAATAATTGGGTCCTTCACTTTAAGGAATTCGGACTGAGTCCTAAGTTAATTTTAAAATGAAGCAGTGTGTTTGAAATACGAGTAGTTTATACGGGATATCAAGGGTCTTTTAATTTTCTGCCATGTGAGTGAGTCCAGACTTTTGGATGAGTTATAATATCTCAGGATTCATGTTAGGAAACCATTTCAGATTTATTAATTGGAGGAGTTCCGACATTCAAAATCTTTAACAGAAATATGTCTTACCAGATACAGTAATTCTCAGAAAACAAAAGGAGCGAAAAGAAAGAGAGGAAAACTTTTCTGTGAAGATTCAACTGAGGAGAAGCTTGAGGTGAGCACAGAATCAAAAATTGGTGTCCCATTCTAGACATTCAAAATATTTAACTTGTGCTCCACTAGATATAGTAATCCTCAATAGAAAAGGAAAAAAGAGAAAAGCTCACAAAAAAAGAAAAAAAAGGAAATAAAAAGGGCTCCCTCAGAAGAAGCTTGAGGCAAGCACATAATCAAAAATTTGTGTCTTAATTCTCCCAGATTAATGAAACTTGAAAGACTACCTTAAGAAGTTTCCTCTGATATTATGCTTTAAAAAGAGTCAAGTGATTTTCTATCTTTTGGTCGGTCATTAATTGACTCAGAAATATCTTTGGTCAATCTAAAATATTTCCATCACATGAGCATAAATTTTGAATCTATTTAGGCCCAAAAAGAAAGAATTGAAGTAAAAGGGCCTAGTTATTAACAATTAATAGAAATTCGAACCTGAAGTCATGTCTTCAGTGCCCGACAAATACTTATCCAATGTCAGATCAAAGAGCATCAACTGTACCTAGCAGATACAACTCCAACATCAATTCGAAGGGCATCAGGGCAACTTCGCAAAGACAGCCTAAATAATCCTCCTAAATCAACGGTAAAGAGTGACGACTGTTACAAAAGAAGCTACGAAGTTCCTGTCCCTTCAGCTATGGTGTCTGTAGAAATAACACATCTTTGTAGGTACTTGAAAGGATATAATTCAGATAGTACCTCGAAGAATAGGTCATTTTCTACAAATGTCTTCGGTCAGTGGACAATACCTCAAGGAGAAATGTGCATTGTAATGTTTCAAAGACAACCTCGTTCTACGAAGCACAGATGTCGCACTTTCTTATGACTGGGTCCAAACCCTAACTAAAAAAAATAAAAATAAAAAAATGAAAATTTATGAAACATAAATGAATAAAATAAAACTTCAAAAAAAAATCAACAATAAATTCCCCAACGAATGACAACAAATAAATAAAAAAAATGAAAACTTAAAAAAAATCGAATAAGATAACAAAACAAACTTCAAATCAAAACAAAACTTCAAATCAAAATGAAATCCAAAATTAAATTGAATTTAAATCAAAACGAACTCAAATCATCGAAACAAAAAAAAGGAATCTCAATATTAAAAATAAACCTCAAATCTGAATCTCTAATCTGTACTTTCAAATCCAATCTCATATTGAATCTCAAATCAAATCCCAATCAAATTCAAATTCAAAACTTCAAAATCTAAAATCCAATCCCTTCAATTCTTTCCCGTGTCTGAGATAGGAGCAGTCGATTCCATTGACACGGAGCCACGAGGTTTTCAATTTGGTTATGATGGTGAGGAATCGTATCCAATCCAAACCAGTAACTTTTCAATCAACTCTTTTGAGTGGGATATGTGTCATCCTCATATTCCCTCCTAATGTGTTTCTTTCCACAAAAATCTTTTACAACTTTCATAAAATTCTCAAAACACCAAAATTCTACACTTTTCAAATCGACACTACAAATCTTTACAAATCAATCGCAAAATAAAAATAAAATTTTAGAGGTTGAGGATTTTACATCTGATACTGCATTGCTTTAGATTCTTTCCCTATCGCAATGGTTCAAATCAAATATCAAATTTAAGAGGTTCAGGATTTTACATCTGATACCGCATTGCTTTAAGTTCTTTACCTATCGGAATGGTTAAAATCAAAATCAAATTTTAGAGGTTGAAGATCTCAGAATCCGATACCACATTGCTTTAGGATCTTTCCCTATTGCAATGGTTCACTCTCAGAAAATCAAATTTTAGAGGTTGAGGATTTTACATATGATACCGCATTGCTTTAGGATCTTTCCCCATCTCAATGGTTCAAATCAAAAAAATCAAATTTCAGAGGTTGAGGATTTTACATCTAATACTGCATTGCTTTAGGATCTTTCCCTATCACAATGGTTCAAATCAAAATCAAATTTTAGAGATTGAGGATCCCAACATCCGATACCGCATTGCTTTAGGTTCTTTCCCTATCGCAATGGTTCAAATCAAAATCAAATTTTAGAGGTTGAGGATCCCAGCATCCGATACTGACCCGACCGCAAGTAACACATTAATATATGCTTCCAAAAGATGGCCAAAGCTTGTCCCAATTTATAATAAGCGACTAGTGTATAAATCAAAATATTGTAAATTTTAGAAATTACTTTACACACTAGGGGTACTATGCAAGTATATGTATCGTTTCAGGTAATATAGGGTTTTCTATTATAACCCAAGTATCGATCCCACGGGAAAGGATTATAGAAATAAATTTTCTAATATTATATTTTTAAAAATATCTTTTTATCCTTTAAATTAACTATAAATTACTATTAATTTACTAGATGCAATTAAAGAAAACAATACTAAGAGAATGATTTATGAAAACTATATAAAATAACAACTTTCTTTCCTTCAATTAATCCAAGATTTTTAAGATAATTTAATATTAGTTAGAGAATTTGATTTATGGTATTGTGCCAAATAGAAGCATTCCTATTCTTTAAAATTTTAGAGGTTGAGGATCCCAGTATCCGAAAACGCATTGCTTTAGGATTCCTACCTATCGCAATGGTTCAAATCAAAAATCAAAGTTTGGAGGTTGAGGATCCCAGCATCCGATGCCGCATTGCTTTAGGATCTTTCCCCATCGCAATGGTTCAAATAAAAAAAATCAAATTTCAGAGGTTGAGGATTTTACATCCAATGCCGCATTGCTTTAGGATCTTTCCTTATCGCAATAGTTCAAATCAAAATCAAATTTTAGAGGTTGAGGATCCCAACATCTGATACTGCATTGCTTTAGGTTCTTTCCATATCGCAATGGTTCAAATCAAAATCAAATTTTAGAGGTTGAGGATCCCAGCATCCGATACTGACCCGACCACAAGTAACGCAGTAATATATGCTTCCAAAAGATGGCCAAAGCTTGACCCAATTTATAATAAGCGGCTAGTGTATAAATCAAAATATTATAAATTTTAGAAATTACTTTACACACTAGGGGTACTACGCAAGTTTTCGTATCGTTTCAAGTAATATAGGGTTTTCTATTATAACCCAAGTATCGATCCCACGGGGAAGAATTCTAGAAATAAATTTTCTAATATTATATTTTTAAAAATATCTTTTTATCCTTTAAATTAACTATAAATTACTATTAATTTACTAGATGCAATTAAAGAAAACAATACTAAGAGAATGATTTATGTAAACTATATAAAATAACAACTTTCTTTCCTTCAATTAATCCAATATTTTTAAGATAATTTAATATTCGTTGGAAAATTTGATTTATGGTATTGTGCCAAATAGATCTTTGATCCAGACGCAAAGAACATTGGCTAACTTACAGATCAGGTCCGGATGTATTGTTAGTAGCAATGGGTTAATCTAGACTCTCACTTCTAGATGTCCAAGGGTGGCTATGGTCGGCCCTACTAGTGACACATTCCTGATCTATAAATAAAATTATAAGAATTTAGCCTGTCACTCTAAAAACTTATCAATTCTACGCCCTTTAAATCTTATTTTTCCTATTTATTTGCACTTCACCTTGAATAGCCCGCACATGGCCTGCGACTACCCAAGGTTTCATGTGACATTTACAAGTTAAGAGTTCTTCTCCTTCAAGGTTTCAAAACTCTTCAACAGGTTTTAACAATTTAAATGGCCATTATAAAAAGTAAAGTAAGATCAGGTATTAATGTCATCACAATGTTTTTGAAAATATTTTGAATTTTAATTTTCCATCGATTCTTTATATTATCTTATCTATCTCTTCATGATTGAAGGAAGAAAGTAAACTAACTAGTCAGAACACATTGAAAATAAACTGCAAAACATAATAAATAAACTTTGAATCAAAATAAAAATACTTATCTCAAATATTCCTTCTACAGATCTTCTAACTCCTGACTCCACAGTGTAATGAACTTCAGATACTACAACTTGAAAGTAAACTCACTAAACTAAACAAAAGTGGCCCTAAATTTCTCTCTCTAATTCTCTAGATTCTCTCTCTCTAATGAGATTTCTCTCTCTAAGTAGACTAGAGGAGGTGGGACGAATGAGGGGAGATTTTCTCTGAAGGAGTGGACTCCTATTTATAGGCTACAAGGGTTGTCTTGAGGCACCTCTTCAAAACATGTCCAAATTCAATGAATCTTCTAGAAGGTCAGTCTGGCGCCTAGGCGCCAGACACTGCGTCCAGTTCTTCGCACCTTTTCGCTTTGGCTTGCACCTCTTCGGGTTTAAAACCGTTTTGGAGCCTCCAAATGCAATGTATCACATGTCCTATTATCAAGGAACAACTGCCAGTCTTCTAGAATGTCCAATAAATGCTCACTCCATCAAAATAACCGTCCAAAAGTCGTGAAAAATTTGACAGTTTCTGTATCGAGTCTGGCGCGTAGGCGCCAGGCTATATTTTTTCTTCTTTTTGTATTTTGCTCCATTTTTTCTCCCTTTTTCTCCTTTTCCTTTTCTAGACCTTTTTTACATCACCTACATCGAAAAACACAAAAATAGCTTTCATTAAAGCATAATATCCTTAGAAATTGATAAAAATCAAGGCATAAAAATATGTATTTTTCTTCATGTATCAGATACCACATTGCTTTAGGATCTTTCCCTATCGCAATGGTTTAAATTAAAAATCAAATTTTAGAGGTTGAGGATCCCAGCATATGATACCGTATTGCTTTAGGATCTTTCCCTATGACAATGGTTCAAATCAAAAATCAAATTTTAGAGGTTGACGATCCCAGCATTTGATATCACATTGCTTTAGGATCTTTCCCTATCGCAATGGTTCAAATCAAAAATCAAATTTTAGAGGTTGAGGATCCCAACATCCGATACCGCATTGCTTTAGGTTCTTTCCCTATCACAATGGTTAAAATCAAAAATCAAGTTTTAGAGGTTGAGGATTTACATCCAATACGCATTGCTTTAAGTTATTTCCCTATCGCAATGGTTCAAATCAATTTCAAATTTTAGAGGTTGTGGATCCCAGTATCTGATACCGGATTGCTTTGTAATAGCTCCTGTTAAACTCTAGAGGTTGAGGATCACATCATCCGACACCGCATTGCTTTAAGATCATTTCCTATCGCAATGGTTCAAGTCAAAGTTATCATCGTAGAATATCAATTCTCGAGGCTGGAGCCGAACTTCATATTCTCATTTCAATTCTGAGGTTGGAGCCAAACTTCCATCTCTCATTCCAATTCGACCAATTCATCTTGCCAAATTCAAACTTTTCTCGCGAACTTTCGCAGAATGGAATTATTTGAAACCTTAAATTCAGATTCAAAATCAACATTTTCAACTTAAATGAAAGCACACATAAACTGAACCAAAATTCCAAACTCCAAATTCAAAATAAAATTCTAAACTCTAAATTCAAAATAAAATTCCAAAATTCAAATTCAAAACAAAACTTCAAACTTCAAATTCCAAACTCCAAATCTTTAACTCAAATCTTGAAAAGTTCAAACTTAAGCTTTAAATCAAATCGGACTGTGTCCCCCTTCAAAATGAAGAATTTTGAATTCTTTGATTCATTTTGAAAGATTTCAAATTTCCTCCCCAGTGGGAACTTACTTCACTCTCCCCGCTTATTCTGAGAGACTTGTTTTTTTATGTTTGTGTTGGTTAAGTTGATCTCTTCGGTCAACAATAATACACGCGGTGTGCTCCTTTAGCACACCACACCTATTGGGGGTCCATTTGTTGACCTCTTTTTTGGTGAGGTCTTTTGTCTCTCCTTAGTACTTAGGATCTAGCCATAGGTTTTCCCTTTAACTATCCTAAAAGACTAGAAATGGGACCCACCACTTAGAAATTCAAACACTTCTTGGCTCCCTTCAAACCCCACAAGTTTTACTATAAACAACATAGTGAATGTCTAAAATGAGTCCTCTCATGGCTCTTGTGAGCTTAAAATGGCTTCATGGCTACACCAAAATGATTCCATTCCACTCACATTTAACCAATCTTCATTTTTTCAAAATTTCAATTTTTGACCCCTGGGGGCCCTTAACCCACCAAACCTACCAAATTCCCTTGAAAATGCCCAAAATTTGCAAAATTTCCTAAATTACCCAAAATTCCTCAAAATTAATTCTAAACATTCCACACCACTCAAATTGATCATTCATGACCAAATATACCAAAATTCCCAAAAGTACCCTCCAATACCCTTTAAATACCCAAAATACCCTTTTAGCCCCAAAAACAATTCATCCAAAGCCCATATTACACTCTCCCTCATCATGCATTCAATTTAATATCATCCCTAAAGTTCTAAGTGATCATCAAATAATTCTAAATCAAGGCACATGACAATATCCCAAAAATTCATCAAAAATGCCTAAAACCCTTTTTGATGAAACAAGCCAACCTTTTCCAAGCCAAATGTGAGCCAAATGTGAGCCATTTACAAGCCATATGAAGCCATGAGAGTTTTGACACCTCACCTAGTCATTTATGGCAAGAAGAGGGGAGCCTTTCCAAAGCCTTCAATAAGCCTTTTTAACCTTATTTATGTTACACCCTAACCCAAAATTAACTTAAACAACTTTGATGGAGACCTCACCACCTTCTCTTGGCTGACCTAAAGGACTCTTTTCAGCCCAAAACCAGGCCTTAGGTGGTGCACCAAGCCTAAAAATATGGGTTAACCAAATAGGACAAAAAATAAGCCTTTCTCCATTCCACTTCAATTCAGCCCCTTTACACATAGCATTAGACAATTGAGCTCACAAGTCTCAAGCACTGACCTCCCTGCTCAGAACAGTGACTTGACCATGGCTGGCCAGCCACCAGGCCGCCAGCAAATGCCATGGCCGAGAGGTCTAAATGGCTTCAAAAATTCAAATTTCACCTGCTGAGCTACCCCATCCTAATTGGTTACCACAGCTCCTCCTATACTCCCCTAAGCAGCAAATTCCAGCCCTCAATTGCCCCTGGAAAGCCCCTAATCATCTCTATTTAAACCAGCCATTCCTCTCCACCAAAAAGTTGGCTGAAATCAACCTTCACAGAACTTCACCAAACTCCTTACAGAGCTTCCCCTAGCCTAGAGTAACTCATCCCCACTGTCTTCCTGCCCTAATTTCCACTGATTGAGCTAAATTTTGGAGCTCAATTCTCAGGCCAGAATAGGACATCCCTTGAAACTCCATCAAATCCAAATTAACTTCTCCCACACCTTCACCAGAGGTAGATAAGAAGTTCCCCAGCAAATGCCCCCTCACCAGGCCAGCCATTGCTTCCAGAGTCTAAGGTTTGAAATCGGCCTTGGTCATTTTTGTACCTAGGAAATTCCTTAGAGCCAGAGACTTCATCTGGAGCTTCCTTGGGCACAGTCAGAGGTGCCACAACTCTCTGATTGAAGCCTCACTTCTCAGAGCTAAGTTATGAATCACTTCTCCCTCCCAATCTTCTATGAATTCTCCATTTCATTTGAATCAATTTCAACTATATGGATGTGTTCGTCTCCTCAAGATGAATCTATAAAGCATAAGAACACAAAAATCCGTTGAGAAATGAGAGAGATCTTAGGGTTTGAGTGTGGACGGCTCTCGTGACACACCAGTCGGAGACGATGACTAGCCGCCGTTGGATCGAGCGTATATCGAATGGACAGTGCAGATCGCGTCAGACCAGAAGACGAATTGTGACCGCGGGACCCGTGGCTATTGACTCAGGTGGCGGCGTCTAATGGGAACGCGACACATAGGGCTTCAGAGCTGCCAAGGTTGACGCGGCGCCGCGTGGATAAGTAGAAAAATCCTTATTTTCTGAATTAATTAATTACCCAAAACTTAGAAAATCCATAACTTTGTGTAGAAAGATCACAAAAATAAAATAAAAATACCCTCTTGCTCAGTGAACAGAGGAGAATAATGTGAAAAAATAATTAAGTTATTTCGATGAATATTTTATTTTTAATTAATTATTTACTGTTTTTAGCATTTTAATTCTCCATACATGCATACAATTCACCATGGTATTAGACCATAGGGCATTTGTATCCTCTGTTTTTTGGGAACATTCCCTGAATTTTTCAAGGTCAGGAGCCATCTCTATGGCAAGTTATGTATTTTTCAAGTTTATGTCTCTGTTTTGGAATTTTAATTCTCATAATTAGCATGTTGTTCAATAAATTCTAGGAAAATTTGGGGAGGTACCTTAGAACTGGAGGACCCAAGGAAAAATGTATTTTGAGTTAAGTTAGTAAGAATAACCCTAATTGGCCTAAATACTCAAAACAAAATTTTAATTAATTTGGGTTAACCATACATCAAAATAACTTGAAAATAATTCTCCACTGGTCTTTAGGATTAGAGATCTCACATAAAAATTTGAAGTCAATTGGAAATTATTTAACCCACTAAATAGATCATTTAAGTTGTATGGTCATTTTTAAACTTTAAAAATTCATAAAACACAAAATACACTTCAAAAATTCACCAAATTGGTTTTATGGGCTCTCTGGTTTTAGAGGAGTCTAAGAAAATTAAAATTGGAATTTTCTAAAATTTTCATTTTTGATCATATTTTTAATATTTTAATAATTAAAAAGTTATAAAAAATCACAAAAATATAAAAATTCATCAAAATGTCATATTTTGACTCCTAATCACTTAGGAACAAACTAAATATTTTTCCTAAGTGTCTAGGTTAAGATATTTAATTTTAAAGCCTTAAAAAATTTTTTATATTAAAAATATATTTTTTTAACCTTTTCACCAAATTAATTCTAATAAATCAAAGAAAAATCAGAAAATTATCAAATTTATTTCTCTGAGTTTCTTGAGATTAGAGAGACTTAAGAAAAAATATAAAATCCAATTTTCAAACTTAATTTTATTTTACAATTAATTAACACAACAAAACTCAAAATAATCATAATAAATAAAATATAATTTGAAAAATCACCAAAATTGGTCCAAGTGGTCCTCTGGTCAATAGGAACATTCCATAATTTTTTAAGGATAGAAACCTTGCCTTGGTCATGTTGTTGAATTTCCATTAAAAATCCCTATTTTTCATTAAATAATTATATAAATTAAATTAAAAATAGAAAAATCACATTTTCTCCTTTAATGTCTTAATTGACATGTGAGTGAAGTGACATAAAAATTTCAAGCTCATTTGATCTCAATTTGATGAGTTATGAAATAATTAGGCTTAAGAGGGCATAATAGTAATTAAGAATTTTAACCCCTAATTAAAACTTTAGGTTTAATGAAAATGGAGGATAAAATATTTGATCTTAATTTTCTCTTAGATGATTGAAACTTTGGGTAAATAAAAGGGTAGGAACCCATTAATCACTTCTAATAATCCAAAACAAATGAAACCTTAATTAATTAAATAATTTAAATTTTGGAAGATTAATTGAAATTTAAATTATTAAAATGGGGATATAATTTAGGGAGACTATAATCACTTAAGTTAAAATCCCTAAATGAATCACTTTAATAATATTTAGCTTTTAATTAAATTTAAAGTGATAATTGAAATTAATAAATTAAATAATTAAAAGAAAAAGAGTAACCCTTACTAAATTAAAACTTAAAACATTGAATAACTTAATAATCAAATTGAAATAAATTTAAAACATTAAAAATTAATCTCAAAGATCATTTGAAAGCAAATCTAAAACAAACTTGAAACATCAAAATCAACCTAAAAAATAATTCATAATTAAAAATCAAACCAATTAAAAATTAACCTAAAATATTTCAATTAAATTAAAATTAAATCATTAAAATCTAAATTGAATGATCTAAACACCTCTTTTCAACCAAAATTAAAATGTAAAAATTTAATTAAATTAAAAAAAACTTGAACACTATTCCAAACTTAAAATTATTAAAATTTCATAACTAAATCAAACCACTTTAAATCGTCAATTCCAATTTTAAATCATTAAAATTTTTAATAAAGTAATTTGTCCTTGAAGGCTTTCGTTATCATAAATCTTAAATGGAGCATCAGGTGGAATGTCACTTCACTCATAGGACATTCAAATATCCTAATTCACTGAGCAAGAGTTAAAACTTAACTAAAATTTCTCGATGATTGATTCACCTCTACAATAAAATTCATTCAGATTTGAAATAATCTCAGAAGTATTAAAAAGATGTTTAGAACCATTCTAAGCACTTTCTCAATGTAATGAGATGTTTTAAGAAGAATAATTGAACTTAATTTTTCATTGGTGAAGAAAATCATCTACAAAATACAAGAACCTAAACGTCATAGGAAATGACTAGCAATAGGATTAGGAATTTGGTTGAAAACTAGAACCAGCCCTTAGCTTTACCTAGGTACTTGTTGCAAATATATAAACGCCTTAACATATGTTTTAAGTGCAGCTTTGGAATGACGAGAAGACCCTCCAGGTACGCTTTTATTGCAATTTATTTACTTGCCTGCACTGCACTTTACTTTTCTTGCATGTTAAACAAGATTGACACCCTACATGAAAACTGAAAACCTTTAGGATAGCCACAAAACTGAAACCCAAAACAAAATTAAAAGTCACAATAAGATAAAATTCACCGCCACAAGATTCAAAATATAAAACAACTCAAAATTTAATCACCAACAAAACAAAATTGCAATTATAACTAAATTAAAGCATCTCGTTGGATGATCGGGAATACCTCGGATGATGTAACCCACGAGTTGCTAGCGGGATTTCCCACGGTCTAAATGAAAGTGTGGAACTCATTCAGTTGAGTTTAGCAAATTCATATGGACTAAGTGAATCCGATGAAAATAACAGTGCTGGGATGACGGAACAGTAGGATCTTAATCGGTTCTGTTTAACCAACTTTAAGATTTGTTTTAATTAAAACATTAAAGACATTTGGACTTTTAGATTTCTCTAAAACAAAACACTTCTCTCATCTCTTGATTATCATTTTCTAAAACTAAACCTCTATGACAACGAAAAGGATGTTGGAGCATAAGGGGCAGCACGACCATCATCGTCAGCAAAACTTAAATCTACATCAACTAAACCTTTCCTAGTTTTAAATAACCAAGCCATAGGATTTCGAGGTAGTTTGCTTAGTGCAACATAAATCCTCAGCTTTTTGTTACACATTTGCATAATCATGTTAGACAAATTAAGTCCTAATTGCTTTTAAGATTCTGAGGTAGTCGTTTGGTATGACATAAACCCTTACATCGTCTAGGCTATTTGTATGATCATGTCATACGAATATAAGTCCTAATTAACTAAAATTGGCAAGATTGAAACGTTAAATAAATTCCCAAATTGAAACCAAACAGTAGGATAGTTTGGGAAGTTGCCAAGATTCTTCTTGGATCATCAGCTTCTCCTACCTCTCTTCCATTGGACTCTTAGAAAAACTGTTCCAAATTTGAGCTAATACCTTTTGAAATTTCCAAAGTCCAATCCTTTGAAAACTTCAAACTTTAAAATTCTTAAGAGCAAAACCACTGATCATTATCGAGAGTTTTCTTAAATGATTCCCGTCATTTAAGATGTAATTAACTATAGGGGCTTACCTTTATAGGGAACTTTAAGAACCCAGGTAATATAAACCCTGCTTAATTCCTTTATATTAAGCAGGGGAACTTGTGTGCTTATAAAATTGGTTCGCAGAATAAACGGATGTCACAAATCTTCTAGTTTATTTAATCGAGCCCCATCATCGAGCAGTGTGTCTATTCTTTGGGATAGATACACGATTTGTGATGCGTTGCTCATTTATATAAACTATTCGGGATGTGAGATCGGTTCATATCTTAAAATTTTCAAACTTAAAATTACTTTCAAAAATTAAATGCTACTCTTCAAAATATATATATTTAAATTAAATCTTAAATCTAAAATTCGCCGACAACTTCTATTGGCGACCCCTCCTTTTCAAATACAACACTCAACTTGAAAATAAGTCGTACACTCCTCTTCTTTTCTACACCAATCAAGTGTGTCATCTTTATCAGAATCAGAAGATGATCCCAAAACAGTAGGTGAACTAGGCTGTGACCCTCCAGAGAAGATACCCTTTAAAGGAGATAATTCTCCCCTGGCAACAGGTAGGTTAATTTGATTAGGGATTGGTTCAGAGGGGGTATTTGGCTGAGTTGAGCAAATGTGTGGACTTGTGGAGGAATGTTTAGTGGGTGAACTTGGTCCAGATCTTTCAACTACTTGGTTAGGAATTTTCATCAGGGGAGTGGGTTTCAAAGGATCGGCAAGCCTAGTATCAGCCATCAGCTGATTTGAGATGTTTGCCTTCTGCACCTCAGCTAGTGAAACACTGGCTGCAACAATAGTTGGTATATTGGGCTTATCTTTAGCCACATTTGCAGCTTTTCTAAAAGGGGGAGTGAAGTCTATAGCATATATCATTGGTGTGACCAAACATCTTGCAATGGGTGTAGAAATAGGGCTTTTCCTGCATGATGAATTCTTGCCATTGCCCATTAGTAGCAGAACCTATCCATATTTTCTTAATATCTGGTAGGGAGACATCCCTTTCTATTTGGATCCTGGCCATTTCTGGTTTAGCCTTGTTTAAAGTTGCAGCATCAAGCCTGTGAGGAGTTCAAAGGGATCTTCGTATTTGGAAAAGGGCAGTTTGGTTAAAGTATCTATAAGGGAGATTAGGAAACTTAAACCAAATTGTCACAATGGGGGGGGGGTTCTTTGCTTGGATCAGAGTCTGATGTCCACTTTATTATCTTCATCTCCATACCAGCAATGTTTACCACCTGTTTAGCAAAAAGCTTAGCATAATTCTCCTCAGTTGACAGGTTAATTAATAAATGTCTGCCATCCAGGAGTCCAATTTTCCAGCTGCCCTTAAAGTTCAGTGAATCAAAAAAATTTCTAACCAATTCCATCTTTGGGTGGCCCAGAATGAACTTACCTATTAAGGTTAATTTTACTTTAGCATCTAACTCCTCTAGCTCCTGCTCCGTGAAGATAATAGCATGGAAACCCTCTTTCTCTTCAATTGGTCTGATAAAGGGGCAAGAAGACCTTCCTGCAGCTGCATCATGCAGCCTTTGTGGAAAATCAGCATAGTAGGATCAGATATGGATGGAGCATTACCAACCACACTAGCATAATTTGCTTTATCCCAAGCAATATTAGTTTCCAGGTTAATGGGGCAGGCCATAGAAGCCTAAATAAATCACATGTCCTCAGGAGCTTCAGCCAACCCAGTCAACCAGAGAAAAAATAGCAAGCACACAGGAAAAACAAGTCGAACAAGCAATCCAAACCGGATAAAGCCACTGGGCCAGTGAAGCCAAAAATGCAACGAAATCATAGAAGAGCCAGTTCATGTAACTCCAGCCACCAACCAGAGCAGAAAAACAGGCCTAGAGCAATGGAACAGTACCAAGGAGAGACCAATGCAACAGTAAAATTTGAAAAAGAAGAAGCCCGGGAAGCCCCTTCCAACCAAAAAAGAAGCCAAGGAGAAACACCACAGCAACTACTAGCCAAAAGCAGATCACCACCTACCTTACCACTCACCTAAGCCACCACCAGAGAGGTAGCAGCCGGTAGAGTCATGCTAGAAACCCTAGCAGAGCAAGACCAACCTCAGCTGCTCCGTGAAGAAAACAGCATGGAAACCCTCTTTAATAAACCAAAAACTTGCCAAGTGGCAAGCAATATATTGAACTTGAATAGAGATTACATGCTAAATCCTAATATAAGGTAGACACAAGCTGTCACCATGAAGCAAAAGTGCAAGAGGGGGGCAGGAGTTACATTAATATCCACAACTTCATTAAAATTTCCATGAGAGGCAAGCCAATGTGCAGGTGCATTGCCTTCCCTAGGGGTGAGGGCAAATAAAACTTGCATGTCATCTTTAAACAATAAAATTGTATTAATCCACCTTCTAATGTACCATGGAGCAGGATCATTACTGTGGAGATACTTAATACAGATGTATGAATCTGATTCCACCTAGAGAAGCCTCACCTTGCATTGGAAGGCAATGCAGATTGCCTAAAAAATGGCTATCATTTTTGCTTCTAAAGCATCCAGTGCACAAGTTGGAGAGTGAAAAAAAGAGCAAACACTTCCCAGTGTCATTTCTGAAAATGCCTCCAAAACCAGCCTGCATCTTATAATAACTCCCATCTATATTGACTTTAATCCAAGGACTAGGGGGTGGAGACCACATAATGAGAATTGGTTGGTTTAAAGAGGCTGTCCAGATTTAATCAAACAGATATCCTTGAAATGGTGAAACTTAATAAGTTTTTGAATGTAAGCCAAACATTGGGCAACCACCTTCATAGGGGAAGGAAGTTTATCCTCATACTTGGCTTGATTTCTACTCATCCAAATAAAACAGGCTACTAGGCAAGGGACCACCAGGAGGTTGACCTGATGCCACTCCACCAGGCTGATAGACAAATGCAGCTAGCTCAGATTAAGTGTATTCAGGTTAAGCTTGGTGAGTAGCTCCTTCCAAACATTCTGGGAGAAAAGGAAGTGAAAAAGATGTGCTCTAATGATTCTTCCTCACAGTGGCAACGGTGGCAGTAAGAAGGCCCTCTCAATCCCTTCAGCTTTAATATATCTTCAGTGGGTAGAAGTTTGTGCCATACTCTCCAACAGAAAAAAGACATAGAGGGGGTTAGCAGTTTCCCCCAAAATTCAGTACCCCATTGGATCTGACCCCAGTTAAAAAATTTATGGTATATGAAGGCAGAAAGTTGTTGGGAGTGTTTATTCTTAGTAATAAGCTTATCCCTCTGTCCTGGCTATAATTCAGTCCTCAGAACCTGCTGCAATTGTTCTGAATTCAGAATGTTACTGAGCAGACTGCAGTTCCACTGATTTTCATTCTGGAAATCCTTGACACAACTAATGGGAGAAGTCCCAGATTGAGAAGGAGAGAGTTTCTCACCTCCCCACACCCACTGATCAACCCAAAATTTGACTTGACCCTCCCCTAACTCCCCAATGAAAAGCTATTCAGCTTGGTCCCTGATCTTTAATAGATTGGTCCACAGCATGGAATCTCCCAATTTGGCCTGAACCAATGGTGGATGCTCACACTTACAATATTTACCATTGATGAACCTAGCTCAGAGGCTATCTTGAGCTCTAAATCTGATCCATATCTTACAAAGATTAATAAAACTTAAGTGGTCAAAACTCTTGAACCCCAAACCACCTGTCTGGAGAGTTTTACAAAGCTTCTGCCAAGTTAACCAATGGATTTGTTTATGCTGTTCTGCCCAAAGAAATTTATTAAACATTTTTCCAAGTTGCAACTGGGTTCTTTTCTTCATAACAAACATTTGTAGAGCATATGAGGGTAAGGCAAGAAGTATACTTCTCGATAGAGTAATTCTGCCACCATTATAAAGGAATGAATTGGTCCAACATTGTATTTGTGCCTTAATTTTATCAATCACCTACTGGAATTGTGTTTTTTTAGCTCTGCCATTCAATAATTGAACCCCCAAATAGTTGATGGGGAGCTGAGTAGATTTAAAGCCAGTGTAGTTAGACATCCATTTCTTCATATGGTAGCTTACATGGATACTAGGAAAGAATTGGCATTTCCGTGTGTTTAATTCCATATCAGATACTGAATGGAAGTGTTGTAAAGCCTGATGAATCACCTAAAATGCAGCTTTGGAAGCTCTGGTGAAAATTATAATGTCATCTTCATATGATAGATGGCTAACCACAATGTTAGATTTATGGTGATAAGCTAAATGGGGTGACTTAGCCAAAAGATTGTCCAAAATTTCTGTGAAATAATCAAAAGCTAAAATGAATATAGTTAGGGAGAGGGGATCTCCCTGTTTGATACCTCTTGTGGCACTAAAGAACCATGTCTCTTACCATTCACCATGATAGAGTGAGCATTGCACTTTAACCACCTCCCAATGAGTTGTACAAATTCTAGATGAAAACCTCTAGCAGATATACTAGTAAGGATGAACTCCCAGCTAATTGTGTCATATGCTTTTTTAATGTCTAATTTGAAAATCACATTTTGTCCCCTACACTTCTTATCCAGATCCAACAGCATTTCCTGGGCCAACAGTGTGTTATCTAAGATGTTTATCCCTTTCACAAAAGCTGTATGATTAGCTTTAATAATTAGATTTTGGTGGGGTTGAAATCTGGTGACAAGAATTTTGCTTAGTATCTTTGATATCACAGAGGTTAAAATGATAGGTCTAAAATCACCCCATGTTTGTCTATGCTTGCTTTTGGGTATTAGAATAATGGTGGAAGCAGTAAAGTACTTTTGTGGATCTAGACCCTGGAAGAATGCCTACACAGCTTGGACTACATCCTTACCTGTAATAGACCAGATTTCCTTATAGAATGAGGAGGAAAAACCATCAGGTCCTGCAGCCTTGGTGACATCAATAGAATTTAAAGCATTTTTAATTTCAGCTTCCAGAGGTGTATGAGTTATGTTCTAATCCTGCACATAATTCTGGTTATCTTGAAACAATAAAGAGGGTTGAGTGGGTAGGAAACTAGGTAAATAGTTGCTGGAAATGCTTTACAGCATCTTCAACAATTGCTTCAGCATCCACAATCTTATCTCCATCAGCTTTGGTGACAAATAGAATCATATTACATTTTCTCTTAAAATTGATATAAGCATGATAATATTTAGTGTTCCTCTCCATCTATGAATTTAGAAGAAGCAGCTTTCAATTTAAAGAGCACTTCTTGATATCTGACTTGTGAAAGAAACCTTTCATGAGCAAGGTGTAAATCCAATTCAGTATTAACCGCCTTAAGAAAGCCATCTTCCATAGTTTCCACATTATCTTCAGCAGTTTGGAGATTAGAATGAACATTGCCAAAAGTAGTCCAATTCCATTTTTTGAGATGCTTAGAGGTCATCTTATGCAGATTCCAAAGGTTACTCCAAGGGGAACTCCCTATAGTTGGTTTCAAGCAATTTCCCAACTCAGTCATAAAATCTAGATGAAGCAGCCACATATTCTGAAACCTGAACTGTCCCCCTCCACCACCTTCAACATTCTTGATGAAGCAAAGTAATGGTCTGTGGTCAGACCCAGCCAAAGAAAGGTGAGTGATGATGGTGTAGGGAAAAGTTTGGAGCCATAAGGAATTCACCAGCATTCTTCTCCAGGAAAATGAAGGACCTTGAAAACCCATATGAAAAACTGCAGCATCTGTAATAAATTGTTAAATTTTGCCATGGAAGTGGTGGAAGGGGATTGCCTCCTATTTCTCAGAAATAGAAGTGAGACAGTTAAAATCTCCCCCAAAAATCCAGAATGAGTTCATCTGTTGACCAATTTGAAGTAGATCATTCCAAAGGAGTTGTTGTTGAATAGAATTGCTGCTGGCATAAATAAATGATGCAAAAACTATTTGCTCCCCTAAAGAGAATTGCAGATGAATGAATTGATTATGGTCAATAAGCACTGACCACATTAGTTCATTTCTAACAAACACCCAAATCTTGTTATTTACATTGAAATAATGAGAGAACTTTGGAAAAGACTTCAAAATAAGATTAGTATTCTTTTTAACCATGGGTTCAAGAAGAGCAAAACACCAAAGTTTGTGAGTTTTAACAAGCTGTTCAATTCTACTTAAAGAGGAGGGATGAGCAACCCCCCTTATATTCCAACACATAAAATTAATCATTGGGAAAGATTTTTGCCTTTCCCCCCGGTTTTATGGTGAGAATTAAAAGGAGGGCTGTCTGTGGGGTCACCAGAAGGCTGAGATTCCAATAGTCCTTTTAATTCAGTCTTGCTTTATTTTCTATTACCATTTTCTGTGTTTGCCATTCAGTATGAAGACCCTTAGACATTTTACTGATATTTTCCACTGAGAACTCCTGATCAATTTCAGAGCTTTGAACTCCCTTATCATGAGCCACTGGGCTAGTAACTGCATAATTTATAGCATGCTTAGGAAGAACAGCCAGATCCTCCTGCACAACCTCAAACTGGCTTTGTTCCACAACAGATATAACTGAAGCAGGTGGAGGCAACTCCATAGCAGACATAGCATGCTCTGGAAGGACAACATACTCAAACTAACTTTTTTCTGCAGCTCGCATAGCAGAAGCAGGTGGAGGCAACTCCACAGCAAGCAAAGCATTCTCAGGAAGAACAGCCTGCTCAGTTTCTAAAGTGGGAGTTGTAGTAATCTCCCTACTGGATCCAACAGCTCTCTTTCTAGTGGGGGTTGGAGCATGTAGTAGCTGTCCTATACATGTCCAAACATCCTGCAATGTTCACAGTACAATGGCCTAAACTCCACCTCAATATATTGCCAAAAACCCTCCTCAGAAGAGTCCTCATCAGTTCTGACCCGTACCCTCTTCAAGTTAGGGAGAGTGATGTCCCTTTCCACCAAGACCCTAGAAGTAGCAGGTTTGGCCATGTCATAAGTGTGAGTATCAATTTTCAGAGGAGTACCCAAGGCTTAACTAATGTTGTATAGGGCATTTTGATGATAGAGCTGAATATGCAAGTTAGGGAATTGGAACCACATTGGTATAATAGGAGGCTCTTTTAAAGGATCAAACTCTGGTGTCCACTTAAATATTTTCATGTAAGTTCCAGCAATCAATATAGATTGTTTGGCAAAAATTGTGGCATAATCCTCCTCATTTGATAACCTAATGAGTAAATGCCTTCCATCTAACAAACCAAGTGTCCAAGTGCCAACAAGATTTAGTTCATCAAAAAGTTTCTAACATACTTGACCCACTTTTTATATGTATGCAATTTTGTACTCTGAATGTCGCTGGAGATATTCGCTATCATAATCGTGTCTTCTCTCCAAGCCTCCAATCCTTTGATCTATATGCTCAAATCTTCTTTCCATATTTTCTCCAAATAACTCAAAACTCTTTTTACTCAGGGTTAATTCATTCATCAGATCTTGAAGGGTAGGAGTGGTGTACTGAGGGGGTGGTTCATAACTAGAAGAGGGTATATCTCTACTTGAAGAAGGTACATAATCCCTTGTCCCAGATCTCCATCCTTCGTGGGATTCATATTTCTTTATATTAGCCTAAGTAAGGGGTTTCATAGGCTCTATCCATTCCTCATCATCTCTTGCCTCTACCCCAGATAATTGGCAAAGTGCATAGATAAGACCAGGATGTCCTAGTCCTCCTCCACTTTCATTTCTAGCAGTGGCTAATATGTTCTTATATATAACATTTCCCACATTAATACTCTTCTGGTTCTGAATACAGAAATTCAGAACTGCTCTATCTCTTGTTACCTCACTATGATGGTAGGTAGGTAACAAAGTAGAACAAATAAAATAATGCCAGGCTTTAGATGTTGCATTTAGCATAGAAAGAGGGAAGTTTATCCATTCCCACAGCTTTAACTTCCAGACTCCTTTCCCATCAGTGAGAAAGTCGATCACCTCTTCCAGTGGTCCTTCCATAGTTCCAAAAGTTTCATATTCGCTCATGTAGGTGTCTCGAACTTCATAATAAGCGTTTATTCTAGCAGCGTTGAAATCTACAAAAAATCCTCTAACCTTAACCGGTGCATCTTCCGCCTGTGTTAAATTTGTATAGAATTCCTTCACAACTTCTACAGCTGCTCTGTTGGTAACGTAGCAAAAGTTTTCCCATCCTCGCTCCTTTATAACTCGCTCTACTTCTCCTCCTGGATTCCTGAAAACTCGATCTTGTATGTACTTTCTTGCTTGTATATTTTGAAAATATTGAGTTTGTGCTCTCGCATTAATGAATCGAGTTTCGTCATAATCTACTCGTCGCTTTTGTCGTGGAGCCATTTCTCGATCTGTGAAATTCACAAAAATTTTAACTAAACTCCAAAATATTACTAAGAAGGCTTCCTACAATAACTAAAATCCATTTAAATCAATTTCTATGAAATTCTTCCAAGTATTTTCTTCACATTTCAAAATTTTTCAAAATATCCCAATGTAGAAGAAATTCATGGTGAAAATCAAAAAAATTTGCATATGACCGAAGCTCTTACCAAGGGAAGATGAAATCTGGGGTCAAAAAGTCTTGAAATCGCTTCAAATCCGAGATCTCTCAAGCCCTAAGTCTTTTTTTTCGAAAATTTGAGGAAAGGATGATGAATAGTGTCGGTTGACAGGTCAAATATAGGTTTTTTCGCGTTTTCACTGTCCGCGAGATTTTTCTCGCCGTCGGCGAGCTAATTAATTTCATAAGGCAAAAGTTTCGGGAAAAATCCGCCGTCGGCGAGCTCGGTCTCGCTGTCAGCGGGTTTTCTCGCTGTCGGCGAGATAATTCTCGCCGTTGGCGAGGTTCCAAAAATTTTTAATTTTTGAAATTTGTCAATCATTTTCAACCTCGAACTGCCCTTAATCAATCTTCCGATCACTTAATTTAATAATAATACGAAGATTAGATACTTAAACTCACAAAAAGTCACACAAAACAAACAACATAACTTCATAAATGAAATCCATGAAACTTACAAATTTCACACTAACAACATCACACACACTTAACTTAATTGTTCAAATCCATAATACTCAGCATCACAATCCAAACTACAACACTCTAAATGCTGAGACATAACAATTTACAAATAATCTCATCAAATCTGAGATGATCAAATCAATGTTTAACTCATAATAAAACTTAACTCCAAATCAAACACACACATATATGTACAAATATAACATAAACATAAAAATTTTTCCTACTCTTAAGTGTCCGAACTAATATCTTCTCTGATATTTCCGATGCGATGCAGGTGCACAAATAAATTGTAGAAAGGCCTGAAAAGGAATTCTGCAGTAGATTCTTCATTAATCCATCCTTTTTGTCTTAGTAGATGAATAAAACTGGCCTTCATATGTCCAGTATGATCAAAGTGCTCCTTCATTCTCCAATCAATATGATCAAACATATCAGAGATATTGTCAATAGAACTCATCACATTTTGCAATTCTTTCTCCAATCCTTTAATCTTCTTCAGAATGAAATTAGTCTTATCTGTAATGGGCCTTGCTAAGGATTGTTCTGTGATGCTCTGTCAGAAATAACTGTGATCTCATCATTGTTATCCAAAGTGGGAAACATATCAGTAGGATCCAGGGGTTTTCATAGTAAAAGTACTTTTTCCCAAGCCTCATAAGAAACTTGGTATTTACTGCATAAAGCAAATATAGTAGATGGGTGTCCAAGTCCATGTACTGACCCATGCACGATTAATCCCAATGCAGACTTTACTATTATTGATCCAACATCGATAGGTAATCCAATTTGAATACAATAATTTAAAATAGTCCATTCCTTTGAAACTTTATTTACTCATGGTAGGTAATAATTTTGATGATATAAAGAAATGCCAGTGCTTCGAGACAGGGTTTAGAAGTGATGCAGAAAAATTGACATACCCATTTTTTCGTAACTCCCAATCATCCGGTTCATCAGTCAGATATCTATAGATCTCATTCATATTGTTTCTTGAAGGCACAAAGTTGGAATAATGACAGACAGAGGTATTTTCTATAGAAAACAATTCATTTACTCTTGCAGGAGTAAATGTTACCCATCTTCCTCTCGACGTACACATTTCCATTGTTGATCGCATGTAAATTAGAGTAAAACTCTTTAACTACCGAGTATAACTACGACGGAAGTTGTATAACAAAATACCTCCCAATGCCGCTGTGCGATCATTTCTTCGATTTTTGTGGTAGCATTCTCTACTCCTCTATTGACGAATCCTCTTTCTTTGATAAGTCTTTTCTTCATCAAGCCTTTGTTGATGATTCGCTATGCCTCCGAACTAACGAATTTTCTCAGTTTGAAAACTTCAGTTTTTGCGGTTTCTAGGAATTTGGAGGCCATTTTGGATGGAATGGATTGGTTTCTAGTCGTTCCTAAGGAAGAAAATGGTGTAAAATCGGATTTGGAACAATTTCTTACGAAGGAATGACTTAGATCCGTCCAAAACCGCACGAAAAATCTTTAAGAAACCAAATTTTTAACTGCCTCGCCGTCGGCGGGAAGTTCCTCGCTGTCGGCGACTTAGTTATAAAACTGAATGAGTAATGGTCCACGATCTCGCCGTCAGCGGGCTCGGGCTCGCTGTCGGCGAGATTCGTAAAAATCGCCCGTTTTCGCTTTGGTCCGAATATTTTCTGATCTCATCCAATAGGTTCAATTTTTGTGATGATTCTAATAAAAAATTTGAGTAGTAAGATTTGTTTTAATAATATAGACTCACTAATATGTAAATATTAAAAATAGAAGACTACTATGAGTTGCCTCCCATAAAGCGCTTGGTTTAACGTAGTCAGCCCTACCTAATTCAGTTAGTGTTCAGGTTGACTAAGCATTAAAACCTCTTTAAAATTTGGTCGTCTGTTTTCAAAATATGGTTTTAATCTATGTCCATTTACTTTAAATCTATGTACTGTTTTTGGATCTTCAATTTCTATAGTTCCATATGAAAATATTTGAGTTATGGTGAAAGGTCCTAACCATCGAGATTTCAATTTCCCAGAAATAATTTCAATCTAGTATTATAAAGCAAAACTTCTTGTCCTGGTTCAAAATTTCTCTGATTAATCTTCCTATTATGCCATAATTTCATTCTTTCCTTATAAATCCTATCATTATCATATGATTCATTTCTTAATTCTTCCAATTCATTTAATTGCAACAATCTCTTCTCACCAGCTTCTTTCATATTATAATTAAATTATTTAATCGCCCAATATGCCTTATGTTCTAATTCAACTGGTAAGTGGCAAGTTTTCCCATATATAAGCCTATAAGGAGTCATTCCAATCCGAGTTTTATAAGCAGTCTTGTATGCCCATAATGCAGTGTCTAGTCTTATAGACCAGTCTGATCTATTAGGATTTACAGACTTTTCTAATATACGCTTAATCTCTCGATTATAAACTTCTACTGATCCACTAGTTTATGGATGATAAGTAGTTGATATCTTATGCATAATATTATATTTTTCTACTAGTTTGTGAATATATTTGTTTCTAAAATGAGTTCCTCCATCGGTGATAATCACTCTCGGCATTCGAAATCTAGTAAAAATATTTTTCATTAAGAATTTTGAAACACTTTTAGCATCACACCTAGGTAAAGCTTCGCTTCAATCCATTTGGAAACATAATCAACAAATCTACTAATATATATGAGTTTCCAAATGAAGGAATAAAAAGTCCCATGAAATCTAATCCCCAAACATCAAAAATTTCAACTTCTAATATAAAATTCGCAGGCATTTCATTTTTCCTTGATATGTTTCCTACTCTTTGGCATTTATCGCAGGTTTTTATATATCTATATACATCTCTAAATAGAGTAGGCCAGTAAAATCCAGATTGTAGAATTTTATATGAAGTTTTATCTGTCCCAAAATGTCCTCCAAAATCAGAATCATGACATTTTTGAATAATAAGTTCAATTTCCTCATAAGGCACACATCTTCTAATAATTAAATCCTTGCATTGCTTATATAAGTATGGTTCATCCCAAAAATATGATTTTGTATCGTGAATGAATTTTTTCTATTGTTGCAAAGTTAACATAGGTGGTAAAATGTCACTTACAATATAATTTACTATATCAGCATACCAAGGTATTTTCACCTCATTAATATTATAAAGTTCTTCATCAGGAAAACTATCTAAAATTTCATTATCAATATTAGATAATTCAAGATTTTCTAATCTTGATAAATGATCAGCAATTTGATTATCAGCTCCCTTTTTGTTAACTATCTCAAAATCAAATTCTTGCATTAATAATATCCATCTGATTAATCTTGGTTTAGAATCTTTCTTTTGCATTAAATATTTTATAAGTAGAATGATCAGTATGCACAATGCATTTAGTTCCTATTAGATAATGCCGAAATTTATTAAAAGCATATACAACTGCTAATAATTCTCTTTGAGTAACTGTATAATTTATTTCAGCATCATTTTGAGTTTTACTAGCATAGTATATAACTTTGAAAATCTTAACATATCTCTGCCCAAGAACTGCTCCTATAGCATAATCACTAGCATCATACATAAGCTCAAATGGTTTCTCCCAGTTAGGCGAAACTATTATAGGTACTGTAATTAATTTATCTTTTAATAATTCGAAAGCATTCGAGCATTCGATTGTAAATTCAAATTTCTTGTCCTTTTCAAGATGTTGGCATAGAGGTTTAGTTATTTTTGAAAAATCTTTAATGTAACGTCTGTAGAATCCAGCATGTCCAAGAAAACTTCTTACCCCTTTTACCGTAGTTGGAGGTGGTAATTTAGTTATTACTTGAATTTTTGCAGGGTCTACTTCCATGCCTTTTTGCGAAATTTTATGCCCTAATACAATGCCGCCTGTAACCATAAATTGACATTTCTCCCAATTAGGAATTAAATTAGTTTTCTCACATACTTCAAATACTTTTTCAAGATGATTTAAGCATGTGTCAAAAGTTGTTCCAAATACAGAGAAATCATCCATGAATACTTCTATTCCATTATCAATTAATTTACTAAATATAGACATCATACATCTTTGGAATGTTGCTGGTGCATTACATAATCCAAAAGGCATTCTTCGAAAAGCGAAAGTTCCATAAGTACTAGTAAAGGTAGTTTTATCTTGATCCTTAGGAGCAATTTGTATTTGATGATAACCTGTATATCCATCTAAAAAACAAAAATTCTTATGTCTGGCTAATCTATCTAACATTTGGTCTAGAAATGGTAAAGGGAAGTGATCTTTTCTAGTGGCTGTATTTAATTTTCTATAATCAATACATATTCGCCATCCAGTAACTTGTCTTATAGGAATAAGTTCATTATTTTCATTAGTTTTGACAGTCACCCCTTGACCCACAATTTTATATTATGATATTTTTGATTTAATTGCAACGACGCCAAAAACTTGACCCCGCTATATTATATGTATAGAATTGTAATTATTTATGTTGTGGATGCTACGCAAGTATAAGTATCGTATCAAGTAATACGAGGCTCTAGTGGAGTCCCGGTTATCGATCCCACTGGGAAATAGAAAATTAAATAACAACTACTTTTAAAATAATAATAATAATAATTTTAAAATAGTATACGAAAATTTGGAATTCTAAATTTAAGCGCAATAAAGTAAACTAAGTATTTTAATTAGGTAACTTAACTAAGTAGAAAATTAATACGTATTGAAAGTGCAGGAAATTAAACTAATTGCTAAATAAGTCTTAACTATTCGGAAAAAGTATCTTTCCCCTTGTTTAGAAATTTAAGTGATTGATGAATTTAAATAGATAATTTTAAGGTATTGTGACAAATAGGAGCATTCCTATTCTTTACCCTTTGGTCAGGTGTAAAGAATATTGACTAATCCTATGTTTGATTACTGAATCTGCGGCTAGGCTGGGAGGATACTGACTTCCACTTCAGAGCTCCCACGTTCCCCTCGCCTGAGGGCTAACATCTACACTTCAGCTCTAAAACAATAGGACCGAATTGAATATTTTAGTCTGCCACACTAAAATGCTCTATTCTACACCAGTGATATTATTTCCTTATTTATTTGCACCCTCCTTCCAAGGCTTTTGAATTCCCCAAATATCAGATGTAATTTTTACTATAGTTGATAATCAACATATTTTAACAAATCAAATGGCCAGTTTGAAAGTAAATTAAGTTTTAAGTAAAAATTATCACAATTTATTAATATTTAAAAGTACTTCTATTTTTAGTTCATCTAGTCACTTAATTTCATAAACAGAGAGAAAGACTAAATTAACTACTCAGAATGCATGGGAACTAAACTAAGCATGAATTTCATTTAAAGTTAAAAACAATAAATATAAATACTTATCTCGATTTATCCCCAAGCAGACTCCTCGTAGTTCCTTTGACTCTTCCTTCCAGTACAGCAAGACTCGCTAAAAACTCACTAACTTACAAATTAAGACTCTAAAGACTAAAATTGACACTTAAAGACTCAAAACTGCACACATAACACAAAATAACACACACTTATAACACACACTTATAACACACACTTATAACACACCCTTATAACACACCCTTATAACACACACTTATAAGCTGAATTTCGGCCTCTATATATAGAGGTGAGCAAAGGACCAAGAGGTGTGTAAGCATCCCTTCAAAAAGTGTCCAGGTTCAATATATTTGAGCCATTTGAACTACCTCGCCGTCGGCGACGAACTACTTCGCTGTCGGCGAGGCTTCTAGAAGGTCTTCGAACCACGCTATCTCACTGTCGGTGGACTCGGTCTCGCTGTCGGCGAGACAGTTATAAATCCTTCAGAATTTCTTCCTCGTACCCTCACCGTCTGCGGGCTCGATCTCACCGTCGGCGACTCAGCACAAATTGCATTATTTTCTTCCTTTTTGCTCCAAATCCTCTCATTTTTATGATTTTTGCTTTTATCACCTAAATTCTACATTCCTGCAACAAAATAAAGAAAATACCTTTCTTTAAAGTGCAATTTCATCAAAAATAGGTATGAATTTCTTAATAAAATTTTCGATGATCAAAATCCCCCAAACTTACTTATTACTTGTCCTCAAGTAATTTTTAGTACTACATAAAAATAATGATTTCTATAGTAAGATTTTTCAATTCAAATAAACTATGAATTATATTAATTAATATCATAATAAAGTTAAATAAAAATAATTCATGTAATTTAATTAATCTTATAGAAATAAATTATTTAGTTATCAGGTCTAAGATTTCTAGCTTACTATTCATTTCAGGAATGACTATATTTAAAAGAATAATTACTTAAGATATTCATATGATAAGAAATTCAAGATAACATTATTAGGTAAAATTCTGATCCATAAACATAAGTTTGGAAATATCTAAGGTTTTTCTTTTTAGGTTAATTCAAATGAAGCCAATTTTTGATAAGGCATCTCCTCAAGCTTCTCCTTATTTTTTTTATTATTTTTTTTTAAATTAATTTGGATTACTGTATCTGGAGAGCCTGTTAATAATTTTGAACTTCATTTTCATCTTCCTAAATTTGAAACTTAGGAATATTTCTTAGCTTATATATACTTCATAGTTTTTACTTCATTGATTTTCAATCTTTTCTTTTTCACTTGAATACTTAAGAATTTTAATTTTAGAATAAAGTTTTCCTTACTAAAAATAGTTTACTATATTCTTATTCCCTTTAACCAAATATTTTATTCTATTTAATTAATTAAAGCACTAGAAATATTTCATTTAACCTTTTATAATAATTAAATAAAATAATTCATATTAATTAAATTGAAAAATTTGTAATAAAAATCAATTTATAATAATTTGAAAATAGAAATTGAGAACAAGTTAATAACTAAATTTTTATTTTACTCCCCCCTAAACTTAAATTTTTATATCTACTCTAAATAATGAAAAAAAAGGAAAGTAAATAAATCATACCTTTGAAGTTTATGTATTTCTTTTTCTTTGAAATTTTTTCAGGCTTTTTCATTTTTCATTGAACCTGTACTGTTAGTATTCTCCATATATATATAACAATTTAAAGAAAATGCAAGGATAAAATCTGAGATAAGTATTAAATACAACAATTAAAATTAACTCTACACTACACATATGAATTACTAACATATTAAAACAATTTAACTAACACATTAACAATTTTACAACTTAAAACAATACAGAATAATATAAAAACATACTAAAGAAAACTAACATCCTATTTAACATAAAAACAAATGCAATTAACTAACACAAAAAAAAACTAAACTACTATAACAATTCAAGCAAATAATCTAACAAACATCCAATGTCTCACAACATAAAGTACTGAATATTACAAACATATAAAAGTTTCCAAAATAACATAACATCAAACAAACAAAACAAATAAAGTCCTAATCTTCTATATTGAAGTCCCAAACTATATTGTCATCCCCTCCTTGATCCGCAGCCGAGAAGACTGAGCATGATGATACTGAGTATACCTGGGGCATTCTGGAAAGATGACATCTAAATCTCCACTCCTGTAGCGACGTTTAGCTTCATGATATGCTATCTCGTACACTGAATGTCTCTACAGGTACTCACTATCATAATCATGTCTCCTCTCCAGATTATCAATCCTTTGATCAAAATGATCAAATCTTCTCCCCATTGTCTCTCCAAACTGCTCAAAAATCCTCCTATGCAGTGTCAGCTCATTCATCAGATCTTGTAGGGTAGGGGTGGTAGGCTCAGGAGGTTCATAGCTAGTAGAGGGTATATCTCTACTTGACTCAATGAAATAACTTCTCACTCCTGATCTCCACCCTTCATGAGACTCATATTTCTTAATATTGGCCGCCGTGAGTGGGTTCATGGGTTCTATCCACTCCTCATCATCTGCTGCCTCAACTCCAGAGAGTTGGCAGATTGCATAAATCAACCCAGGATGTCCCAATCCCCCTCCACTTTCATTTCCAGTAGTGGCAAAGATATTTCTATAGATGACACTTCCAATGTTTATACTTCTATTGTTCTGAATACAGAAATTCAAAACTGCTCTATCCCTTGTTACCTCACTATGGTGATATGTAGGTAACAAAGTAGAACAAATAAAATAGTGCCATGCTTTAGAATTTGCATTTAACTTAGAAAGAGGAAAATTCACTCTTTCCCGTCGCTTTATCTTCCAAACTCCAGATCCGTCGATAAGAAAATTTATCACATCTTCTAGAGGTTCCGGCATAGTTCCAAATGTTTCGTACTCATTTGGACCGTCCCGAACTTCATAGAAGGCGTTAATTCTAAGCAGACCGAAGTCAACCATAAATCCAAGTACCTTTACTGGTGCGTCCTCTACAACAGTCAGGTTAGAATAAAATTCCTTTACTACTTCCACAGCAGCTCTATTGGTGATGTAGAAGAGATTCTTCCAACCTTGTTCTTTAATGATCCACTCAACTTCGCCTCCCGGATTCTTAAAAACTCGATTCGCAATGCACTTTCTTGCTTGAATGTTTTGAAAATACCGATTTTGTGCTCGTGCATTGACAAATCGGTCAATATCGTAATCTACTCGTCTTTTCTGTCGCGGAGCCATTTTTCGATCGATCAATGAAATTCACAAAAATCGTCACTAAACTTCCTAATATTACTAAGGAGGCTTTCTACAACATCTAAGATCAAATTAAAACAAATTTTATGGATTTCTACCGAGTAATTCTTCCACATTTAGGATTTTTCAAAAATTTTCAATGTTGAGAAAATACATGGTGAAAATCAAAAATTTTTGCATAGGAGTGAAGCACTTACCAAGAGAAGATGAAATCTGGTGTTTTTGAGTGATGAAATCGCCTCTAAAACTGAAATTTCATGAGCCCTAGGGTAGTTTTTGCGAAAATGAGAGGTTGGGGATGATGAATAGTATTTTTGACCAGTCAATTAAAGTGTTTTTCTCGACCTCGCTGTCGGTGAGCTAATATTTTTCGGAACAAAAAACTCTCGGGAAAAATCTGCTGTCGGCGAGAAATTTTTGCTCTAACCTTCGCTGTCAGCGAGATCGATCTCGCTGTCGGCGGGATTTTTCTCGCCGTCGGCGATATTCCAAAATATTTAATTTCCAAAATTCGTCACTCATTTTCGTCCTTGATTTGCCTTATATTATATTTCCGATCACATCATTTATTAATTGAATATGAAGATTAGCAACTTATACACAAACAAATTCACACAACACAACAAATTAACTTTAATATTGAAATCCATGAGATGTACAAACTAACATAATTTTAAACTCTATAATCAAACTTCAATTCTCCAATCCTTACTACTAATCAAGCATCGCAAACCAATCCACGACACACTAAATGCCGATACAAAACTATGACGCATATCTCAATTAAGTTTCGAGATATTCAAATCATCACTCCACACATAATAAAATCTAAATCAAATCAAATAACATAAATACAAACATACTATGGAAATCTTTACTACTACTCTTCAAAGTCAGAATCTTCATCTTCTCTGATATTTTCGATATGACGATGATGCACAAATAAGTTATAGAAAGGCCTGAAGGGAAACTCCGGCGCATTCTTCGAGTGATCCAACCCTTCGTCTCGCAAATGAAGAAAGCTAGCTTCCAGTGTGTCCAGAATGATCAAAGTGTTCCTTCATCCTCCAGATCAATGTGATCAAATAAATCGGATATATTGTCGATTGAATCTCTCACTTTCTGCAGCTTCTTTCTCCATTCCTTTAATTTTCTTCATAAGTAACTCCGTTTTATCCGAAATAGGCCTTGCTATAGGATTATTCCGTGAAGCCCTATCGGAGATAAATGTAATTTCATCATTATTGTCCAAAGTAGGGAACATATCCGTAGGATCAAGCGGCTTCCAAGGTAACAGAACCTTTTCCCAAACTTCATAAGAAACTCGGTATCGATCGCATAATGCAAAAATAAGTAGATGGGTGTCCTAGTCCGTGAACTGACCCATGCACAATTAAACCCAATGAAGACTTAACAATTATTGATCCAACATCAATAGGCAATCCATTTTGAATACAATAATTCAATATAGTGCATTCCTTCGAAACCTTGTTTACCCTCATAGTAGGTAACAATTTAGATGAGATGAAAAAGTGTCAGTGCTTTGAGATAGGATTCAAAAGTGATGCAGAGAAACTAACATACCCGTCTTCACGCATTTCCCAATCTTCCGGTTCATCAGTCAGATATCGAAATATCTCATTCATATTATATTGAGAAGGCACAAAATTTGAATAGTGACATACCGGGGTGTTTTCTATAGAGAATAATTCATTTACTCTTGATGGAGTAAACGTCACCCATCTTCCTCGGATGTAGACATTCCCATTGTTGATCGCATGTAAGTTAGAGTAGAACTCTTTCACAACTCGGAATAACAACAAGCAGAAGTAGTGTAACAAAATACCTCCCAGCTAGTCGTCGCGCGATCGTTTCTTCTATCTTCGTAAAGTGGAATTCTCTAATCCTCGATTGAGAAATCCCCGTTCTTTGATAACTCTTTTCTTTACCAAAACCTTGTTGAAGATCCGCTGCGATTCCGCACTCACAAATTTCCTCCGGTTAAACACTCCAGAATTAGAGGAATCTAAGAATTTGGAGGCCATTATGGTGAATGGAATGAATTCTAGTGAAGAAGGCAGATCTAGAATGATTTAAGAATGGGTTTTCACAAAGGAATTGTTGTTGAAACCATCCAAATCAGCATTCAAATTATAAATAACTCATCTTTATAACTTCCTCGCTGTCGGCGAGAAGTTTCTCGTCGTCGGCGACTCGCTTATAAAACCGCCTCCCATGTTCTCGCCTGTCGGCGGACATTTCTGCCGTCGACGAGCTCGATAAATAAACCGAATTTAATTTAGGCGCGAACCTCGCCTGTCGGCGAGTATCGACCTCCCCGTCGCCGAGATTCCAAAATAATGTCCAATTTCGCTCTAAATCAAATAATTTCTTTTCTCATCATAATGGTTCGAATATGTGATGATTCTTAATAATAATTGAGTAGTAAAGTTTCAATAATATGGACTAACTATTAAGATACAATAAAAATAGATAACTAATATGGGTTGCCTCCCATAAAGCGCTTGGTTTAACGTCGTCGACCATACCTAATTTCAATTATTAATCGAGTCGACTAAGCATTAAAACCTCTTTATAGTTAGGTCTTATACCTTCGAAATATGGTTTTAATCTATGTCCATTAACTTTAAATTTATGTCCAGCTTTGGATCTTCGATTTCTATAGTTCCGTATGAAAATATTTGAGTTATGGTGAAAGGTCCTAACCATCGAGACTTCAATTTTCTAGGAAATAATTTCAATCTAGTATTATATAGCAAAACTTCTTGTCCTGGTTCAAAATTTCTCTGATTAATCTTCCAATCATGCCATAATTTCATCTTTTATTTATAAATTCGATCATTATCATATGATTCATTTCTTAATTCTTCCAATTCATTTAATTTCAGCAATCTTTTCTCACCAGCTTCCTTCATATTATAATTAAATTCTTTAATCGCCCAATATGCTTTATGTTCTATTCAACTGGTAAGTGGCATATTTTTCCATATATAAGCCTGTAAGGAGTCATTCCAATCGGATTTTTATAAGCAGTCCTATAAGCCCATAATGCAGTGTCTAATCTAATAGACCAATCTAACCTATTTGGGTTTACGTGATTTTTCTAAAATACGTTTAATCTCACGATTAGATACTTCGACTAATCCGCTAGTCCGTGGATGATAAGCAATGGATATCTTATGAGTAATATTGTATTTTTCTACTAGTTTGTGAATGTATTTATTTCTAAAATGAGTTCCTCCGTCGATGATAATCACTCTCGGCAATCCAAATCTAGAAAAAATATTTTTCATCAGAAATTTTGAAACACTCTTAGCATCACACCTAGGTAATGCCTGTGCCTCGATCCATTTGGAAACATAATCAACAGCTACTAATATATATGAGTTTCCAAATGAAGGAATAAAAGCTCCATAAATTCTAATCCCCAAACATAAAAAATTTCAACTTCTAATATAAAGTTTAGAGGCATTTCGTTTCTTCTACATATATTTCCTACTCTTTGACATTTATCGCAAGTTTTAATATATCTGTATACATCTCTAAATAGAGTAGGCCAAGTAAAATCCAGTATCGTAGAATCTTATAAGCAGTTTTATCGATCCCAAAATGTCCTCCAAAATCGAATCATGACATTTTTGAATAATTGGTTCAGTTTCTTCATAAGGTACACATCCTCTAATAATTAAATCCTTACATTGCTTATATAAATATGGTTCATACCAAAAATAGGTTTTCGTATCATGGATGAATTTTTTCTGTTGTTGCAAAGTTAACATATGTGGTAAAATATTACTAACTATATAATTTACTATATCAGCATACTATGGTATTTTCCATTCATTGATATTATATAGTTGTTCATCAGGAAAACTGTCTATAATTTCATTTTCAATATCGGATAATTCATGATTTTCTAATCTTGTTAAATGATCAAGCAATTTGATTGTCGAGTTCCTTTCTTATTAACGATCTCAAAATCGAATTCTTGCATTAATAGCATCCATCTAATTAATCTTGGTTTGGAATCTTTCTTTTGCATTAAATATTTGATAACGTAATGATCAGTATGCACGATACATTTTGTTCCAATCGGATAAGGTCTAAATTTATTAAAACCATATACTACCGCTAATAATTCTCTTTCGAGAATCGTATAATTTATTTTAGCATCATTTAGAGTTTTACTAGCATAGTATATAACTTTAAAAATCTTTTCATATCTTTGCCCAAGAACTGTTCCTACAGCATAATCACTAGCATCACACATAAGCTCAAATGGTTTCTCCCAGTTAGGTGAAACTATTATAGGTGCTGTAATTAATTTTTCTTTTAAGAGTTCAAAAGCATTCAGGCATTCGATTGTAAATTCAAATTTCTTGTCCTTTTCGAGAAGTTGGCATAGAGGTTTAGTAATTTTTGAAAAATCTTTTATATAGCGTCCGTAGAATCCAAGCATGTCCAAGAAAACTTCTTACCCCTTTTACCGTAGTTGGAGGTGGTAATTTAGCCATAACTTGAATTTTTGCAGGGTCCACTTCCATGCCTTTTTGCGAAATTTTATGCCCTAATACAATGCCGCCCGCAACCGTAAATTGACATTTCTCCCAATTTAGAACTAAATTTGTTTTCTCACATATTTCTAATACTTTTTCAAGATGAGTTAAGCATGTGTCAAATGATGTTCCAAATACAGAGAAATCATCCATAAATACTTCTATTCCATTGTCAACTAACTTACTAAATATAGACATCATACATCTCTGGAATGTTGCTGGTGCATTACATAATCCAAAAGGCATTCTTCGAAAAGCGAAAGTTCCATAAGGACTAGTAAATGTAGTTTTCTCTTAATCCTTAGGAGAAATTTGTATTTGATGATAACCGGTGTATCCATCTAGAAAACAAAAATACTTATGTTCGGCTAATATATCTAACATCTGGTCTAGAAATGGTAAAGAGAAGTGATCTTTCCTGGTGGCGGTATTTAATTTCCTATAATCAATACATATACGCCAACCAGGCAACTTGTCTTATAGGAATAAGATCGTTATTTTCATTGGCGATGACGGTCACTCCTCCCTTCTTAGGAACACGAGTGAATTGGGCTTACCCAAGCACCGTCGAAATAGGATATATAATACCATTATCTAACCATTTTAAAATTTCTTTCTTAACTACTTTCATTATCGGGTTTAATCTCCTTTGGGGATCTGCTTTAGGTTTATGTTCATCATCTAAAATAATTCTATGCATACAGATTGAAGGACTAATTCCTTTAAAATCTGCTAATGTCCAACCAAAAGTTTTCTTATATTTTTTTAAAGTTTCTAAAAGTTTTTGTTCTTGAGATTCGTTTAATGCAGATGAAATAATAACTGGTAAAGTTGAAGAATTGCCTAAATAAGCATATTTCAAATGATCAGGTAATATTTTTAGCTCAAGTTTAGGAGGTTTAATAATTGATGTAACTATATTCTTGTCAGTGTTTTCAGTATTATCCAAAAATTCAAATCTTTCCTGAATATAATCTAGTTCTTCATTATTATCTTCAATTAATTTAGTGTTTTCTTTTTCTAATTTATCTTCGTAATATTCCTTAAAATGTTCTTGTTGTAAATGTTCAAGTATTTCCATCCGAAAACATTCATCATCTTTTTCTAGCGCAGGATATTTCATTGATTTTGTAATATTAAATGTAACTTTTTGGTCATTTACTCTCATAGTTAATTCTCCTTACTAAACATCAATCATAGCTTTTCCAGTAGCTAAAAATGGTCTTCCTAAAATGATAGAAATTTCTTTATCTTCCTCCATATCTAAAACAATAAAATTTACTGGGAAGATAAATTTATCCACTTTTACTAACACATCTTCAATAACTCCCTTAGGATAGGTAACCGAACGATCAGCTAATTGAAGGGTTACGAAGTAGGTGTAATTTTTCCTAATCCTAATCTCTTAAAAATCGATAGAGGCATTAGATTGATGCTTGCTCCTAAGTCACACAAAGCTTTTCCATAAAATTTTTCTCCTATAGAGCATGGTATAGTGAAACTACCAGGATCTTTCAATTTTTCAAGAAGCTTCTTCTGAATAAAAGCACTACACTCTTCACTAAGTGCGGCTGTTTCATTATCAGTGAATTTTCATTTCTTATTTAGAATATCTTTCATAAATTTTACATAATTTGGCATCTGATCTAAAGCTTCGATAAAAGGTATATTGATTGTTAATTTCTTTAATATTTCAAGGAATTTAGTAAATTGTTTATCTTTTTAATGTTGAGCTAGTTGTTGAGGAAATGGTGGTGGAGGTTTTTCAACAGAAATTTTCATAGGTATTAAAGGATGTTCTAAGTTTGAATCTTGTTGAAGTGTTTCCTTTTCAATTTCCACTTCCTCTTTTTAGCTTTCAAGTTCTTTTTGAATTTGAGGTTCTAATTCTTTTCCACTCCTTAGTTGTATTGCTTTAATTTGTTCTTTTCCTTGATCTTTAGGATTTATTTCCACATTACTAGGAAAAGTTCCGGTATTCTATTATTTAGCGCAAGTAGCAATATGTCCAAGTTGAGTTTCGATATTTTTAATAGATGTTCCATGAATTTGTAATTGATTTCCTTGAATTTGTAGTTGATTTCCTTGATTTTGTAGTTGATGACCCATATTCAAAATTAATTCATCAATAGATAATTTCTTATCTTTGAATTGAGGGTTATTGTTATTAAATCCAGGTGGGTAATTAGGTTTATAGTTTGGATTTGCTTGATTAGGTTGATTCATCCATTGTTGATTGGCATAAAATTCTTTCACCACTTCTACAGCTGCTCTATACTGAACATAACAGAAATTTTCCCAGCCACGTTCCTTTATAATTCGCTCTACTTCTCCTCCCAGATTTTTGAATACCCGATCCGCAATACACTTTCTTCCTTGTATATTTTCAAAATATTTTGCTTGTGCTCGTGCATTAATGAATCGGTTTTCGTCGAACTCTACTCGACGTTTCTGTCGTGGAGCCATTCGATCGATCTGTGAAAATCATAAAAATTTTCACCAAACTTAATAATAATACCAAGAAGGCTTCCTACAACATTTGTAAGCAATTTAAATCAAATTCCATGGATTTCCACCGAATATTTCTTCCACATTTTGATTTTTTCCAAAATTTGTAATGTGGTGAAAATACATGGTAAAAATAAAAAATTTTTGCATAGGAGTGAAGCTCTTACCAAGAGAAGATGAAATCCGGTGTTTTTGAGTGATGAAATCGCTTCAAATCCAAGATCTCTCAAGCCCTAGGTCGGTTTTTGCGAAAATTTGGAGGTTGGGGATGATGAATAGTGTTTTTGACCGGTCAAATATATGTTTTTCGTGACCTCGCTGTCAGTGAGATTTATCTCGCCGTTGGCGAGCTAATATTTTTCAGAACCAAAAACTTTCGGGAAAAATCCGCTGCCGGCGAGATTTTCTTCGTCTGTCGACGGGATTTTTCTGCCGTCGGCGAGATTCCAAAAATTTTAAATTTCGAAATTCGTCACTCATTTTCGTCCTTGATTTGTCTTATATTATATTTCCGATCATATCATTTATTACTTTAATATGAAGATTAGCTACCTAAACACAAACAAATTCATACAACACAACAAATTAACTTTAATATTGAAATCCATGAGACATACAAACTAACATAATTTTTAGACTCTATAATCAAACTTCAAACTTCAATCCTTACTACTAATCAAGCATCGCAAACCAATCCACGACACACTAAATGCCGATACAAAACTATGACGCATATCTCAACTAAGTTTGAGATATTCAAATCATCACTCCACACATAATAAAAATCTAAATCAAATCAAATAACATAAACATAAACATAAACATACAATGGAATCTTTACTACTACTCTTCAACATCAGAATCTTCATCTTCTCTGATATTTCCGATATGAAGATGATGCACAAATAAGTTATAGAAAGGCCTCGAAGGGAAATTCCGAGCGCATTCTTCAGCGATCCAACCCTTCTGTCTCAATAAATGAAGAAAGCTAGCTTCCAAGTGTCCAGAATGATCGAAGTGTTCCTTCATCCTCCAGTCAATGTGATCAAATAAATCAGATATATTGTCGATTAAATCTCTCACATTCTGTAGTTCTTTCTCCATTCCATTAATTTTCTTCATAAGTAACTCCGTTTTATCCGAAATAGGCCTTGCTATAGGATGATTCCGTGAAGCTCTATCGGAGATAAATGTAATGTCTTCATTATTGTCCGAAGTAGGGAACATATCTGTAGGATCAAGCGGCTTCCAAGGTAACAGAACCTTTTCCCAAGCTTCATAAGAAACCTGGTACTGACTGCATAATCCAAAAATAGTAGATGGGTGTCCTAGTCCGTGAACTGACCTATGCACAATTAAACCCAATGCAGACTTAACAATTATTGATCCCACATCAATAGGCAATCCAATTTAAATACAATAATTCAATATAGCGCATTCTTTCGAAACCTTGTTTACCCTCATAGTAGGTAACGATTTAGATGAGATGAAAAAGTGCCAGTGCTTCGAGACAGGATTTAAAAGTGATGCAGAGAAACTAACATACCCGTCTTCTCGCATTTCCCAATCTTCTGTTTCATCCGTCAGATATCAAAATATTTCATTCATATTATATCGAGAAGGCACAAAATTTGAATAGTGACATACCGGGGTGTTTTCTATAGAGAATAACTCATTTACTCTGGATGGAGTAAACGTCACCCATCTTCCTCGGACGTAGATATTCCCATTGTTGATCGCATGTAAGTTAGAGTAGAACACTTTCACAACTGGAATAACAACAGCAGACGTAATGTAACAGAATACCTCCCAGTGCCACAGCGCGATCATTTCTTCTATCTTCGTAGTGGAATTCTCTAATCCTCGATTGACAAATCCCCATTCCTTAATAACTCTTTTCTTTACCAAAACCTTATTGAAGATCTGCTGCGCTTCCGCACTCACAAATTTCCTCCGGTTGAACACTCCAGATTTTGAAGAATCTAAGAATTTGGAGGCCATTATGGTGAATGTAATGAATTCTAGTGAAGAAGGCAGATTTAGAATGGTTTAAGAATGGTTTTTCACTAAGGATTTGGTGTTGAAACCGTCCAATTTGGCTTTAAAGTATATATAACTCATTTTTATAACTTCCTCGCTGTCGGCGGGAGGTTTCTCGCCGTCGGCGACTTAGTTATAAAAACTGCCTTTCAGGTTCTCACTGTCGGCGAGCTCGTTTCTCGTTGTCAGCGAGCTTATAAATAAACTGAATTAGGCACGAACCTCGCTGTCGGCGACTATTGACCTCACCGTCGGTGAGATTTCAAAATAATGTCGAATTTCGCTCTAAATTGAATAATTTCTTTTCTCATCATAATGGTTCGAATATGTGACGATTCTTAATACAAATTGAGTAGTAAAGTTTCAATAATATAGACTAATTATTAAAATATAATAAAAATAGATAACTAATATGGTTTCCTCCCATAAAGCGCTTGGTTTAACGTCGTCAGCCCGACCTAATTTTAATTATTAATCAGGTTGACTAAGCATTAAAACCTCTTTATAGTTAGGTCTTATACCTTCAAAATATGGTTTTAATCTATGTCCATTAACTTTAAATTTATGTCCAGTTTTTGGATCTTCGATTTCTATAGTTCCGAATGAAAATATTTGAGTTATGGTGAAAGGTCCTAACCATCGAGACTTTAATTTTCCAGGAAATAATTTCAATCTAGTATTATATAGCAAAACTTCCTGTCCTGGTTTTAAAATTTCTCTGATTAATCTTCCGATCATGCCATAATTTCATTTTTTCTTTATAAATCCGATCATTATCATATGATTCATTTCTTAATTCTTCCAATTCATTTAATTGCAGTAACCTCTTCTCACCAGCTTCCTTCATATTATAATTAAATTCTTTAATCACCCAATATGCTTTATGTTCTAATTCAACTGGTTAGTGGCATGTTTTTCCATATATAAGTCTGTAAGGAGTCATTCCAATCAGAGTTTTATAAGCAGTCCTATAAGCACATAATGCGATTGTCTAATCTAATAGACCAATCTAACCTATTTGGGCTTACGTATTTTTCTAAAATACGTTTAATCTCACGATTGGATACTTCAACTTAATCCGCTAGTCCGTGGATGATAAGCAAGTGGATATCTTATGAGTAATATTGTATTTTTCTACTAGTTTGTGAATGTATTTATTTCTAAAATGAGTTCCTCCGTCAGTGATAATCACTCTCGGCAATCCAAATCTAGAAAAAATATTTTTCATCAGAAATTTTGAAACACTCTTAGCATCACACCTAGGTAATGCCTGTGCCTCGATCCATTTGGAAACATAATCAACAGCTACTAATATATATGAGTTTCCAAACGAAGGAATAAAAGCTCCATAAAATCTAATCCCCAAACATAAAAAATTTCAACTTCTAATATAAAGTTTAGAGGCATTTCGTTTCTTCTACATATATTTCCTACTCTTTGACATTTATCGCAAGTTTTAATATATCTGTATACATCTCTAAATAGAGTAGGCCAGTAAAATCTAGATTGTAGAATCTTATAAGCAGCTTTATCGATCCCAAAATGTCCTCCAAAATCGAATCATGACATTTTTGAATAATTGGTTCAGCTTTCTTCATAAGGTACACATTCTCTAATAATTAAATCCTTACATTGCTTATATAAATATGGTTCATACCAAAAATAGGTTTTCGTATCATGGATGAATTTTTTCTGTTGTTGCAAAGTTAACATAGGTGGTAAAATATTACTAACTATATAGTTTACTATATCAGCATACTATGGTATTTTCCATTCATTGATATTATATAGTTGTTCATCGAGAAAATCGTCTATAATTTCATTTTCAATATCAGATAATTCATGATTTTCTAATCTTGATAAATGATCAGCAATTTGATTATCAGTTCCTTTCTTATTAACGATCTCAAAATCGAATTCTTGTATTAATAGCATCCATCTAATTAATC
Organism: Papilionanthe hookeriana x Papilionanthe teres; assembly: GCA_022702705.1. Lineage (NCBI taxonomy): Eukaryota > Viridiplantae > Streptophyta > Magnoliopsida > Asparagales > Orchidaceae > Papilionanthe > Papilionanthe hookeriana x Papilionanthe teres. The sequence goes on from CM040424.1 coordinate 157,782,097, forward strand.
TTGGTTTGGAATCTTTCTTTTGCATTAAATATTTGATAACAGAATGATCAGTATGCACGATACATTTTGTTCCAATCAGATAAGGTCTAAAATTATTAAAACCATATACTACCGCTAATAATTCTCTTTCATGAATCGTATAATTTATTTCAAGCATCATTTAGAGTTTTACTAAGCATAGTATATAACTTTAAAAATCTTTTCATATCTTCGCCAAGAACTCGCTCCTACAAAGATAATCACTAGCATCACACATAAGCTCAAATGGTTTCTCCCAGTTAGGTGAAACTATTATAGAGTCTGTAATTAATTTTTCTTTTAAGAGTTCAAAAGCATTCAGGCATTCGATTGTAACTTCAAATTTCTTGCCCTTTTCGAGAAGTTGGCATAGAGGTTTAGTAACCTTTGAAAAATCTTTTATATAGCGTTTGTAGAATCCAGCATGGCCAAGAAAACTTCTTACCCCTCTTACCGTAGTTGGAGGTGGTAATTTAGTTATAACTTGAATTTTTGCGTGGTCCACTTCCATGCCTTTTTCCGAAATTTTATGCCCTAATACATTGCCGCCAAAGAACTATAAATTGACATTTCTCCCAATTTAGAACTAAATTTGTTTTCTCACATACTTCTAATACTTTTTCAAGATGAGTTAAGCATGTGTCAAATGATGTTCCAAATACAGAGAAATCATCCATAAATATTTCTATTCCATTGTCAATTAACTTACTAAATATAGACATCATACATCTCTGGAATGTTGCTGGTGCATTACATAATCCCAAAGGCATTCTTCGAAAAGCGAAAGTTCCATAAGGACTAGTAAATGTAGTTTTTCTTGATCCTCGGGAGCAATTTGTATTTGATGATAACCGGTGTATCCATCTAGAAAACAAAAATACTTATGTTCGGCTAATCTATCTAACATCCGGTCTAGAAATGGTAAAGGGAAGTGATCTTTCCGGTGGCGGTATTTAATTTCCTATAATCAATACATATACGCCAACCAGTAACTTGTCTTTTAGGAATAAGATCGTTATTTTCATTGACAGTGACGGTCACTCCTCCCTTCTTAGGAACACAGTGGATTGGGCTTACCCAAGCACTGTCAGAAATAGGATATATAATACCATTATCTAACCATTTTAAAATTTCTTTCTTAACTACTTCTTTCATTATCTGGTTTAATCTCCTTTGGGGATCTGCTTTAGGTTTATGTTCATCATCTAAAATAATTCTATGCATACAGATTGAAGGACTAATTCCTTTAATATCTGCTAAAGTCCAACCAAAAGTTTTCTTATATTTTTTAAAGTTTCTAAAAGTTTTTGTTCTTGAGATTCGTTTAATGCAGATGAAATAATAACTAGTAAAGTTGAAGAATTACCTAAATAAGCATATTTCAAATGATCAGGTAATATTTTTAGCTCAAGTTTAGGAGGTTTAATAATTGATGGAACTATATTCTTGTCAGTGTTTTCAGTATTATCCAAAAATTCAAATCTTTCCTGAATATAATTTAATTCTTCATTATTTTCTTCAATTAATTCAGTGTTTTCTTTTTCTAAATTATCTTCATAATATTCCTTAAAATGTTCGCGTTGTAATTGTTCAAGTATTTCCATCCGAAAACATTCATCATCTTTTTCTAGCGCAGGATATTTCATTGATTTTGCAATATTAAAGGTAACTTTTTGGTCATTTACTCTCATAGTTAATTCTCCTTTCTGAACATCAATCATAGCTTTTCAAGTAGCTAAAAATGGTGTTCCTAAAATGATAGGAATTTCTTTATCTTCCTCCATATCTAAAACAATAAAATCTACTGGGAAGATAAATTTATCCACCTTTACTAACACATCTTCAATAACTCCCTTAGGATAAGTAACCGAACGATCAGCTAATTGAAGGGTTACTGAAGTAGGTGTAATTTTTCCTAATCCTAATCTCTTAAAAATCAATAGAGGCATTAGATTGATGCTTGCTCCTAAGTCACACAAAGCTTTTCCATAAAATTTTTCTCCTATAGCGCAGGGTATAGTGAAACTACCAGGATCTTTCAATTTTTCAGGAAGCTTCTTCTGAATAATAGCACTACACTCTTCACTAAGTGCGACTGTTTCATTATCAGTGAATTTCCTTTTCTTATTTAGAATATCTTTCATAAATTTCACATAATTTGGCATCTGATCTAAAGCTTCCACAAAAGGTATATTGATTGTTAATTTCTTTAATATTTCAAGGGATTTAGCAAATTGTTTATCTTTTTTATGTTGAGCTAGTCGTTGAGGAAATGGTGGTAGAGGTTTTTCAACAGAAATTTTCATAGGTGTTAAAGGATGTTCTAAGTTTGAATCTTGTTGAATTATTTCCTTTTCAATTTCCACTTCCTCATTTTGTCTTTTATGTTCTTTTTGAATTTGAGGTTCTAATTCTTTTCCACTCCTTAGTTGTATTGCTTTAATTTGTTCTTTTCCTTGATCTTTAGGATTTATTTCCACATTACTAGGAAAAGTTCCAGGTATTCTATTATTTAGCGCAAGTAGTAATATGTCCAAGTTGAGTTTCGATATTTTTAATAGATGTTCCTTGAATTTGTAATTGATTTCCTTGAATTTGGAGTTGATTTCCTTGATTTTGTAATTGATGACCCATATTCAAAATTAATTTATCCATAGATAATTTCTTATCTTTGAATTGTGGGTTATTGTTATTAAATCTAGGTGGGTAATTAGGTTTATAGTTTGGATTTGCTTGATTAGGTTGATTCATTCATTGTTGATTAGTTGTGTTATTCCAATTAAAATTTGGGTGAGTTTTCCAACCAGGATTATAATAGTTTGAATAAGGGTTATTAGTTCTATTATTAATAGCATTTAAAGTTTCATAATTAGATTGATATGCTATGATTTGTCCAGATGAGTTTTCTTCTAAAGTAGGAGAGTAGTTCATTCCAAAATGATCTAATTTCTTAGATATAGCAGCAATTTGAGAAGCTAACATAGATATTGCATCGTTTTCATGAATGCTAGCTATTTTTTTCAGATTTAGTCTATCTACAGGCCTTTGGAAATTATTTGTTGCCATTTCTTCGATTAGTGCATAAGCTTCATCAAATGGTTTAGACATTAATGAACCTCCAGCAGCAGCATCGATGATTGATCTTAAAGATCCCACTAATCCATTATAAAAGGTTTGAATAATCAGCCAATCTGGTAGCGCATGATGTGGGCATTTCCTAAGAAGTTCTTTAAATCTCTCCCAAGATTCATATATTGATTCTCCATCTATCTGACAAAAAGAAGTTATATCATTTCTAAACTTAGCAGTTTTAGATGGTGGAAAATATTTGGATAAAAATTTTTGTGATAATTCTCCCCAAGTTTTAATAGATCCAGGTGCTAACAAATTCAACCACATTTTAGCCTTATCCCTTAATGAAAAAGGAAAAAGTCTAAGTCTTATAGCATCGTCATATACTCCTTGATATTTAAAAGTAGCACAAAGTTCTAGAAAACTAGCAAGATGTAAGTTAAGATCTTCAGTAGGTGAACCACTAAATTGATTTTCTGTACCATTTGGATAATTGCAGGTTTAAGTTCAAATGAATTAGCAGCTACATCAGGGTTTTAAATAGTCAAATGAATTTCATCTGATGTAGGGTTGGCATAATCTCTTAATGGTCTTTGTTGGTTCATATTTTGAATTTCAGGAATATTTTCCATTTGTGTTAAATTTATTGTTTGTTTCTTCTATTTTCTAATTCTTTTAATTGTACGCTCTAATTCAGAATCGTAAGGTATTAAATTTTTGTTTCCAAATTTGCACATACAATTTTAGAATATATATTAATTTTTTTTTATTATTATGATTATTTTAAAATAGTCCGTTACTCTAGTAAATTTTTCTTACTTTCCCCGGCAACGACGCCAAAAACTTGACCCACAAATTTATATTATGATATTTTAATTTGATTGCAACGAAGCCAAAAACTTGACACCGCTATATTATATGTATAGAATTGTAATTTATGTTGTGGATGCTACGCAAGTATACGTATCGTATCAAGTAATACAGGGCTCTAGTGGAGTCCTGGTTATCGATCCCACAAGGAAAGAGAAAATTAAATAACAACTAATTTTAAAATAATAATAATAATAATTTTTTAAATAGTATACAAAAATTTGGAGTTCTAAATTTAAGCGCAATAAAGTAAACTAAGTATTCTAATCAGGTAACTTAACTAAGTAGAAAATTAATACTAATTGCAAGTGCAGGAAATTAAACTAATTGCTAAATAAGTTTTAACTATTCAGAAAAAGTATCTTTCCCCTTATTTAGAAATTTAAATGACTGATGAATTTTAAATAGATAATGTTAAGGTATTGTGACAAATAGGAGCATTCCTATTCTTTACCCTTTGGTCCAGGTGTAAAGAATATTGACTAATCCTATGTTTGATTACCGAATCTGCGTGCTAGGTCGGGAGGATACCGATCGCCACTTCGCAGCTCCCACGTTCCCCTCGCCCGAGGGCTAACATCTACACTTCAGCTCTCAAACAATAGGACCGAATTGAATATTTTAGTCCGTCACACTAAAATGCTCAACTCTACGCCCAGTGATATTATTTCCCTATTTATTTGCACCCTCCTTCCAAGGCTTTTGAATTTCCCCGAATATCAGATGTAATTTTTACTATAGTTGATAATCAACATATTTTAACAAATAAAATCGCCAGTTTGAAAAGTAAATTAAGTTTTAAGTAAAAATTATCACAATTTATTTATATATAAAAATACTTCTATTTTTAGTTCATCAAATCACTTAATTTCATAACGAGGAGAAAGATTTAATAAACTACTCGAATGCATGGAAACTAAACTAAGCATGGATTTCATTTAAAGTTAAAAACAATAAATACAAATACTTATCTTAATTTATCCCCAAGCAGACTCCTCGCAGTTCCTTTGACTCTTCCTTCCAGTACAGCACGACTCACTAAAAACTCACTAACTCACTAAATACTCACTAAAGACTCAAAATAAACACTTAGAACACAAAGAATACACTAAAAATGACACTAAATGACACAAAAGTAACACACTAAAGACTTAATTTCGGCTTCTATATATAGAGGTGAGCAAAGACCAAGAGGTGTGTAAGAATCCCTTGAAAAAAGTGTCCAGGTTCAATGTATCTGCACCAATTGAACTACCTCGCCGTCGGCGACGAACTACCTCGCTGTCGGCGAGGCTTCTAGAAGATCTTCAACTGCTCTAGCTCACTGTCAGCGGGCTCGGGCTCGCTGTCAGCGAGACAGTTATAAATTCTTCAGAATTTTCTTCTCGTAACCTCGCCGTCGGCGGGCTCGATCTCGCCGTCGGCGACTCAGCACAAATTGCATGATTTTGCTCCAAATTAGCTCCTTTTTATGATTTTTGCTTTTATCTCCTAAATTCTTCATTCCTGCAATAAAATAAAGAAAATACCCTTCTTTAAAGTGCAATTTCATCAAAAATAGGTATGAATTTCTTAATAAATTTTTCAGCGATCATCTTCGAACCGCTCTATCTCGCTGTCGGCGGGCTCGGTCTCGCTGTCAGCGAGATAGTTATAAATCCTTCAGAATTTCTTCCTCGTACCCTCGCCGTCGGCGGGCTCGATCTCGCCGTCGGCGACTCAGCACAAATTGCATTATTTTCTTCCTTTTTGCTCCAAATCCGCTCCTTTTTATGATTTTTGCTTTTATCACCTAAATTCTACATTCTCGCAACAAAATAAAGAAAATACCTTTCTTTAAAGTGCAATTTCATCAAAAATAGGTATGAATTTCTTAATAAAATTTTCAGTGATCACCCCTCCTTTTTTAGGTACACAGTGAATTGGGCTTACCCAAGCACTGTAAGAAATAGGATATATAATACCATTATCTAACCATTTTAAAATTTCCTTTTTAACTACTTCTTTCATTATCGGGTTTAATCTCCTTTGTAGATTGGCTTTAGGTTTATGTTCATTATCTAAAATAATTCTGTGCATACAGATTGAAGGTCTAATTCCTTTAATATCTGCTAAAGTCCAACCAAAAATTTTCTTATAGTTTTTTAATGTATCTAAAAGTTTTTGTTCTTGAGATTCATTTAATTCGGATGAAATAATAACTGGTAGAGTTGAAGAATTACCTAAGTAATCATACTTTAAATGATTAGGTAACATTTTTAACTCAAGTTCAGGAGGTTTAATAATCTATGGAACTATATTTTTTTCAGTATTTTCTGTGTTATCTAAAAATTCAAATTTCTCTTGAATATAATCTAATTCTTCATTTATCTCAGATTTTTCAACTAATTCAATATTATCTTTTTCTAATTTTTCTTCATAATATTCTTTAAAATGTTCTTTTTGTAGATGATCAAGTACTTCCATTCGAAAACACTCATCATCTTTTTCTAGCGCAGGATATTTCATTGATTTAGCAATATTAAAAGTTACTTTTTGGTCATTTACTCTCATAGTTAATTCTCCTTTCTGATCATCAATCATAGCTTTTCTAGTGGCTAAAAATGGTCTTCATAAAATGATAGGAATTTCTTTATCTTCTTCCATATCTAGAACAATAAAATCTACAGGGAAGATAAATTTATCGACTTTAACTAATACATCTTTAATAACTCCCTTAGGATATGTAACAAAATGGTCAGCTAACTGAAGAGTTACTGAGGTAGGTGAAATTTCTCCCAATCCTAATCTCTTGAAAATTGATAGAGGCATTAGATTGATGCTTGCTCCTAAGTCACACAAAACTTTTCCATAGAATTTTTCTCCAATAGCGCAGGGTATAGTGAAACTACCAGGATCTTTCAATTTTTCAGGAAGTTTTTTCTGAATAATAGCACTACACTCTTCACTAAGTGCAATCATTTCATTATCAGTAAATTTTCTTTTTTTATTAAGAATATCTTTCATGAATTTTACATAGTTTGACATCTGTTCTAAAGCTTCTACGAAATGAAAATTTATCGTTAATTTCTTCAAAATTTCAAGGAATTTAGCAAATTGTTTATCTTTTTTATGTTGAATTAGTCGTTGAGGAAATGGTGGTGGAGGTTTTTCAACAGAAATTTTCATAGTATTAAAGGATTTTCTAAGTTTGGATCTTGTTGATTCTTTTCTTTTTCAATTTCCACTTCCTCTTTTTGACTTTCAAGTTCTTTCTGAATTCGAGGTTCTAATTCTTTTCCACTTCGTAATTGTATCACTTTAATTTGTTCATTTCCCTTGTCTTTAGGATTTATTTCTACATTACTAGGAAATGTTCCAGGTATTCTATTATTAAGTGCAGTAGCGATATGTCCAAGTTAAGTTTCAATATTTTTGATAGCTGTTCCTTGATTTTGTAATTGTTTTCCTTGTATTTGTAGTTGATTTCCTTGATTTTGTAAATGTTGACCCATATTTAATATTAATTCTTCTATAGATAATTTCTTTTCTTTAAATTGTGGGTTATTATTATTAAATCCAGGTGGATAATTAGGTTTATAATTATGATTTCCTTGATTAGATGGATTTCCTAATTGTTGTGTCATATTATTCATCCATGGTTGATTAGTTGTATTATTATTCCAATTAAAATTAGGATGATTTTTCCATCCAGGATTATAATAATTTGCATAAGGATTATTAGGTATGTTGTTAATTGCATTAATTGTTTCATATTGAGATTGGGATTCTATAAGTTGTCCAGATGAATTTTCTTCGTTATAGTTGGAGAGTAATTCATTCCAAAATGATCTAATTTTTTAGATATAGCAGCAATTTGTGAAGCTAACATAGATATTGCATCATTTTCATGAATACTAGCTATTTTTTTAGGATTCATTCTATCAGTAGGCCATTGAAAATTATTTGTTGCCATTTCTTCGATTAGTGCATAGGCTTCATCAAATGGTTTTGACATTAATGATCCTCCAGCAGCAGCATCGATGATTGATCTTAAAGATCCTACTAATCCATTATAAAAAGTTTGGATAATTAACCAATCTGCTAATGCATGATGTGCGCATTTCCTAAGAAGTTCTTTAAATCTCTCCCAAGATTTATATATTGACTCTCCATCAAACTGACTAAAAGAAGTTATATCATTTCTAAGCTTAGCAGTTTTAGATGGTGGAAAATATTTGGATAGAAATTTTTGTGATAATTCTCCCTAAGTTTTAATAGATTCAGGTGCTAACGAATTTAACCAAATTTTAGCTTTATCCCATAAAGAAAAAGGAAAAATTCTAAGTCTAATAGCATCGTTAGATACTCCTTCATATTTGAAAGTAGCACATAGTTCTAAAAAACTAGCAAGATGTAAATTAGGATCTTCAGTAGGTGAACCACTAAATTGATTGTTTTGTACCATTTGGATAATTTCAGGTTTAAGTTCGAATGAATTAGCAGCTACATTAGGCTTTTGAATAGTTAAATGAATTTCATCTAATGTAGGGTTGGCATAATCTCGTAATGGTCTTGGTTGATTGATATTTTCATTATCAGGTATATTTGCCATTTGTGTTAAATTTATAATTTCTCTTTTTTGTTTTCTAATTCTTTTAATTGTACGCTCTAATTTTGAATCGTAAGGTATTAAATTTTTTTTTCCAAATTTTCGCATACAATTTTAAAATAGATTTTAGATTAGTCTGTTACTTTAGTAAATAATTTCTTTACTTCCCCGGTAACGGCGCGAAAAACTTGACCCACATTTTATATGTATGCAATTTAAGTTAATAGTAACGGCACCAAAAACTTGATCCCGCTTTAAATATAGTTATATGATTTAATGTATAATGTGGATTCTACGCAAGTATACGTATCGTATCAAGTAATACAGGGCTCTAGTGGAGTCCTGGTTATCGATCCCACAGGGAAGTTTTAAACAGATTTGTTATCAGCTAAATTTAAAGGAATTACTTACTAATCTAGTAGATTGAAATTAAAAGAAAACTTAAAGTAAACTAATGCTTAAAATAAAGTTGATTTAATTAATTCAGAAAAAGTATCCTTCTCCATGTTTTTAGAAAATTAAGTGAAATGATGAATTTAAATAGAATTTTTTAAATTGTATTGTGAAAAATAAGAGCATACCTATTTTTTACCCTTTGGTCCAGGTGCAAAGAACATTGACTAATCCTATGTTTGATTACTGAATCTGCGGCTAGGCTGGGAGGATACCGGTTGCCACTTCAGAGCTCCCACGTTCCCCTCACCTGAGGGCTAACATCTACACTTCAACTCTCAAATAGTAGGATCGAATTGAGTATTTTAGTCTGTCACACTAAAATATCCAATTCTACGCCCGTTAATTAACATTTCCCTATTTATTTGCACCCGCCTTCCAAGACTTTTGACTTCCCTGAATATTGGATGTAATTTTTACTATAGTTGATAATTCAACATATTTTAACTACTCAATTGGCCGATTGAAAGTAAATTAAGTTTTAAGTAAAAATTATCACAATTTATTTATACTATATTAGGTGCTTTTATTTAATTTCATCAATCCACATAATTTTCATAAACAAGGAGAAAGACTAAGAAAACTACTCAGAATGCATGGGAATAAAACAAAGCATGTATTTCATTTAAAGTTAACAACAATAAACAAAGATACTTATCTTAATTTCCTCCCCAAGCAGACTCCTTGAAGTTCATTTTACTTTTCTTTCTAGTACATCAACTAAACAACACTCAATTAAACTAATGAACTCACTAAACTCACTTAAACTTACACTCAAGACACTAGAAATGAACACACAAAAGACTTAAAAGACACACACACACTCTAGAATTCAGCCTCTATTTATAGAGGTAGGCAAAGGTCCAAGGGGTGCTTAAACACCTCTTCAAAAAGTGTCCAGGTTCAATGTATATGAATTTTGAACTAGCTCGCCGTCGGCGGGAAACGACCTCGTCATCAGCGGGGCTTCTAGAAGGTCTTCAAACAGCGCGATCTCACTGTCGGCGGGCTCGGGCTCCCTGTCGGTGAGGTAGTTATAATTCCTTCAGAAATTTCTCCTCACGATCTCGCCGTCGGCAGCCTCGATCTCGCCGTCGGCGAAGTAGTTATATTTGCATGAATTTCCTCCTTTTTGATCCAAATTTGCTCCATTTCATGCTTTTTGCTTCTATCACTTATAAATCTTCATTCCTGCAATAAAATAAAGAAAATACCTTTCTTTAAAGTGCAATTTCATCAAAAATAGATATGAATTTCTTAATGAATTTTTCTGTGATCAATACTCCATCTTTGGATGCCCCATTTAGAATTTACCAATTAGGCTAAACTTAACTGCATCAGAAAGACTTTTCATATCCTTTATAGAGAATAGAACAGCTGGTTGTCCATCCTTAACACCCAAAGGCTTAATGAAGGGGCAGTCCCCTTTCCCTGTAGCTGTATCATGCAAAGCCTGAGGGAAGACAAGGTGATCAAAAGACTTATGAGCAGCCTGTCCTTTCCCCACCACCCCTGCATAAGTGGCCTTAGCCCACATGGCATTAGTATTGCTATCAATAGGGAAAGCTTTGGCCATGTCTGCCAGCACAAGCCACACCCAAATAGAAAAGTGACAGCAACAGCAGTCCCCTATCACAGGGAAAAAAAACAAACTCCAAGGAAAATGGGAAGAAAGCAGTAGAAAAACACCCAAGAAAATCTGAGAGACCAAACCAAAGCACTACAACCCTGAGAAGTAATGTAACAGTAACACCCAAAAATTCAAAAAAAATCTAAAGCCCGGAAAGGCCAAAACCAGCAATGGAGCTTCAAGCAAAGTTCACATGCAGGAACCAGGGTGCAAAAGTAACCCTTCCTCAGACAAGCACCACCCAAAGTCACTGCCGCCGCCAGTGACCCCATGAAAACCCTAGAAGAGCTTCTCTTACCACAGCCACCACCATGATGAATATATATATATATATTTATATATATATATATATATATATATATATATATATATATGTTCAGGTGTAAAATGGTATTGCTGAGGAGAAATATTTAATGATTGCCCAAGAAAAGCCCCTTATAACTATTGAAAGACAGGATATGCTACTGAAACAAAAGGCCTCAATCAATATTTTTACTGATGGTGATAGAAACACCAAGTTCTATCATGCTTATAGTAAGTACAAGAGGAAATGTAATATCATACATATTATTCAAACTGCTGAGGGGGTGGCTCAAGGATAGTTTTGAAATTGCTCTAGATGTAATGAAACAATTCTAGCAGCTAAATACTCATGTTCCTTTGCACAAGACTCCTATTAATGGTTCTTACTTCTCTGAATAGTTTACTTATACTAATAATCTGAATCTTACTGAATTACCCATTGAACAGGAGATATGGATAGATCTGAATTCTATTGACAGCTCTATGACTGCTGGATAGATGACTATACTGCAGATTTCTATAAAAATGCATGGGACATTATTAAAATGGATGTAGTTTCTGCTATTAGGTGTTTTTCAGGGCAATAACCTCCCCAATTATTTTAGTGCATACAACATTTCCTGGTGCTTAAGGCTGAAACACAAAAGAGGTGGGACCACTTTAGAACCATAAGTCTAACTTTTGTCATTAGCAAGACTATTAGCAAAATCATTGTGAGCAGGCTACAACCCCATTTGGAGAAGTTGATATGTTTCAATTAGACTGGTTTTATTAAAGGAAGATCGATCACAGACAATGTATTACTTGCATAAGAACTGATTATAGACTTGGATAAGCCATGTTGAGGGGGCAACCTGATTCACAAGTTAGACATCAAGAAGTCCTATGACACCATGGATTGGGATTTTATACTCAAATTCCTTACTATCATGGGCTGCAATAGTAATTTTTGCTCAATTATCCTGAGATGGCTATTATCCAATGTACATTCCATCTTGATCAAGGGGCAAGCCTAGGGATCCTTTACTGCTGCTAGAGGACTGAAACAAGGACATCCTTTGTCTCCTAACAATATTATTCTTGCCATGGATTATTTATCCAGATTGCTTAATGGGACTCTATTGTCCCAGAATTACTTAATCATCATAGATCTACTGTGGCTGTTACCCACTTGGTGTATGCTGATGATATAATGATATTTTCCAGTGCTTGTAAAAATGCTGTTAGAAAGGTTTTCCACTGCTTGAAACTCTTTGAAGCCAAATCTAGCATGATGTTTAACCCTGAGAAGTGTCAACTTATCTTCCCTAGAAAGCTACCTCCACATTGTAGGCAATGGGTTCTGATATATACTGGATTCTCTGGTACCCAGCTTCCCATCAAATATCTTGGGGTTCAACTTATTACTGGTAGGGCTAAACAAATTCAATTTGATGAGATAATCAATAAAATTAACTCATATCTTGATTGTTGGACACATTCATTTTTTTCAAATGGATGTAAAATCACTATTCATAAGATCATTCTCACAAAATTTTCCTCCTACATCCTACAAATGACAAAACTAAAAAAAAGTACTCAAATTCAGCTCGAAAGGGCATTCAACAGGTTCTTGTGGTTAGGACAAAAGCAACAGTTACATTGGGCTTCCTGGTAGAAAGTTACTAAGCCTTTATTTTGACCTCATTTTTGATGAGGTCTTCTCTTCTTCTTTTTAGTACTTAGGATCTAGCCTTAAGCTTTTCCTTTGACTGTCTTAGAGGATTAGAATTGGGACCCACCACCTAGAAATTCAAACCACTTCTTAACTCCCTGCAAACTCCACAAACTTGATCGTAGACCCCTAATCACCTAGAGGGTTGAAATCAAATGTCGAAGTTTAAAGGATGAGTTCCTATAGGACTCTTTGGCCTTATGACTACCCTGGGTGGCCTGGTCTGGTGAAGGGCTGACCTACACACACACTACACTTATACACTACACTTTCACACACCTCCTAAAAACACACACATACCTAACTTGACCTCCTGACTCATGAAGGTGATTCACATGGATGGTCCTTAACCCCTAAGCCCTTGGCTAAGAGGGTTAGGAACAACATAGTGGATGCCTCAAATGAGTCCCTTCATGGCTCATGTGGGCTTGATATGGCTTCATGGCTCAACCAAAATGATTTCATTCCACTTACAATTACTCGATCTTCAATTTTGCAAATTTTCAATTTTTGACCCCCGGGACCCTACACCCGCCTAGCCTACCCAAAGCCCTTGAAATTACCCAAATTTTTCAAAATTTCCAAATCACCCAAAATTCCCCAAAATTAACCTTGAACATTTCCTCACCAATCAAGTTGATCATCCATAGCCAAAAATACCAAAAATACCTCCCAATACCCTCCAAATACCCAAAATACCCCTCTTGACCCAAAAATCCAAAAATTCAGAAAATTCTCAGAAAATTCCCGAAAATCCCAAATATTCCCAATTTCATTTTGTTCAACTATACCATGGGCCAAATTTGTCAATTTACCCCACTTTTGTCAAAACCCCCAATTTGACCCATTTTAACCCAAAGTGAACCCAATGTCAAACCAAACCTACCCAATTGACCCAAATTCTAGTCCAATTCAATTTTAAACTTCAATTTAACATTCCCAACACCAATCTAGGCCAGATCCAAGTCCAATTTGAATGACATTTGAATCCAATTTCACTTTTGGCCTTAAAGCCCAATTTGGACCCATGACCCAAACCTAACCCAAACTAACCCAATTCAACTCCAATTAACCCCAAACCTTTTCTAAACCTGCCTCAACATTCCCACAAACAAAACACTAACATGATTTACCCAAAATTTAGACCCAAACCCCACTCAAATTCAACCCAAAGCCAAAAAGCCCAATTTTGACCTAAACCCAAACCTAACCCAAATAAGCCCAAACCCCAAAATCAAAACCCAACCAAAGTCAAAACCTCTTTGAAACACTCCCATAAACACTTACCAACATTAATTTTACATCAATTTGAACCCTAGCCCAACATTGGCCCAAGTTAGCCCAATTTGACCTACATTGGCCCATTTACCAAAGAGGTCCAAATCCAACCCAACTCAAGCCCAAACCACTTCAAATTTATTCCAAATCATTCATGAAACCTTCCTAAATTAAATTCAACACTTATTGAATCCAATCCTTTACAAAATTATCAACCTAAAATTTGTTTTGAAATCCAAAAGCCCATTCCTAAAATAATTTCAAAAGTCCAAACCCATCCTAAGGCCCACATTACAATCTCATCTCATCCTCACTCAATTAAAATCATCCCTAAGTTCTAAATTAGCCATCAAATTTTTCTAAACTAAGCCATATGCCAAATCCTATCATATCACCCCTAAATTACAAAAATTCCTAAAAACCTCTTTCATGAAAGTTGACTTAGCTTTTTCCAAGCCAAAGGTGAGCCATGAAGTCATGCATGAGCCACATGTGAGCCATGAAAGCCTTGGACACTTCACCATACCCAAAATGGTAAGAAGAGGGGACCCTTTAATGATTCTCTTAAGAGTGATTAACCACTCCCATGTCTCCCCTAACTCTTGCTTAAGCTTAATTGTACTTGGATTATGACTTGACCCCACTAATCAAGCTGATCCAAGTGACTTTCCCTTCAGCCCAAATTGGCCTTGGATGGTGGACCTAACTCAAAACCAAGGGTTGACCCATTTAGACCCAAAACTAGCCCTTTCCCATTCCACTTTGATTCAAACCCTTTACACATGTCCATGGCAAATTGACTGCACAAACCTCCAGCTCTGACCCACCTGGACCTGAGGGTGACCCATGACTGCCGGCCAGCCGCCTGGGTCGCCGGAAAACACCATGGCCGAGACCTTGGGAGGAGCCAAAGTTTGGAACCTGCTGAGCTGCCCCATCCCCAGTGGCCATTGAAGCTGTTCTTCTCTTGCCAAGAGCAGCTGATCTCAGTCCCTAACTCCCCCTGGGAGGCCCTCCAGCCTCTCCTATTTAAACACCCCCTCTCTCGGCCGCTGAACCAACCTTAAGGAAACTCTGCCAAAATCATTCCAGACCACTCTCTACACATAGAGCACTTGATTAACACTGGATTCCAGCCCCAATTCCCTCTAGCTGAGCTCAATTTTGAGTTGAAACTTCAGCACAAAACCAGGATACTTCTTCACAGTGGACCAATCCCCAAATTGATTGATCCTACACCTTCACCAGACCAAGGGAAGAAGTCCACCAGCAAAAGCCCCCTCTCCAGGCCATCCATCTGTTCCAGACTCCAAGCTTTGTAATCGGCTGTGGTCGAAATCCTACCTAGACAATTCACCAGACCAGGAGACTTCATCTGGAGCTTGCTGGGATGCAATCAAAGGTGACACAACCCTCTGATCGAAGCCACACTTCTCTGAGCAAAGGTATGGCCTCACTCTTCTTCCCGAGCTTCCGAACATTCTCCATTTCTATTAAGTAAATTTCATGCCACATAAACTGTATGGATGTGTTCGCCTTCTCGAGACGAATCCATAGAGCATAAGAACGTTCAATTTGGTCAAGTATTGAGTGAGATCTTAGGCCTAGAAGACGGACGGTTCTCGGGCTAGGAGGCTTGGGGACGATGAACGGATGTCGTTCATTCAATACACACGCGGACGGACGGCTCAGATGGCGTCGGACCAGGAGATGATACGTGAACCGCGGGCCTCGTGGCGCTGAGTCGAAAGGTGGCGTCGAATGGGAGCACGCCGCGTAGCCGTTCGGAGATGCCGAGGATGACAGGGCGCCACGTGGATAAGTAGGAAATTAGGTTATTTTCCTATTTATTTAATTACCAGAACTTGAAAAATGCATAACTTTGTGTAGAAAAATCGTAAAAATAAAATAAAAATACCCTCTTTCTCAGTGAACAGAGGAGAATAATGTGAAAAAGAAATCATTTAATTTCATTGAGTATTTGATTTTTAATAATTTATTTACTCTGTGCACATTTTCAATTCTCCATACATGTATACAATTCACCATGACATGAGACCATAGGGCTTTTGAAGCCTCTGAATTTGGGAACATTCCCTGAATTTTCCAAAGTCAGAGGCCATCCCTATGAAGAGTTATTGATTTTTCAACTCTAGGTTGCTAGTTTGAGTATTTTAATTCCAATAATTAGCATATTGTGAAATAAATTCTAGGAAAATTTGGTGATGTGTATTATGACCAGAGGAACCTAGGAAAAATAGGTTTTGAATTAATCCACTTGGAATAACCCTAATTGGCTTAAACACCCAAAATAGGTCCTTAATTAATTAGAGCTAATCATACATCAAATTGACTTGAAATCAATTCTCCACTGACCTTTAGGATCGGAGGAACCCACCATAAAAATTTGAAGTCGATTGGACTTGGTTATCCCCACCAAATGGGTTGATTAAACCATTTAGCCAATTTAAACTTCAAAAATTCATAACTTTCAAAATACTTTTCAAAAATTCACCAAATTGGTTTGGAGCCTCTCAGATATCAGGGGAATTTAAGAAAATTAAAATTGCAATTTTCTAAAAAAAGTTGATTTTTTGCATTATTTTAATATTTTAAAAATTAAAAAATAATAAAAATAACAAAAATAATAAAATTCATCAAAATATCACATTTTGAATTTTTATCACTTAGAAACAAACCCCATATTTTTCTTAAGTCTCTATAATGAGATATTAAATTTTAAAGCCCTAAGGTAATTTTAAAATTAAAAAAATGTATATTTTTAGTATTTCCACTAAAATAATTCTAATAAATCAAAGAGAAATCAAAAAATTATAAAAATTGATTCTCTGATTTCCTTGATATCAGAGAGAATTTTGAAAAATATAAAATTCATTTTTTCAACCTTTATTTTATTTTTAAATTAATTAATACTCCAAAACTCAAAATAATTATAATAAAAAGAATATAATTCAAAAAATCACCAAAATTGGTCCAAGTGATCCTCTCGGTCATTAGAAATGTCCCATAATTTTCTTAAGGACAGAAACTTTCCCTTGGTCATATTATTAAATTTTCCTTGGAAATCCCTATTTTCCATCAAAAATAATTACATAAATAAATTAAATACAGAAAAATCACATTTTCTCCTCTCATGCCTTCATTGACATATGAGTGAAGTCACATAAAAAATTCAAGTTCATTTAAGCTCAATTTAGTGAGTTATGAAATTATTAAGCTTAAAGGGCAAAATGGTAATTAAAATTTTAACCTTTAATTAAAACTTTAGGCTTAATAAAATTAAAGAGTAAAGTATTTGATCCTAATCTGATTTGGATGATTGCAATTTGAATAATAAGGGTAGAAACCTATTAAACAATTTAAAAATAATTGAAATAAAACTTAATTAAATAATTGATTAAATTTGGAAGAATAATAAAATTGGAATTATTAAAATAGGGATATTATTAGGAAGAGATTTGTTCTTTAATTTAAGAATCCCTAAATTAATCATCTCAATAATATTTAATTCCTAATTAAAATGATAATCCAAATTTAAGATTTAAAATGCTAAAAGACTTAATCATTAAATTAAATTAAAGTTAAATTATTTAAATTAAATCTTTTTAAAATTTTAATTAAATTAATACTTTAATAATTAAAATTAAATCATCTTTAAAACATAAAAAAAATAATAATAAAATATTAAATTAAAATTAAAAAAAATTAAATTAAAATTAAAATTAAATTAAATTAAATTAAATTAAATTAAATTAAATTAAATTAAATTAAATTAAATCAAATTAAAGTAAATTAAATCAAATTAAATTAAATTAAATTAAATCATATCAAATCAAATTAAATTGAATTAAATTAAATTAAATAATAGAATCGAAGTTAAAATTAAAATTAGATTAAATTAAATTAAAATTAAAACTAAACCAAATTAAATTAAATTAAAGTTAAATTAAATTGAATTAAAAATAACATCACCTAAGACAAAGAAATTCAAAAATAAAACAACTTGAACAATATTCCAAATTTAAACCCGTTAACTGAAATTAAATTAAATCACAAACCATTTGAACATCAATTTGCCCTCAAAAGCTTTTCTTTGTCATAACTCATAAATAGAACGTTAAGTGAAATGTTATTTCCCTCATAGGATATTCAAATGTCATAGTTCATCGAGTAAGGTAACAACAACACTTGAATTCCTGGACGATTAATTCATTTGTATGATTAAATTCATTTGGACTTAAAACAATTCTAGCAATATTGAAAAGATGTTTAAGATTCTTCTTAAACACTTTCTCAATATGATAGGATGTTTATGAGAACAACTGAACTTAATTGTTCTTTGATGAAGAAAATCGTCCTTAAACCAAAACACAAGAACCTAGACGTCATAGGAGATGACTAGCTACGAGGATTAGGAACTTGGTAGAAAACCATAACCCTTCCCTTAGTTTTACCTAGGAACTTGTTCTAAATGCTTAAATATTCTAAATTGTGTTTGAGTGCAGCTTGGAATGACGGGAAGACCCTCCAGGTACGCTTTTATTTTATTGCAATTTACTTAATCGCATCGCACTTACTTTTCTTGCATGAAAAACAACTGTTGCATGAAAACCCACACTCTTAGGATAGTCCCTAAAACTGAAACCAAAACTAAATTAAAAGTCATTACAAGATAAAATTCACCGCCACAACATTTCAAAATATAAAACAACTCAAAATTTAATCACAAACAGAACACAAAACTACAATTACAACTAAATTAAAACGTCTTGTTGGATGATCGGGAATACCTCGAATGATGTAACCTACGTGTTGCTAACGGGATTTCCCACGGTCTAAATGAAAGTGTGGAACTCATTTAGTTGAGTTTAGCAAATTCACCTGGACTAAGTGAATCCGATAAAAATAACGATGCCGGAAGGATGGAACCGTGGGATCTTAACCGGTGTTGTTATAATCAACTTTAAGATTTGTTGTAATTAAAACATGAAAAACACTTGGAAATTAAGAATTTCTCTAAACCAAAACACTTTTCTCATCTCCTGATTTATGACTTCTAAAACTAAACCTCTGCAACAACAAGGAGCTCGGAGCATGGTGGGCAGCACGACCATCGTCATCAGCGAAAACCTGAGTCTACTTCAGCAAAACTTTCTTAGAATTAAATAACTAAGCAATAGGACTTCGAGGTAGTTTGCCTAGTGCAACATAAATCCTCAACCTTTTGTTAGGCATTTGCATTGCAAATTAAGCCCTAACCGATCTTAGGATTCAGAGGTAATCGTTCGGTACGACAATAACCCTCACATCTTCCAGGTTATTTGTATGATTTTATCATGCAAATATAAGTCCAAATTAATCAAAATTGACAAGATTGAAATATCAGATAAACATTAGGACTTTCTTAAATCTAAGCCAAACAATAGGATAGTCGGGAAATTACCGAAGTTCGCTTCGAATCTGTAATTTCTCCTATTTTTCTTCCTTTGAATTCCTAAAACAAAATGTTCCAAATTTGATCCATTCCCTATTGAAATTCCAAAATTCAATCCCTTGAAAACTTAAACTTTGAGATTCTTGAGAGCGAATTATTGATTATTATCGAGAGTTTTCTTAGGTGATTCCCGTCACTTAAGATGTAATTAACTATAGGGGCTTGCCCTTATAGGGAATTTTAAGAACCCGAGTAATATAAACCACTGTTTAATGCTTTCATATTAAGCGGGGAATTTGTCGACTTATAAAATTGGTTCGCAGAACAAACGGATGTCACAAATCTTTTATTTTATTTAATAGAGCCCCACCATCAAGCAGTGTGTCTATCCTTAGGGATAGATACACGGTTTGTGGTGCGATGCTCGTTTATATAAACTATTTGGGATGTGAAATCAGTTTGATTTTATATCTTAAAATTTTCAAACTTAAAATTATTTTTAAAATCAAATGCTACTTTCTAAATTATATATATATATATTTAAATCAAATTTAAAATCTAAAATTCGCCGACAATTTCTGTTAGGCGACCCCCTTTTCAAAATAAAACACTTAACCTAAAAATAAGTCGTACACTATCATGGCAGGTGGTTTGGGGTTCAAAGGACTCCAACAGCTTCTTCATGTAAATTTATGCAAGATTTAGATTAAATTCAGATCCCAATCTTCTATGGGGGCCAAATATCTACTATGGAAATATTGTAGAGATCATCACCCTTCTCACACTGTCAGAAAATTGGGAGATTCTAAAATGTGGGTAAGAATGCTTCAAATCAGACACATTGTTGAAGAGTTATATATTTGGGATTTGGGAAAAGGGGAGATCCATTCTTGGCTTGATAATTGGTGCCTAAAGGAGTGGCTTATTCTATGAAATTCAATTCCTAATTTTAAACTTAAAGTTACTGGATGTTTGAATGATAACAGATGGTCACTCCCTTCCCCGAACTCCTTTTTACAAGAACCATCTGCCTTTCAGATTGCTGGTATTCCTTTTGATAGAAGCAGACTTGATAAAATAATTTGGCAAGCCTATAGAAATCAGAGCCTCACCAAAGCATTCTATACCAAGACATTCACCTGGCCTCTTGAACCTTGGGGTGAGAATATATGGAACAAACATTTGTCACCCTCCATGACCTTTTTTTTAGGGCATTTTATAAGCTCCTTCCAACTGATGACATATTAAAGCTTAAAGGTTTGAGGGGCCCTTCAAGATGCTGGCTTTGTTCTGAAGAGAAAGAATCCATCTCGCATCTACTTTTCGGGAGCAGATTTTCTCAAAATGTGTGGCAAGACCTCTTCAAACAATTATCCTTGGGGAGAGATTGCTTTCAATGTGATCTTCTCCATACCTGTGGCAATACCTCTTATTGTTGCTTGGTTTATTTGGATGGCTAGGAAACATGCCAAATTTGAAGGCAACCCAAGTTCAGTTGCTCAAGTTTTTAGGAACTGTAGTTCATTCCTTCAAAAGTTGATCCAATATAAAAAATTCCCCAACATTCTCAACTCCTTCACTACTGGGAAGGTGGTCTTACCATTGGTCAGCACTTTTGTTTAGAAACCTTCTAAGGCCTCTACTACCAAAGTTAACAGTGGTGGCAGCTTTTCTGAGTGGGAAGCTGGTATTGGTAGTGTTTTTAGAAACCAATCAGGGAACTGGCTGCTATTCTTCCAAGCCCCAGTGGTGGCTGCTGATGCACTTGAGGCCGAGTTAATTGTGGTTTATTGGGCTCTAATGATTGCTTTGAGGGCCTCTTGGGAACTTATTTGGGTGGAGGTGGACTCAATGGTGTTGATCCAAAATGTGGAGCAGGAGGGGCAGTCTACTTGGCATCGCAATCTGTGGATCAACAGAATCAGAATCCTTTTGAACCAGCTGCAGGTACAATATTCTTTTATCTTCAGGGAAAGGAACAGACCTGCTAACTGGCTTGCTAGGCAGGGGCTATCTTCCGAACTTGTTTCTATTTCTTTCTTCCCCCTCCTCCTCTCACTCTTTTGCTTCTTGGGGACCTTCTTGATGTGCCCCATCTTAGAGTTGTAAGTTAATGGAGTAATAGAAGCATATTTTTCAAAAAAAAAAAAGAAAAAAAAAAGAAAACACACACACACAGATATATATATATATATATATATATATATATACAACAAAAGGATTTGATATTCATATAAAGTTGGTTACAGTTATAATGTGAGGGACATCTAGCAGGTCCCTACAAAGTAAAAAAGAAAGTGGAGGGGGGGAGGATTGGTAGAAACAGCAATAGAAGAAAAATACAATGCCATCCTAACTAACCAGTTGGCTGGTCTGTTCCCTTCTCTTAATATAAATTGAAATTGAGGAAAAGGAGATGATCTAAGACTATTGATCCTTTGAATATATCGGGAGTGATGCCAATGAAGAGGAGTCTCATCCTCAAGGAGCAAGAGCTGGCTAGTTGAGTCACTTTCAATGGTAATGTAGTACAATTTGTTAATGGAGGCTAGCTTGAGGGCCCAAAAAACTGCTACTAATTCAGCTTTCAGAGCATCTGCAACAATTACTAGGGCATGGAAGTTTAATAGGCATTTACCCTTGTGATCCCTGAAAACTCCACCCACACCAACCCCCTGAGTAGAGTAGCTTCCATCGGTATTGAACTTCACCATTTTAGGAGCAGGAGGCTTCCAAACAAGCAAAGTTACTTCAGAAGTGGCCTACCCGACCAATGGAGGAAGGACACTAATATTGGGAAATTGCTTACTTGATCAACTTATGCAGGAAAGTTAGATAGTTTCTAGTAACCTTCTCCACACTTGGTGGTGTTCCCTCAAAGGTGGTGATGCACCAAAAATATATAAGATTTTTGCTATATGGTTTTACTCATTTTGGTGATATTACATTTTAAAGAAAGGTATTTTGTATGTTTTTTAGTTTTAAGAACAAGAAATGGTGATTGGAGCAAAAAAAAGCAAAAATAGTGCAATTTGGAGCTAAAATGAGCAAGAAAGCAAATTTTGGCCTAACACATTCCGTTAAGTCTTTCTATGTTTAATCTCTTTTACACTTGTAGAATATTTTTGGATGATATTCCCTTTTAAAAAAAATGTTGTTTTTATGCTTATTTTGTAGGGCTATCTGTTAGGAATGCAACGCAATTAAAACAGGGTGAATCAGTGCTAAAACGGAGCCAAACGGAGCAAAATGGTGGAGCTGCGCAGAATGGGCGCCGGGGGCACCCAAACCGGCGCCGATGGTGCCAGAAACTCGAGGGCACGTTTTTTGGGCGTCGGCAGTGCCCAGACATGGCACCGGCAGCACCAGGAGAGGTTATTGGCCATATACATTGAACCTGGACGCTTTTTGGAAGGTTTCTTCATGCACCTCTTGGGAAATTCGTCCCTACACTATTTTAAACTAATTTGAAGCCAAAAAGAGGGGTAGATGTTAGGGAAAACTTGGAGAATTCTTAGAGATCTTAGAATGGGAGTAGAAATGTAGATTTCTACCTTTTTGGAGAGATTGGTGAGGGGATTTTAAGAGAATTTGTAAGGGAATGTTCTAGCGTTGCATGGATCAGCGGGAGACTTTATAGGGGAGATTTTTATCTTTCTTTCAAGGGGAAAAAATTAAGTATTGTGTTCTTCATTGTCTTATGATTTTGTAAACACTTATTTTATGGATTCGCTTTGAAATGAGTTTTTATGTTGTGTTTTCTTCGTGTTTTGCTATGTCTTTCTCTTACTCTTTCTTCATCTATGGAAATAATGGCATGAGAAGATTATGCCATTGTTTCCATTCTACTTTTCTTTTGCAATGAGTAGGACTCATGTTTAGGATATTCAGATGCTTCCTAAAAGAAGTTTTAATTATAAATGTGATGGTTTCTACTTGCACTTCATTTACATTATAAAAAGAGCACGTTGTAGTGTTAAAATTTGTTGTAATTGCATTGACCCGAAAGGGCGGTGTAATTCTCAACAAAGTGGAACCACATTCAATGTCCGTGAATGAATTTCTTAGTTCATAGGGATTGAGTGAAAATAAATAGTGAAATATTGTTTCATGGGCTTCGAATTGAAGGTTTCAGGGTGGCAGGCTGAGATCCCCAATTTGGTCCTAAAGTTTGGTAATTAAAGCTACGATTATCCTTCAGGTGAAAGACAGTATGAGCTCTAAAGTGAGAGTCAATATCCTCCCAGCCTAACCATGGATTTAGAGACTAAGCGTAGGATTTGCTAATGTTTTTTATAACACTCGGAAGAGGGGGTACTCGGATGAGGGTAAAGAATATGATTGCTCCTATTTGGCACATATAATATTTAATGCATCTTATTCCTATACATTATCCAATTCATTACTTGAGAATAGTAGTTTTTATTATCTCAAAATTCTCCAAACCAATTCCACCAAAAAGGGTTATCTTTAGAAGTAATATTTACATTTAGGAGTAGTTATTATCCTTACATATAATTATCTGCATTTAGGAGTAGTGGTTAGAAACACCACTTTTATCACTATTCCAAACTAAGGTTGTTAGTAGTAGACTAGAATTTGACTAAGGACCACTTACCTCGCTTATCTGTGGGATAACAGGACTCCATTAGAGCCCTGTATTACTTGATACGATATGTATACTTGCGTTGGATCATTATGACTTTATAAAGATTATTATATTTCTATTGTTCATAAATCCTTGAATATAAAAAAGTCGCATCCGGTGGCATGGTTTCTACACTTCCAAAGAAACCAAGCAATGATAAAAGGAAAAACTCCCACCTTAGCATCACACCAGCCCTCCCAATAAGTGAATATGTTATTCCAGTGGAGATTAAGAAGGTTCAGAGTAAGCTTCCTGATACAGTGTTCCCAAACTTGCTGAGAGAAGGAGCACCCAAAAAACAAATGAGGAATAGTCTCCTCCTTGGTCCTACAAAGCCTGCAACAGGAATGGCTCCTTAAACGCTTCATTTTGAGGATATCTTCAGTGGGAAGGATCATGTGAAAGAGCTTCCAGCAAAAAAATGAAATAGAAGGGGGAAAGGTGGCTCTTCTAGAAAAACTGCACCCAAGGATTCTTCTCCCATTGATATAATCTGGAGTATATGGCTTTTTACAGACTTAGGTGTTTTTAAGAGGTCAAAGCAATTCTATCAGCTTTGTTAGATTGAAAGGAATTGAAGATATGATCTTAGCAGATGGCTCTTGAAGGAGAGAACATAGAATTGGTAAGGACCATTAGCCATCCACCCAATAGTCAACAACCTTCAAATTAAAGTTAGGGACAACATCATGAGAAGGCTTGAGCAAGTCTTCAGAACACCAGTGGTTAAACCAAAAGGAGACATCACCTTTACCCAGCTCTCAAAGAAACATCTTGTCAGCCTTCTCCTAGACATTTAACATATTGACCCATAGTTTTGAATCCGCCAACTTCCTAGTGATAAGGGAAGGGTGCACCTCCCTATAGTATTTACCTTTCATGAATCTAGCTCAGAGAGAATTCTGGGATTTGAACTTGACCCAAAGTTTGCAGAGATTCATTTGAGTTAAATGATTAAGGCCTCTGAAGGCTAAGCCTCTAGCACACTTTGGTTTAGCCACCTTCTGGCAGGATGCCCAGTGAAGTTGCTTCCTTTGATCTGACCACAGAATCTATTAAACACTCTTTCCAACTGGAGGTGGGTACTTGACTAAATGATTTACAGACATTTATATTGCAAGAATTTATGAACTCAAATTAATATATGTTTTAATGATTTTGTAAAGTCCAAGCACTCAATGCAAGTATATGTATCGTATCAAGTAATACAGGGCTCTAATGGAGATATGGTTATCAATCTCATAGGGAAGCTATGAAGTAGAAGAAAGTGTTTCACAATAGATAATGCAGCACTGAAATCCAATACTCAAATTTCACTTAAAGTTTAATACTTACTTCTACTACCACAATGCAGAAAACAGTAATAATTAATAAAACTACAATCACTTCTAACAACTTTGAAAATATAATTAACTAATAGACACATACTAAGCTATATATTTGAAATGTTTTTGATATATGAGAAAAGTATCTTTCCTCTTGCAATGAGAATATGATGTGTGAATGATATGGAACAAAAATCTATGTTATTGTGCCAAATAGGAGCATAAATGTTTCTTTACCCTTAAAAGAACATTGACATATCATAAGTTTAGTCACTAAATCTAAGGCTAGGCTGGGAGGATACCAGCTCTTCCTTCACCTGAAGGCTAACCTTCGAGTTTAGTTACTAATCTTAGGACCATTTTTGAGATCTCAGCCTGCCTCCCTGAAACCTCCAAATTGAAGTCCATCAAAACACATTTCCCTATTTATTTGCACTCAATTCCCATGAACTATGCAATTCATCCAAGGAAATTGAATGGATTCTTCATTATTGTTGTAGGACACTAAATCCTTTCAGAATTAATGTTCAACAATATATTTTAACAATTTAATTGGCCAGATCGAAAAGTAAATTAAGTTTGAAATGAAAAACCATCACAATTTCTTCAATACATTAAAAGCACTTCAAATCCACATCAATCCATCATCACATCTCTATGCAAGAAAAAAGATAAAGGAGACTACTCAGAATTCATGAAGAAGATACTATAAAACATGGATTTTATATATAAAAGAAAAGTCATACAAATCATAAAAGAAAATACAACTTATCTCTTTCTCTTCCCCAATGCAATTCCCTTGAAGTTCCTTTGAATCATTTTCTATCTTCTTTCCAACGCTTGATTCTCTCTTTAGAATGGAAAGGAAGAAGCAATCTCTCACTTTACTTCTTCTCCTTCACTCCTTAGATAAGAATTCCTCTCAAATTCTAAGTTCTACACAATTTTCTTCTAAGCCTTAACACTCAACACACACTCTCCCTCTCTAAAACTTTAGAATACACACTCACACACACTCTCCCTCTCTAAAACTTTAGAATACACACTCATATACACTCATTTTCATCCAAAAAATAGTTACTTATAAGTTAGAAATGAAATCCCAAGAGTTACCATAGGCATCCCTTCAAAAAGTAGCCAAAACTCCTCAAATTTCAATTCCACCGACATTGGGCGCTGGTGGCGCTCTATCATCAAATTAATTGCTGAGTCTTTGGAAAACGGTGCCCGCTGGTGGTGCTCTATCATCGAATTAATTGCTGAGTCTTTGGAAAACGACACCGGCGGCGCCAGAACCTCTTTTCCTCCTTTTTGCTCCTTTGTGCTCCCTTTTGCTTTGAATTCTTTCCTTTTCGTTTCTTTTCGCTCCAATCACCTAAAATCATCATACCTGCAACAAATCATAAAAAATAGCTTTCTTTAAAGTGGAATATCACCAAAAATAGGTAAAATTATATAGCAAAAATAGTATATATTTTTGGTTCATCAAAATCCCCCAAAATTAACTATTACTTATCCTTAAGTAATCCTTTTACTACATAAAATACAACTCTAGGCAATGCACTTTTCACCTGTAAGATACTAATTTTTTTTCATTCAAAAGAATATATTGGTTAAATCTTAAGAAATAAATTTAGTAACTCAGGTCAATACTACAAGTATAAGAATATTCAACAATTAAGTCTAAGAGTTCTAGTCTTCTATTTATTTCAAGATAAACCATAATTTGTTATATTAAGAGTGCCTTGCAAGATTATGTGAAAAAGGAGTTCATGCAAACTTTATCAGAATGTAGTTCAATACTTTAAATATAAATTCTAGAATGAAACAAGTTCTCCTTTTAAAGTGATTCAAGTGAAGCCAATTTTTGATTAGGCATCTCCTCAAGCTTCTCCTCATAATTTAAGTCCCTTAACATTTCAAAAATACAGTTTTTTTACTTTAAATAGTTAGCTGTAATCAAATCCTTTCGTACCAAATATCTTACCCTTATAAAATTAAGCTTTCTTATTAAAAACTTTCATCCAATCTTTCCATAATATTCAACTGAAATATAAAGACTTAGTTACCTACAGTAAGTTTAACTGCCACAAGTTATGCTAATAATTTTTGAAAATATAATAATTGAGAACAAATAAGATTTAATATTTCTTTACCCTCCCCAAAACTTAAATTTTTCAATAAATTTGAAACAGTAGAGAGTAAAAGAAAACTAACCTTTTTGTGCTGGGATCTTGAAATCTTCAACAACTATCTGGTATTAATCAAAATTTACAACTAGCAGGCATGAAACAATTAGTAACAGTGATATAAAATTTTAAATATTTGCAGGGTAAAGATATTTTAAATTTAAAAATCTAAACATCCAACAAATCACCATAACTACTAAACAAACTATCACAGTACTACACAATCCATTTAACAATTTCAAATTTTCAATATAACATAACAGTACACCAACATGGTTACACATCACATGAAAAGCAAATAACTACTACATCACAACAGTACAACACAACACAATCAAAACAACAAAAATAGAAACAAACAGTCTACCAATCTCCATCATCAGGATCATTAGCAGGGTCATCAGCAGGCTCAGATCAATATATGGTGTATAACTGAGGCAAGTAGGAAATATCACATCAGACTCCCCCCTCATAAATCTGACGTAAGCATCATAATAGGCAATATCGAACTCAACTCTCCTCTGTAGATAATCTTCATTCACATCACTCCTGGCCTCAAACACATCCATCCTACCATGGACTCTATCCACACTAGCAGTCTATAATCTCAGTTGCTCCATAATATCAAATAAGGTAGGCGGCTTAGATGTAGATGGAACATCATAACTCATAGTAGGAATATCAGTACTCCTATTCTCAACTCGGTCTCCCACATGAGACTCATAAGTATGGATAACAGTCTTTGTAATTGGTATCAGTGGTATAGCCACTTCTTCAGAATTGTTGAACTCCACTCCAGACTGAACACACAGGGCATGAACTAAGGCAGGATGCCCTAATCGACTAGTAGTCTCGACTCTAGCAATAGTCTGAGTTTTCTTATAGACAATAGCTCCAATATCAATCTTTCTTATCTTCTAAATACAATAGTTCAAAATTGCTCTATCCCTTGTAACATCACTGTGGTGATAAGAATGTAATAGTCTTGTAGAGAAGAAATAATGCCAAACTTTTGATGCAACATTCAATGTAGAACCGGGGAAGTCAATCAACTGTTTTTGACTTACTTTCCATTCCCCTCTTCCATCCGTCAGAAAAGCAATCACTTCTCTCATATTTTCTCCTCGAGTATCAAAGTTTTCATATCCACAAACAAATGGTTCCCGAGTTTGATAAAAAACATTGATACACTGAGGAGTAAACTTAACAATTTTTCCTCTAACTAACACATACTCAGTCTCAGTCTAGGGCACATTAGCATAGAACTCTCTAACAACTCCCATAACTGCATTGGCAGTAAAATAACAAAATTGTTCCCAGTTCTGCTCTGCAATTAACTGTTCTACAGATTCACCAGGACTATCAAAAGCTCGATCATGGATACACTTCTTATTGTAAAGGTAAGAGTTAAATAGAAATTGCGCTTTAATATTAACGAATTTTTCTTCATCAAAATCCAATTTTCTCTTCACTTTAATCATCCTTGGAGCCATGTGAATTTCTAAATATTTGCAAGATAATTCCAAAAAATCCCAAATTCATAATGTATCAAACTCCAAATACTAAACTAAACAAGTAAGGACAAATTTCATCATGGAAATCTCAAAATCTCTTTAAAAATCCAAAAATTCCAACCTATGCAATGTGAGAGATTTCCATGATGAAAATAAAAAATTTTAACTTAAAGTGAAGCTCTTACCAAGAGAAGTGTAGATTCGGTCTCGAAAAGCATTGAAATCACCTCAAATCTGAGATATAGCAAGCCCTAGATCTTCAAAATCGCGAAAATGGAGGAGGAAGATGAAAGCAATCAAATAATTTCCGGGTCCCAAGGTCAAAATTCTAAAATAAGAGGTTGTCAGTGATTTTATGTACTTGGGCACCGACGACGCTCTATTTTAGAAAATTTGCCAAACTCTCTGGATTTGGGCAGCAGTGGTGCCAGTCCAAAATTTTTTTTGGGTCCGAAAAATTTTTCGTAATTTCAATCGTTTCAACCTCCACAATGACATTTAACACATAATCAAGCATTTACTTCATCTCACGAGCAATAATTAACACAATTCTTTACTTAAACAATACACAACAACCTTTTATATATAAAATCCAAGTTACAATATAAACACCAAATATGTTCATTCGAACCAAACCAACAACTCTTAGTAGTTTAGTGTTGCAAGTACGCTACGATAAGCAAACACTAAAATCTAAGCACACAATGAAAGTAAGCATATCCAAATCCAAATTCAAATTACAATGCAATGTAAAGTAAATACTACACACACCAAGCAAAATTAATAAAAGCAAACTAAACACACAACAAACATAAGTAGAATCCAATAATTACTCCACATCAGTTTCAGAACTATCCTCTCTGATGTCTCTAATTGATTGCTGATGCACGAACAAATTGTAAAATGGACGAAATGGAAATTCGTCAGATGAATCCTTAGAAATCACCGTGTTCTTCTTCATCAGATTAATCAAGCCCATCATAATTCAACCAGTGTCATCAAATTGTTCCATCATTCTTCAATCTATATGATTGAATAAATCAGAAATGTTATTGATTGTATTCATAACATTCTATACCTCTTTCTCCAATTACTTGATCCTCTTCAATATCATTCTAGAACCTTCAGGAAAATAGGGTTGAATCGGTTGTGAAGTTTGTGTTGGTTGATCAGCAAGCAAATTCATATCATCTTCATCTCTCACTATTTGGTAGTCATAAGAATTAGTTGGATCAATAGGCCTCCATGGAAGAAGAACCTTTTCCCAACTCTCATATGGAACTTGTGATTGACTAAATAATAGAAATATGGGGGATGGGTGTCCAAGCCCATATTTAGATCCATGAACAATTAATCCCAAAACTGATTTCACAATTATATTACCAATGTTAATCGGCCTCCCAGTTTGAATACAGAAATTAAAAATGGCACTTTCCTTGGTTACCTTGCTAATTTTCAATGTTGGAAATAACTTTGTCGAAATAAAGTAGTGCCACTGCTTTGACACTGAATTTAGAGATGCATATGGGAAACTAATGTATCCATTTTCTTTAATTTCTCAATTCTCATTCTCATTCTTCAAATAGTGATACACATCACTCATATTATCACTTCTGGAATTGAAATTAGAATAATGACAAATAGGTACATTCTCAATCATAAAGAGATAGTTAATTCTTGCGGGAGTGAATTCCACAAACCTACCTAGCACAGATATGAACCTTTGGTTGATCCCGTGAAGATTTGCATAGAATTCTTTCACAACAGGAATAACTACGGCAGCGGTATGATGCACCAAAAATATATATGGTTTTAGCTATATAATTTTACCCATTTTTAGTGATATTGCACTATAAACATAGGTATTTTTCATGATTTGTTGCAGGTATGATGATTTTAGGTGATTGGAGCGAAAAAAGAGAAAAAAGAGTGAATTCGGAGCAAAAAGGAGCAAAAAGAAGCAAAAAGGAGGAAAAAAGGTTCTGGCGCCGCCGTCACCTTTTTCCAGAGACATCAGTAATATTTTGACGATAGAGCACCGCCAGCGCCTGCCGGCGCCCATTGTCGGTGGAATTCAAAATTGAGGAGTTTTGGCAACTTTTTGAAGGGACGCCTACAAAAACTCTTGGGATTTCATTTCTAACTTATAAGTAACTATTTTTGGACAAAAATGGCACGCGCGTATGTGTGGTTCTATAGAGAATTTAGTGGCTTTTGAGAGTTCTTGGTGTGTGTTAAGTGTTAGGGTTTAGGAGAAGAGTTTGTAGAAGTGAGAATTTGAGAGGAATTCCTCTCTAAAGAGTGAAGGAGAAGGAGTAAAGTGAGAGATTGCTTCTTCCTTTCCATTCTAAAGAGAGAATCAAGTGTTGTAATAAAGAGAGAAAAGGATTCAAAGGAACTTCAAGGGAATTGCATTGGGGAAGAGAAAGAGATAAGTTGTGTTTTCTTTTGTGGTTTGTATGACTTCTCTTTTATATATAAAATTCATGTTTTGTTGTATCTTCTTCATGAATTCTGAGTACTATCCTTTGTCTATCTTCTTACATAGAGATGTGATGATGGATTGATGTGCATTTGACGTGGTTTTAACGTATTGAAGAAATTGTGATGGTTTTTCATTTTGAACTTAATTTACTTTTCGATTTGGCCAATTGAAATGTTAAAATATGTTGTTGAATATTAATTCTGAAAGGATTTAGTGTCCTACAACAATAATGAAGAATCCATTCAATTTCCATGGATGAATTGCATAGTTCATGGAAATTGAGTGCAAATAAATATGGAAATGTGTTTTGATGGACTTCAATTTGGAGGTTTCAGGGTGACAGGCTGAGATCCCCAAATTTTTCTAAGATTAGTAACTAAACTTGAAGTTAAGCCTTCAGGTGAAGGGTGAGTAGGAGCTCTGAAGTGAGAGCAGGTATCCTCCCAGCCCAGTCTTAGATTTAGTGACTAAACTTAGGATATGTCAATTTTTTTTTCATGCATGGAAGAGGGGGTACTCTTTCAAGGGTAAAGAAACATTTATGCTCGTATTTAGCACAATGACATAGATGTTTGTTCCATATCAATCCACACATCATATTCTCATTGCAAGAGGAAAGATAATTTTCTCATATATATTAAAAACCTTTCAAATACATAGTTTAGTGTGCCTGTTAGTTAATTCTGTTTTCAAAGTTATTAGAAGTAATTGTGGTTTTATTAATTGTTACTGTTTTCTGCATAGTGTTAGTAGAAGTAAGTAGTAAACTTTAAGTGCAATTTAAGTATCGGATTTCAGTGCTACATTATCTATTGTGAAACACTTTCTTCTACTTCGTACTTCCCTATGGGATCGATAACCAGGACTCCATTAGAGTCTTGTATTACTTGATACAATACGTATACTTGCATTGAGTGCTTGGACTCTACAAAATCATTATAAACATATATATATTTGAGTTCATACATTCTTGCATATATAAAAGTCTGTAGTAAAGTTTTTTGCGCCGTTGCCGGGGAAGGTAACAGAGTAACTAACTAAGTAAGTAAGGAAGGAAGTATAAACGGTATTTATTGATAATATAGTAACAGAAAACCTTTAATTTGTAGTGTGTAATTGTGTATTTGTTTACTTTTTAAAAGTATTTGTGTGATTGTATATGCGTCGTAGTGGATCTATAGGTTTAGTACCTTACGATTTGGAGTTAGAGCGTATTGTTAAAAAAATTAGAAAACAACAAAAACAAATTGAAAATCCTTGTGAAATGGTGAATAATCAAGAAAATCAGAGAAATGATATTGGAAATTTTCTAAGACCATTAAGAGATTATGCTAACCCAAGAGCAGATGAAATTCACATAACTATTCAAAATCCTGATGTTGCTGCTAATTCATTTGAACATAAACCTTATATTATCTAAATGGTACAAAATAATCAATTCAGAGGAACACCTAATGAGGATCCAAATTTACATCTTGCTAGTTTTTAAGAACTGTGTGCTACTTTTAAATATGATGGAGTGCCTAGTGACACTGTCAGACTTAGAATTTTTCATCAGGGGAATGGAAAGTAAGTTAAAAATGTTAATTAACTTCCTCACTTCCACATTGAATGTCACATCAAAAGTTTGGCATTATTTCATCTCTGTGAGACTATTACCTTCTTATCTCCACAGCGAAGTTACAAGTGATAGAGCAATTTTGAACTATTGTATTCAGAAGATGAAAAAGATTGATATTAGAACTATTATCTACAAGAACATTCAGACTATTGTTAGAGGCAAGACCACTGGAGGATTAGGACATCCTGCCTTAGTTCATGCCCTATGTGTTCAGTCTGGAGTGGAGTTTAGTAGTTCTAAACAAGTGGCTATATCGTCGAGGCCAATTACAAAGACTATTATCCATACTTATAAGTCTCATGTGGGAGCCTAAGTCGAGTGTAGGAGTACTGATATTCCTACTACGAGTTATGATGTTCCATCTACATCTGAGCCGCCTACCTTATCTGATATTATGGAGAAACTGAGATTACAGAGTGCTAGTGTGGATAGACTCCATGGTAAGATGGATGTGTTTGAGGCCAGGAGTGATGTGAATGAAGATTATCTGCAGAGGAGAGTTGAGTTCGATATTGCCTATTATGATGCTCAGGTCAAATTTATGAGGGGGGAGTCTGATGTGATATTTCCTACTTGCCTCAGCTATACACCATATAGACCTGACCCTGCTGATGACCCTACTGATGATCCTGGTGATGGAGATTGGTAGATTGTTTGTTTCTATTTTTGTTCTTCTTGTTTAGTTGTGTTGTATTGCTGTGATGTAGTAGTTATTTGTTTTTCATGTTGTGTGTAACCCTATTGGTGTACTATTATGTTGTATTGTGATCCACCCGATATTTATACTTACAATTATGATATGAAAATTAGCAACGGCGAAAAACTTGATTCCGCCGGATATATATGCTTATGATTTTGATTTATAATGTGGATGCTACGCAAGTATACGTAACATTTATTAAGTAATATAGGACTTTCCGATTAAGCCCTGAGATATCGAACCCACAGGGAAAGTGAAAAATCTTTAAAGAAATAAGAAAGATATATTTTTTACTTTTTTAATTAGCTTTTTAAAGTATGTTTTGATTTTGAAAAGTTTGATAGTTAATTTCACTCTTTAAATTTTCTTATAAAAGTCAAATAAGAAATTAAAATGATAATAATTGTAAACACGGTATGAAAAACACTATTAACTAGAATATCTTTTTCTTTCATTTATAAAGTAGTAATAATTATGAAAACATTGTTGTGGAAGTATTTAAATTTGTTGTGAAAAATTGAAGCAAATGTATTCTTTCACCATACATGGTTCTATAAATAACATTGGTTAATTTGAAATTTTCTCATTTGAACATGGTTAGGCAGGGAAGATACCAGCTCTCACTCTAGAGTTCCCTCATTTCCCTCCACCTGGGGGCTAACTTACCATAAAAAAATTCAAAACTTCAAACCAAATTAGGGCCTTTTAGCCTGTCACACTAAAAATTCTCTAATTTACTCCACTTTTAAACCATCTTCTAATATATTACATTCAATTATATGAACTACAATTTTGACCCATATAATTACATGTGATTCTTTCTAACTTTTATGAGACAATACCGCATTAGATCTTACATAATCTCACAACAAATTTTTCATCTTAACAGACTAAATTAAGAAGTAAATAAAGTTTATAGAATCAATTTTCACAAATTCTTCCAACTTCAAACACATATACTTTCCACAACAATTCTTCATGAATTACTTACTTCTTCAATTAAGAAAGAAAAAGATAAAGTAAACTACTTAGAATGCATTGAGAAAATACAAAAATATATTCATTTGAAATTAAAAACCATAAGAAAAACAGCAAACAAAAATAATTATTAATTAAAAACTAAATATAAGAACAAAAGTAAACACTTATATGAAAATCCTCTCCACAAGACTCAGCAAGTTCCCCTGAAACTTTGACTCTTCACTAAACTACTCCTCAGAGCAAGTCTCCCAACTCTGATAACTCAGAATACAGACTTCAGACTTCAATAAAAACTAAACTAAAGGAAAGAAACGAAGTGGGAAGAAGAAGTCTTCAATCCTACCCTTTTCTCTTTTCTACTCTCTACTCCTACTCTTAATTAAAACTAAAATAAAAACTATGTAAAATTGCAATGGAAGAACACTTAAAAATGCAAAGGAAGAGCCCCTTAACTTTTCCTAAGACTCTCTTTAAATATTAGACCAAAAGGTGCCTTGGTGTCGCTTCAAAATGTGTCCAGATTCGATGTATCCATGAAAGAATGCACCCCTTCATTCAAATTTTCCGCCCAAAGGAAGTTATGGATGTTACCACCAAGAGTTGCATCCCATCCCATTTGAAAATGGCACCAAATTTAAATTAAACTCGATTTTTAACTGTGGCGGCTAAGCGCCAGCCCAGCGGAGCTTAGCCGCCAGCGCCTAGATTTTCATTTTTCAATTTTTTTTGCTCCAAATTTGATCCAATCTTTCTTCTTTCATCATAATCACTCATTTTCATCATACCTGCAAGAAAAACACAAAATACCTTCCATTAAAGTGCAATATCATCAAAAATAGGTATAAAAATATGCATAAAAAATATTATATATTTTAGGTGTATCAAAATCCCCCAAACTTAAAATGTTACTTGTCCTCAAGTGACAGTTAATCTTATAGAAAACTTTTTAACATGCAAATTATGTAATGAGTTTCTTAGGAAGATAACAAAATTTTGTTTTAGAAATGGAATAATCTAATTTAGAAAAAATATCAGTAATTAAGACCAATTTAAAGTTTAAAAAGTTCTTAAGGAAAGAAAAATGACAAATATAAGTCTCTATCTAATTCAGAAATATTTGTAGATTCTTCAAAATATAGGATTCAAACATCTTATTTTTCTCAGTTAAAAAATCTTTATTTGAAAATAATTTTACTTACTATATTATATTCTTAAGCTTTAGATTTTCTTTGAACTTATATGTTAAACTTTAGGTATGGAAATAATTTTTGATTAGGCTCTTAAATCCTCAAGCTTCTCCTCCCTTTTTACATACTATTTTCAATTTTTTTTATTTTTCTTTTTCTTTTTTTTCTTTTTTTCTATTTTTTCTTTTTCTAAGGCAAGGATTACTGTATCTGGATAGGCCTTTAATGATTTTGAATTCCACCCTTCCATTTAAAATAAAGGTCAGATATATATCTTTCACATAAAAATCATAATAATAATATTTAAAAATTATTCTTCAATAAAAGAAATTTAGGTTTTGAAGAATAGAAGTCAAATCTTCTATTTATCAAAAAATATAAAATTTCTTACTAAAGATAGATAACTATATTTAACATCTCTTCACTAAGAAAATTGTAACTTAAGTTTTTCATGGTTACTATAAATTTTCAACTAAATTCTTTTATTCATTTCTATATTCAAACTTTTTGTTCCCCTAATATTACTTCTTATACATAATTGTTCTCAATCAAGAAATATGATTTATTTTAAGTATTCTTGAGAACAAATAAAATATTAGGTTTTTGAAAAATTAATTTTTTTTTGTTTTTTAAAATTCCTCCCCAAACATTAATTTTTAGTTAGGATAAAACATTTAGGCATAAGAAATGATACATGTGTGAGAATTAAAGACTGACATAATATGCTTGCAGGAATTTAAATATCCTAAATATGCAAGTATAACGTTTTTAAACAACAGGAGTAAAATGAAATCAAATTCAATTTTTTTTAAACATTTTCTTTTCATAACAAGAAAGTAAAAATTTCAAAAGACTTCTACAGTAGTGGAGGTTTTCAAAGCAAATACACACCAACTGAAATCACACTGATACTAGATAGCAAATGGTAGTGGTAGATTTTTGTGAAGTTTTTTAAGCATGCATTTTCCTAAATAGTAGTTTCTATAGTGTTCTCTAATCTCCTAATAGTTTTTGAATTAAAGTACACCCTAAAAAAACTCTAATACAACATACACATTAAAATATTTACTACCACACACACTACACTCAAAGCAACATATAAAACATCAATCCAACATCAATACATCTGAATATGCATAACACATAAATAGTATAACTACAATCTACATACTATCAGAGTTCACATCACAACACAATCATCAAACAAAATGCTAGACAAAGTACACAATAACACAGCACAACAACACAACAACTAAAACAAATAACATACATCTACTCTTCATCCTCATCATCATCATCATCCTACTCGTTCCAATCCCTGGATGGCACATAAGGTATGTAGAATGGATAAGGGGGCATCTCAGCACTCTGATCACCTCTAATTAGTCTATCTAAATAATGCTGATAATTCTCCTCATATTCATCATGTTTTACAATATCTCTCTCCACATTATCCATCTTACCATCCATATCATTCAGATGCTCTCGAGTAAGACTCACTTTTTTCAAAAATTTTCTTAATCAACCAGTCTGTGAATTAGTAGATGATGAAGCACGTGAAGTAGTAGCACAAGAAGTAGAAGCAGAACCCGAAGTAGTTGAAGCCCTACCAAATCCCCCTCTCCAGCCAATTCTGAATGTACAGTGTAAGCTCCAATGTTTACACTGGTGATGGGTCTCTAAGGACGAAGTACCTCTTCCCAGGTTTCAAATTTCACCTCAGACCGTTCACATAATGAATGAATCAGGGAAGGAAATCTCATACCTGCAGTAATGTAGATCTAGCACAATTCACAATATAATCATGAATGATCACCCTAATATCTATTGGCTTCCCTTGTTGAATGCAATGGTTCAAAACATCTCTTTCCCTCGTCACTTCACTTGTATGACTTGAAGGAAACAGTTTAGAAGAGATAAAATAACGTCATGCCTTAGAAGTGGCATTTAATTTGGAAGTAGGAAAATTCACTCTTCTATCATTCGTTATTTTCCATAATCCTATTCCATCAGTCAAAAATTCCATTATCTCATATAACTCTCCATCCGTAGGATGAAAATTAGAATAAAAACAAAACATGGCAGGAGGCAGTTGATAGAAAGTGTTAATTACCCCAGAAGAAAAGTTCACATCTTGCCCCCTAACCATCACTAAATTTTCTTCTGATGCAGGCAAATTCGCATAGAATTCTCTAACAACAGAAACAACAACAACAGCGGAGAAGCAATAGTGGTTTTCCCAGTTCCCCTAACAATTATATCTTCAATCACTTCTCCTGGCTTACTGAACACTCTCTTAGGAATCAATTTACGTGACTGCAACACATCGATGTATCGTTCCTCAGCCTTCACATTAACAAATTTATTGGAATCAAACTTCGTCTTTCCTCTTGCACGCTTTGATTTTGGAACCATGTTGACCTCATTTTACAATGAGTCAATGCCCTTTTGACCTAAAAAGTCAACATTGGTCAAACTGGTCAAACCAGACCTAGTGACCTACACTGTTGACCCCATAAGTCACCCTTATGACCTAAAAAGTCAACTTTGGTCAAACTGGTCAAACTAGACCTAATGACCTACACTGTTGACCCCATAGGTCACCCTTATGCCTAAAAAGCCAACTTTGGACAAATTGGTCAAACCAAACCTAATGACCTACACTGTTGACCCCATAGGTCACCCTTATGACCTAAAAAGTCAACTTTGGTCAAATTGGTCAAACCAGACCTAATGACCTACACTGTTGATCCCATAAGTCAACCCTATGACCTAAAAAGTCAACTTTGGTCAAACTGGTCAAACCAGACCTAATGACCTACACTATTGACCCCATAGGTCAACCCTATGACCTAAAAAGTCAACATTGGTCAAACTGGTCAAACCAGACCTAATGACCTACACTGTTGACCCCATAGGTCAACCTTATGACCTAAAAAGTCAACTTTGGTCAAATTGGTCAAACCAGACCTAGTGACCTACACTGTTGACCCCATAGGTCAACCATATGACCTAAAAAGTCAACTTTGGTCAAAATGGTCAAATTAGACCTAATGACCTACACTTTTGACCCCATAGGTCAACCTTTTGACCTAAAGAGTCAACTTTGGTCAAATTGGTCAAACCAGACCTAATGACCTACCCTGTCGACCCCATAAGTCAACCCTATGATGACCTAAAAGTCGACTTTGGTCAAATTGGTCAAACCAGACCTAATGACCTACACTGTTGACCCCATAGGTCACCCTTTTGACCTAAAAAGTCAACTACGGTTAAATTGGTCAAACCAGACCTAATGACTACCCTGTTGACCCCATAGGTCAACCTTTTGACCTAAAAAGTCAACTTTGGTTAAATTAGTCAGACCAGACCCAATGACCAGTCCTGTGGACCCATAAATCAATCTTTTCACCAACTGACACATTTAAAACACCACAATGACAAAATCACAAGGGTTGGACATCCTAAAATCAATTTAATCAATTTGGGCTGACTTGGGTCAACCCAAGTCAAAATTGGTCAACACTTATCTATTTTGGTTATAATAGATAAAAATGAAATAAAAATAACAAAATTAATCAAATAATTAATTTCAAAATTATTTTGATTAATAAAAATGATTAATTATTTAATTTTCAAAATTTTAATTAAATGACATAATTAATTAAAATGAAAATTAAATTAAAATCATAAAATAACAAAAATGACAAAAATAATCAATTAATTAATTTGAGATTATTTTCAATTAATAAATTGATTAATAAAATAATTTCCACAAATTTTAGTTAATAAAATAATTAATTAAAATGTGAATTAAAGAAGAAATGAAATCATCTTTACCCTCTTCATATTTAATTGGGCTAAACCATCTTAAAGGCTTATTTAACACTTAATTAAGCCCATCTTAGGGCCCATTACCCATGGCTTAAAATTCATGGTTATGCATGGGATGAGGTGTCACCACCTCCTTCACTCTAAACACATTCTCTCCATGAAGTGGCCGGCCAACACAAGGCCATTTTCTCCACCTCCCAAGCCACCCAATGGGAGGAAAACTACACATGAAACCCTCCTTTACCATGGTTAATGGTAATGATGAAGGCTAGGCATATGTGTCACCATTTGCCAAGCCTAAGAAGTGAGGTGTAAGCTCATTAGCAAGTGAAACAACAGCTCACAAGTAACCTCCCACAATGGCCAATGGACAAGAGATAAAGAGATGAAATTCATCATGACAAACTTAGGGAGAAGCATCCAAGCCTATCTCCAGCCAATTGATCACCCAATCAGCTAATAGAGGAGGTAAGTAATCCTCAAGAATAGCCTAAGCCAAGCCAACACCATCCCCTTGCTATAAATAGACCCCATGGCTGAAACTAGTAAAGAGGAGAAAAATATTTAGGGAGGTCCATAGGCTGCTCAAACCCTCTTGCACCCAACACAAAACTTCTTCCTAAGAGCTTCCACAATCTTTTAGGATCAATTCCAAGCCTTAGTTTCAGCTCATTTGAGCCAATTTGATCAATTTTCAAAAACAGCCTAAATTAGGCATCTCTTTCAAATTCCTCCCAAAGCTTGACTACGGAACAAATTGCTTGCAGCAACTATCTTCCATTGGGGTCCTAGAAGGCAACCATAAAGTCCGATCTAGCTTGATTTGCTTGTGGCTAAGGTATGGAATTTATCTTTGCAAAATAAATCATGTTTTTGATAAATCATGTGCTATACTAGCTCAAAAGTGTATCATCACCGTATGGATAGATACCTCTTATCCAGATGAGCATTTAAAAAAAAATCACTCAATTTTGCTAAGAAATGAGTGAGATATTAACATTTGAAGTTTAAGGGTTTCAGAATTTTCGGAATTAAACCCCGAATTTTCTCAGCCGTCCGATCCCGCGCCTTTGGGATGGATGGCGCTGATCCGCGCGCATGGTGTCCGCTGTCCGGCTATTGCACGGGATCCTCCCGCTCTTTCAACGATGCGAAGGAAACGCGTCGTCCCCGGAGAGCTTTGGCGGCGCAAAAATAAAAAAAAAGAAAAATTTCTTTTTAACCCCTTAAACTTCAAAAATTCATATCTTTTTAACCAGAGGTCCTAAAAATAAAATAAAAATACCTCTGAAAAGCTCTTGAAGAGGAGAAAATTATGAGACTAAAATCATAATTTTATTCTCAGTATTTAATTTTTAATTAATTAAATACTCTCTGGAGTATTTTAATTATTAAAAATTATTTACAAAACAAAAAATTATGAAACTTTGAGGCATTTAACTTTATGTTCTTAGGGACCTTCCATAATTTTTCTAAGGACAGAAAATATGACTAGGATACTTTTCTTGAATTTTCAAGTTTCTTTGTAATTATTTCAAATAATAATTATAAAAATTTGAAAATTAAGAAAATAAAAATACAAATGACTAGGAATGATAGGGCAACAGACAATGACCCTAGGAAAAATATTTCTAAGTCATAGAAATAATCTTGAATGACATTTGAAAATTTAGGGTTAAAATCATTTATTAATGAAATAATTTTGAATCCTAAAATAACCCTTTGTAAAATTGAACTATTTTCAGCAACAATCTAAGTTTGAAAATGGTTCTAGCCTATAATAGGCTAATAATAAACCTCACTTGAGTCTAAAATGACAAGATTAGATTCAATTAAGGCTTAAAATGACATTTAAATCCATTAAAACTTACATAAATTAGGTTTAATAAAAATTAAACTCATTAATTAAGTTTAAGGACACACTAAACTTAATTAACCCATTACACCTTACCTAATTAGGTTTAATAAAAATTAAACTTCTTTAATTAAGACATAATAAACTTAATTAACCAATTAAACTTTACCTAAATTAGGTTTAATAAAAATTAAACTTCTTTAATTAAGTTTAAAGACACACTAAACTTAATTAACCTATTAAACCTTACTTAAATTAGGTTTAATAAAAATTAAACTTCTTTAATTAAGTTTAAGGACACACTAAACTTAATAACCCATTAAACCTTACTTAAATTAGGTTTAATAAAACTTAAACTTCTTTAATTAAGTTTAAGGATACACTAAACTTAATTAACCCATTAAACCTTACTTAAATTAGGTTTAATAAAAATTAAACTTCTTTAATTAAGTTTAAGGACACACTAAACTTAATTAACCCATTAAACCTTACCTAAATTAGGTTTAATAAAAATTAAACTTTTTTAATTAAGTTTAAAGACATAATAAACTTAATTAACCAATTAAACCTTACCAAAATTAGGTTTAATAAAAATTAAACTTCTTTAATTAACTTTACGGACACACTAAACTTAATTAACCCATTAAACCTTACTTAAATTAGGTTTAATAAAAATTAAACTTCTTTAATTAACTTTAAGGATACACTAAACTTAATTAACCCATTAAACCTTACTTAAATTAGGTTTAATAAAAATTAAACTTCTTTAATTAAGTTGAAGGACACACTAAACTTAATTAACCCATTAAACTTTACTTAAATTAGGTTTAATAAAAATTAAACTTCTTTAATTAAGTTTAAGGACACACTAAACTTAATTAACCCATTAAACCTTACCTAAATTAGTTTTAATAAAAATTAAACTCTTTTAATTAAGTTTAAAGACACACTAAACTTAATTAACTCATTAAACCTTACCTAAATTAGGTTTAATAAAAATTAAACTTCTTTAATTAAGTTTAAAGACATAATAAACTTAATTAACCCATTAAACCTTACCAAAATTAGGTTTAACAAAAATTAAACTCTTTTTAATTAAGTTTAAGGACATATTAAACTTAATTAACACAAAACAAAACACCTTTTAATTAGTTTTAAAGACATATGAAACTTAAATAATCAAAACTAAACTCCCTTAATTAGGTTTAAAGACATACTAAACTTAATTAACCTCCTTAAACATAAGGTTTAATCAACTTAAACCCTAATTAGCTCTAACCCTTAGACCTAATTAAACCATTAAACCTTAACTAACTACGGTTTAGTCAAACTCAAACCCTAATTAGGTCTAACCCTTAGACCTAATTAAACCATTAAACCTTAACTAACTAAGGTTTAATCAAACCTAAACCATAATTAGTTCTAACCCATTAGACCTAATTAAACCATTAGACCTTAACTAACTAAGGTTTAATAAAACCTAAACCCTAATTAGGTCTAACCCATTGAACTCAATTAAACCATTAAACCTTAACTAACTAAGGTTTAATCAAACTCAAACCCTAATTAGGTCTAACCCTGAGACCTAATTAAACCATTAAGCCTTAACTAACTAAGGTTTAATCAAACTCGAAACCCTAATTAGGTCTAACCCTTAGACCTAATTAAACCATTAGACCTTAACTAACTAAGGTTTAATCAAACTTAGACCCTAATTAGGTCTAACCCATTAGACCTAATTAAACCATTAGACCTTAAATAACTAAGGTTTAATAAAACCTAAATCCTAATTAGGTCTAACTAATTAGACCTAATTAAACCATTAAACCTTAACTAACTAAGGTTTAATCAAACTCAAACCCTAATTAGGTCTAACCCTTAGACCTAATTAAACCATTAAGCCTTAACTAACTAAGTTTTAATCAAACTCAAACCCTAATTAGGTCTAACCCTTACACCTAATTAAACCATTAAGCCTTAACCAACTAAGGTTTAATCAAACTCAAACCCTAATTAGGTCTAACCCTTAGACCTAATTAAACCATTAAGCCTTAACTAACTAAGGTTTAACAAAAATCAAACCTGACTTAGGTCTAAACCATTAGACCTAATTAAACCATTAAACCTTAACTAACTAAGGTTTAATCAAACCTAAACCCTAATTAGGTCTAACCCATTAGACCTAATTAAACCATTAGACCTTAACTAACTAAGGTTTAATAAAACCTAAACCCTAATTAGGTCTAACCCATTAGACCTAATTAAACCATTAAACCTTAACT
Organism: Papilionanthe hookeriana x Papilionanthe teres; assembly: GCA_022702705.1. Classification (NCBI taxonomy): domain Eukaryota; kingdom Viridiplantae; phylum Streptophyta; class Magnoliopsida; order Asparagales; family Orchidaceae; genus Papilionanthe; species Papilionanthe hookeriana x Papilionanthe teres. Next base: position 157,826,102 of record CM040424.1, read on the forward strand.
AACTAAGGTTTAATAAAACCTAAACCCTAATTAGGTCTAACCCATTAGAGCTAATTAAACCATTAGACCTTATCTAACTAAGGTTTAATCAAACCTAAACCCTAATTAGATCTAACCATTAGATCTAATTAAACCATTAAGCCTTAACTAACTAAGGCTTAACTAAATTCAAATCCTAAGTAGGTCTAAACCTTAGACTTAATAATACCATTAAGCCTTAATTAACCAAGGTTTAACAAAAATCAAACCTGACCTAAGTCTAACCCATTTAGACTTATGTCAAACCAAACTTAGTTAGATCTAAGTCAAACTTAAGTCCAATCTACACTGAACTTAAATCAAACATAAACCTAACTTAAGCCTAATCTACATTAGACTTAAGTCAAACCAAACCCTTAGGTTCGACTGACATGAACCTAAAATAAACCTAAACCTAACTTAAGTCTAACCTACATTAGACTTAAGTCAAACCAAACTTAGGTTCAACCTGACATGAACCTAAGTCAAAATTAAACCAACTCAAGTCTAGCCCATATTAAACTTAAGTCAAACCAAATGTAGGTTCAACCCACATTGAACCTAACATAATCCAACCTAACTTGAGTACAACCTAACTTGAACTCAAGTTAACCTAAACCTTAGGTTCAACCTACATTGAACCTAACCTAAACCTACCTAACTTGAGTCCAACCTAACTTGAACTCAAGTTAACCTAAACCTTAGGTTCAACCTACATTGAACCTAACCTAAACCTAACCTAACTTGAGTCCAACCTAACTTGAACTCAAGTTAACCTAAACCTTAGGTTCAACCCACATTGAACCTAACCTAAGCCCAACCCAACTTAAACTCAAATTAACCTAAACTTTAGGTTCAATCCACATTTAACCTAACTCAAACATAACACAACTTGAATTTAATCCAACTTGAACTCAAGTTAACCCAAATCTTGGTTCAATCCACATTGAACCTAACTTGAACTCAAACATAACCTAACTCGAGTTCAATCCAACTTGAACTCAAGTTAACCCAAATCTTAGGTCCAATCCATATCGAACCTAACTTAAATTCAAACATGACCTAACTTGAATTCAATCCAACTTGAACTCAAGTTAATCTAAACAAAAGTTAAGTCTAATCTACATTAGACTTAAATCAAATCGAACTTGAGTTCAACCCCTAATGAACTTAAGACAATCCTAAATCTAGGTCCGACAAATTAGACTTGATTAAGACTTAAACCTTACCTAAAATGGATTTGAATGGTCTATAATTCTAATTAAGTCTAATTTATTAGGCTTGATTAACCTTTAACTCCTATTTAAACAAGGTTTAAAATTTAATTAAGTCCATCCTAAACCAAACCTATTAACTTAAGTTCAAACAGACATGAACTCGAGTTAATCAAATTCAATCAACATTGAATTTAACTTAGATTCGATCAGACATGAATCCAAGTTAATTCAATCAATATTGAATTTAAACCTTTTAACTTAAGTTCAAATAGACATGAACTCGAGTTAATCAAATTCAATCAACATTGAATTTAACTTAGATTTAATCAGACATGAATCCAAGTTAATTCAATCAATATTGAATTTAACTTTAAACCTTTTAACTTAAGTTCAAACAAACATGAACTCAAGTTAATTAAATTCAATCAACATTGAATTTAACTTAGGTTCAACCAGACATGAACCCAAGTTAGTTCAATTAATATTGAATTTAACTTTAAATGTTTTGATAGACACGAACCCAAAATTTAAGTTCAAACTCAAGATCAATTCAACATAATTCGACATTCTAAAATTGACATAACCGACATAAATCTGATGTTGACATAACGAAAATTTGACATTTTAAAAACAACATGATTAGCATGAAGATGACATTTCAAAATAACTTAACATTCAAAAAAATATTTTGTGATGTTATTTCTGACGATATTTTCTTCGCAGGATGAAGACAAGAAATTCCGTTTAGATTTTCTTTGCATGTTATAGGGTGTGCTAACTCTGTTTTGTAGGACGCCGACGACAGAATATTAGCAACAAAACAAACAAAACTTTTAGGTTAGGCATATAACCTGAAACTTTTCAATAAGACGACAACATTGAAAACAAAACAAAACTTTTAGGTTAGACATATAACCTGAAATTTTTCAACACAAACAACGACATGACAACAAAACCAGAACCTTTAGGTTAGACATAATACCTAAACTATTCAATAACATGATATAATGACATTTGGGAATGATAGTGGGTACATCTCTCCTTAAAATAAATCTTTTAGAAAACAAATGATTAACATTAATCAGAAGTTTTCTTAAACAATCGAGAATTGTTTAAGATGTAATTAACTGTAGAGGCTTACCTCTATAGGAGATCTAAAAGAACCCAAAACAGAAATCTCTGGTTTACCATGATTTTCTTAATATGAAAATTCTAGAATACGTTATTCTAAAATATCCTCATATAAGAATTATCATAAACACCTTTTTCTACTATTATTCCTAAAAATTCTCTAAATCCTTTATAGGATTTATACGAATAAAACTATGCTAATATTAGATGGCGACTCCTTGACATTGATATAATATATTGGATGGCGATGACATGACATCATCATCACGCCATGATATTTTTCCATCGCCACCAAACCATCTCTAAAAATTCATGAAAAATTTACCATAAATTTCAAAATCAAACTAAACTTGCTAAATTATCTTTCAATAGATGTTTCCACTAAATCCAAGCAATTTCTTAAGTTTTTCCTCAAATTTTCACCATGAATAGTGATTTTATGATTTTCGAAAATGTACTCAAAATACATAGTGAAAATAAAAAAATTTTACTTAGGAGTTGTGCTCTTACCTCAAGGAATCCAAATTTACAAATTTTTGTTGAGATCGGCTCTTAAATGGTTCAAATCAAGGATGCCCTAGACTCTCTGTCACATTAAAACGATGGGTTGAAGATGAACAAGGGTGTTAAAATGGCAATTCATGGGTTTTTAACTGCTGGGAACCAATTTTCGTGAACTACCGCCTAAGCGTGATCCCTTCGGCGCTGAGCCGTGAAATCTGGCACTTAAGCGCCGACACTCTGGCGCTTAAGTGCCGGCACTCTTGCACTTAGCCTCCAATACCCAGATTTTTACAATTAAGGTATATGCTTTAAACCACTTTGTTAATCACCCTTAATCTCTTCAAAATAATTATCTCTTCCAAATAATTCTTCCAATATTCCAATTTAAATGTTAAATATTCATTGATTCCAAAAAAATTTCACACAAACACAAACTTATATTAATTAAGAACATAACATTTAATACAATCCTAGAATTTCTATCCACATATATAGGATGAAATTCTCTAGATACAGAAGACTTAATCTTAAACTCATAAGTTTACATCTCTAGGATGTAACTATCACATTATAAGGCGTAATTAAAAATTTAAACATAAACACTAAACACACCAGATAAAACACATAAGAACACAAAACATATTAAAAAAAACACATAAGAACACTAAACATATAAAAACAAAGCACACTTAATTCCACTCTCCATTAGGCAGATTATTTCCAGGACCACTATTATTCTCATTTGACCCTTCTGGAATATAAATCTAATAGAACGGGCGATAAATGTTCATTCTTACATCTTCTTCTTCAATCCATTTGTTCTTCAAAAACATCGCCTTATCTGCTTCTTCCACATATCTTGAATGCAAATTGTAGTAGTTGAGGATAGCTCTATCTTTGGTAACCTCACTCAGTTGATTGGATGGAAGGAGACGAGCAGAAATAAAGTAGTGCCATGCTTTTAAAACACCACTAAGCTTAGAAGATGAATAATTTACCCTTTTTCCGTTCTGAATCTTCTAGGCTCCAGTACTATCAGTTAGGTAGGCAATGATCATATCCAAATCTCCATCAGATGGAGATAATCCTGAGTAATAACACTCTATGTTTGGTGGCAGGCCATAGAAAATGTTGATGCGTTCAAGAGTGAATCCTACTCCAACTCCTCAAACGAAAATCTCGTATTCTTCAGCATCCACAAAATTAGCATAAAACTCTCAAACAACTGAGATAACGACAATGGCAGTGAAATAGAAGAATGGTTGCTAGTTGAGCACAATGATTGTCTCCTCAATTCTTCCTCAAGGATTATGAAAACTTCGCTCCGAGATAAATTTCTGAGTCATAACAAAATCATTCTATCGGAAGTGTGCTGTAGCGGTGATGAACTTGCTAGGTTCAAAATTTTCTCATTCCTTTCCTCTCTTAGATTTGGATGCCATCTAAATGTGAAATAAAAATGCGAAATAAATTCAACGGATCTAGGAAAATAAGCTAATTTAAGCTTTTCATACTTGAAATAGCTTAAAAATTCATGGATTTAACCATAAAAATCAAATTTTTTCTCAAAATTTTGGTTTTTCTCAATGAGAGGAAAATCCATGGTGAAAATAAAAAATAATGAGTTTAGAATGTAGATCTGACCACGAGATGAAGAAATTTGGTGATTTCAAGCCCAAAAACTTGAAAATCTCGCCTGAAATGGGATCTCTAGGGGGTATTTTCGCGAAAAACTGTGGAGAAGGAAGCTTAGGCATTAAAAATGGTGTGGGGGTTTAAGAAGATGTGTTTTTCGGTTCAGGCCAAACCGGCGCTTAGGCGTCGAATTCTGACACCTAGGCGCCAGACTCGCCTTTCCAAAAATTCGATTTAAATTAAATATTTTCCACAAAATCTTATCAAATTTGACTCCTAATTACTCTTATGAGAGCATTAATCAAATTTATATCCTCCAAATATTTTTACAATCAATTTAAAATGATATTATAGATCCACAAAAAATGTATCCAAATTCTTCAATTCTAATCCCTAACTTCCATTGCAAATTCAATAACTTTCAGTTCAAAACTGTATTAAGGTTCATACTTTTATAAATAACACAAACAACAATATTTTCAAAGCAAACATTCAAATCCAACAACACACATTGAACAATTAAGCAAACACGCAAATTCAATATTGAACACACTGACACAAGACTCGACCACACCTAAACACATAAAGGATCTATTTAACACTGATCTTCAATTACCATCTCTTTCGCAATAAAGATCACTAGGACCGAAGGGATCGAACACCAACGCCCTTGGTAATTCCAAAGCCGTATTTTCATCGATCAACTTGTTCTTCAAGTACATTTCTACTTGAGCGTCATGATAAGCAGCCATATGATCAGATTGACCAAGTGTTCGTATTGGTGGTACATCTCATGGATACGATTACCAATACTTTGAAGTTCCGCTTCAATCTTATCCAATCGAATAAATATTTTCTCCATATTAACAACAATAAAACCATTAAAATAAGGCTGAGGAGCTTTTGGAGATTTTTCTCTTACCTCATTTCCATGATTTCCTCTATCCATTACCTCCAAATCCTTCTTAACTTCCTCCAAAATGGATTGTTTTGGTCGAAATTAGTGTTTATATGGGATTGGGAACGAAAAATAGGCAATATATAAAGAGATTTTGTGATAAAAACTGAAGAATTTTAGTTTTTCCACGATCTGTAACAGTGGCACTTATGGGCCGGAATCTGGCGCCTAGGTGCCGGATCATCGATACGCAGGCCATTCTGGCGCTTAGTGCCAACTTTTAGCGCCTAAGCGTCGGAACCTCGATCAACTCTGATTCGCTTATCGTCAAATTTTGCATGTTTCGGTCATAAAAATTAGTCTAATAAACGGGTATGATCAACATACAAACACAATTACGAAAAATTCAAATCACGAATAATCACAAACAAGGTTAACTTGATCTCCTTTTTACTCACATTTTACATGGAGTGGTCCAAGTCCAAATTCTATATACTTCAAGAAAATGTTTAGCTTAAGCCAATACAGACTTGTTAGCCTTCTATTTCCAGAAGTTATATACAAATTTAGTCAAGACCAAGGCATAACCTTACAGTAATAATTAAACTCACACTAATAAATATGGGTTACCTCCCACAAAGCGCTTGGTTTAACATCGTCAGCCCAACCTAATTAATTGAATTAATCGGGTAGACACAGCTCATAAGCCTCTTTGTAATTTAATTTCATTTGTCCCATATAGGGCTTCAGTATTAATCGGTTAACTTTAAATACGTTTCCAGTTTTGGGATCTTTAATATCCACAGCTCCATAAGGGTATACTTTTCAATTATAAATGGTCCCAACCTTTTAGATTTTAATTTTCCAAGGAAAAGTTTTAAACGAGCATTAAATAATAATACTTCTTGTCCAAGCTCGAATATTTTCCTTGAAATCATTATGTTATGCAATTTCTTCATTCTTTCCTTATAAATTCTTACATTTTCATAAGACTCATTTCTTATCTCTTCCATTTCATTTAGTTGTAATAATCATTTTTCTCCTGCAGTATTCAAATTATTATTGAACTCCTTTATCGCCCAATAAGCTTTATGTTCAAGTTCAACAGGTAAGTGACAATGTTTATCATAAATTAACCGATAAGGTGACATTCCAATAAGTGTCTTATAAGCTGTTCTATAAGCCCATAATGCAGAATCAAGTCTATCAACCCAGTCAGTTCTTTTAGGATTAACAGTCTTTTACAATATTCTTTTAATCTCTCTGTATGACACTTCAGCCATTCCACTTGTTTGAGGATGATAAGTAGTTGCAATTTTATGTTTAATTCCAAATTTTTCCAGCAATGATTGAATTCTTATATTTCTGAAATGACTTCCCTCATCTGTGATAATTATCTTGGGCATTCCAAATCTTGTAAAAATCATTTTCTTTAAAAACTTCGAAACACTTTTGGAATCATAGTTAGGTAAAGCTACAACTTCGATCCACTTTGAAACATAATCAACTGCTAATAAAATATAATTCTTTCCAGATGATGGTACGAAAGGTCCCATAAAGTCTAAACCCCATACATAAAAAATTTCAATTTCTAATATAAAGTTTAGAGGCATTTCATCTTTTCTGGATATATTTCTCATTCTTTGATATCGATCACAAGTTTTCACATAATGTCCAACATCTTTAAATAAAGTAGGCCAATAAAACCCAGAATTTAAAATTTTAAATGCATTTTTATCAACTCCAAAGTGTCCTCCAAATTTAAAATCGTGACATTTTTGAATAATTGCAAAAGTTTCTTCATATGGTACACATCTTTGAATAATCAAATCTCTTCCTATTTTAAATTGTCGGCATATTTTTAGGCTTGTGTGTTGTATTTTGAAAAGGGGTCGCCTAACAGAAATTGTCGGCGAATTTTAGATTTTAAATTTAATTTAAATGTATATAATTTAGAAAGTAGTATTTGATTTTGAAAATAATTTTAAATTTGAAAATTTTAAGATATGAAATCAAACCGATCTCACATCCCAAATAGTTTATATAAACGAGCACCGCATCACAAACCGTGTATCTATCCCGAAGAATAGACACACTGCTTAATGATGGGGCTCCATTAAATAAACTAGGAGATTTGTGACATTTGTTTGGTCTGCGAACCAATTTTATAAGCCGACAAGTTCCCCTGCTTAATATAAATGAATTAAGCAGGGTTTATATTACCTGGGTTCTTAAAGTTCCCTATAAGGGCAAGCCCCTATAGTTAATTACATCTTAAATGACAGGAATCATTTAAGAAAACTCTCGATAATGATTAGTGGTTTTGCTCTTAAGAATTTCAAAGTTTAAGGTTTTCAAAGGATTGGATTTTGGAATTTTCAATAGGGAATGGATCAAATTTGGAACAATTTATTTTAAGAGTCCAAAGAAAGAAAAGTAGGAGAAGTTGAGGATCCAAGAAGAATCTTGGCAACTTCCCAAACTATCCTATTGTTTGGCATTAATTTGGGAGTTTATTTAATGTTTCAATCTTGCCAATTTTAATTAATTAGGACTTACATTTGCATGACACAGTCATGCAAATAGCCTCGAAGATGTGAGGGTTTATGTCATACCAAACAACTACCTCAGAGTCGTAAGACCAGTTAGGGCTTAATTTACATGACATGATCATGCAAATGCCTAACAAAGAGTTGAGGATTTATGTTGCTCTAGGCAAAATACCTCGAAGTCCTATGGCTTTGTTATTTAACTCTAAGAAAGGTTTTGTGAAGTAGATCCGAGTTTTGCTCATGACGATGGTCGTGCTGCCCACTGTGCTCCAAGCTCCTTGTTGTTGTTGAGGTTTAGTTTTAGAAGTCATAAATCAGGAGATAAGAGAAGTGTTTTGGTTTAGAGAAGATCTTAAAATCCAAGTGTTTTTAATATCTTAATTAAAAAAATCTTAAAGTTGTTTAAACAAAACTGATTAAGATCCCACAGTTCCGTCATCCCGGAACCGTTATTTTCATTGAACACACTTAGTCTAGATGAATTTGCTAAACTTAACTGAATAAGTTCCACCCTTTCATTTAGACTGTGGGAAATTCTGTTAGCAACACATGGGTTACATCATCCGAGGTATTCCCGATCATTCAATGAGACGTTTTAATTTAGTTATAATTGTAGTTTTGTTGTTCTGTTTGAGATTAAATTTTGAGTTGTTTTATATTTTGGAATGTTGTGGCGGTGAATTTTATCTTGTAATGACTTTTTAATTTAGTTTTGGTTTCAGTTCAGGGACTATCCTAAAGGTTTTGGTTTTCATACAACAGTCTTGTTTATCATGCAAGAAAGAGTAAAGTACAGTGCATGTAAGTAAATTGCAATAAAATAAAAGCGTACCTGGAGGGTCTTGCCGTCATCCCAAACTGCACTTAAAACACATGTTAAGGCATTTAAATATTTTGCAAGAAATACCTAGGTAAAGCTAAGGGAAAGGGTTTTGGTTGTCTAGGTTCTTGGTTTGGTTTAAGGATGATTTTCTTCATCAAAGAATAACTAGATTCAATTGTTCTTATAAAACATTCAGTCATATTGAGGAAGTGCTTAGGGCGAGTCCTAAACATCTTTTCAATTTTTCTGGGATTGTTTTGAGTCCAAGTAAATTTAGTTGCACAGGTGAATTAATCATCCAGGGGTTTAAGTTTTGTTCTCTCGCTCAGTGAACTAGGACATTTGAATGTCCTATAAGTGAAGTAACACTTTACTTGATACTTCATTTAAGAGTTATAATAATAAGAGCTTTAAAAAGGGCAAAACAACTTATTAAGTATTTTAATGATTTAAACTTAACGATTTAATTTAAATTTTGACTTAATTATAAAAAAGTTTAAGTTTGGAATAGTGTTCAAGTCGTTTTTTTAGATTTTATTTCAATCTTTTCGTTTTAAATGATGTTATATCTCAGATTTAACCTTTATGTTTTAAACCTACTTTAAGTGCTTGGTTTAACTCTTAATGATTTCATTCAGGTGTGTTGTTAAATGATTTTAATTCAATTTAATTTTAATTTAATTTAAGTTTAATTTAATTTAATTTAATTTAATTTAATTTAATTTAATTTAATTTAATTTAATTTAATTTAATTTAATTTAAATTTAAATTTAATTTAATTTGATTTAATTTGATTTAATTTAATTTTAATTTTAATTCAACTTTGGGATGTCAATAATGACTAGAGGACCACTTGGACCAATTTTAGTAATTTTTTGAATTAAATTTTATTTATTAGAATTATTTTTAGTTTTGGAGTACTAATTAATTTAAAAAAGAAATAAAAGTTGAAAAATGAATTTTATATTTTTAAAAATCCTCTGACCTTAGGGAAATCAGAAAACTAAATTTTATATTTTTCTGATTTCTTTATGATTTATTAGAATTATTTTAGTAGAAATGTTAAAGAAAATCATTTTTTTAATTCAAAAATTGTTTTAAGCCTTTAAAATTCAATATCTTATCCTAGAGACTTAGGAAAAATACTTGGTTTGTTCCTAGGTGATTAGAATTCAAAATGTGTCATTTTGGTAATTTTTAATATTTTTATGATTTTTATTATTTTTTAATTATTAAAGATATTAAAATAATGATAAAAATCAACTTTTTTATAAAATTACAATTTTAATTTTCCTAAGTTCCTTTGATGTCAGAGAAGCCCCAAAACCATTTTTGTGAATTTTTGAAAAGTATTTTGTGAGTTATGAATTTTTAAAGTTTAATTTTGGTTATGTGACTTAATTAATCCATTTTGTGGGGTTAAACATTTCCAATTGATTTCAAATTTTTATGTGATGTTCCTCTGATCCTAAAGATCAGTGGAGAATTGTTTTCAAGTTAATTTGATGTGTAATTAACCCTAATTAATTAAAGTTCAATTTTGGTTGTTTAGGCCAATTAAGGTTGTTCCATGTGAATTAACTCAAAACCTATTTTTCCTAGGTTCCTCTGGTCATAAGAAACATCACCAAATTTTCCTAAAATTTATTTCTCAGCATGCTAATTATTGGAATTAAAATACTCAAAACAGTAACATGAATTTGGAAAATCAATAACTTCTCATAGGGATGGCCTCTAACCTTGGAAAATTCAGAGAATGTTCCCAAATTCAGAGGCTTCAAAAGCCTCATGGTCTCATGCCATGGTGAATTTCATATGAAAATGAAGAATTAAAATAATGCAGAGAGTAAATAAATCATTAAAAATAAAATACTTGATGAAATGACTTGATTTCTTTTCCACATTAATCTCCTCTATTCATTGAGCAAGACGATATTTTTATTTTATTTTTTTGATTTTTCTATACAAAGATATGGATTTTTGAAGTTCTAGTAATTAAATAAATAGAAAATAGCCCTAATTTCCTACTTATCCACGCGGCGCCACGCCATCCTTGGCAGCTCCAAAAGGCCACACGGCGGGCTCTGATTCGGCGCCGCGATCTGAGTCAGCGATACGGGGGTCCGCCATTCATGTATCATCTCCCGGTCCGATGCCATCTGAGCCGTTAGTCCAATACACGCGCGAATGTACGGCATCCGTTAATCGTCTCCGATTGACTTCACCCGAGAGCTGTCCATCTTCCAGGCTTGATATCTCTCTCGATTCTTAACTGATTTCTATGTTCTTATACTTTATGGATTCGTCTTGAAGAGACGAACATATCCTACGGTTTATGTGGCATGAATTTAACCCAATCAAAATAGAGAATGTTCAGAAGCTCGGGAAGAAGAGAGAGCTCATACCTTTGCTCAGAGAAGTGTGGCTTCGATCTGAGAGTTGTGTCACCTTCGATTGAACATAAGCAAGCTTCAGATGAAGTGTCTGGCCCTGGGGAATTGCCTAGACCTGATTTCCACCAGACCCGATTTAATCCTTTAGAGGCTAGAACAAATGGGTCGCCTGGAGAGGGGGCTTTCACTGGGGAACTCCTTCACTTGGTCTTGTGCGGGTGTGGGTGAGTTTAATTTGATTTTGATGGAGGATTTGAGAGTGTCCTGTTCTGGCCTGAGAATTGAACTCCAAAATTGAGCTCAATCAGTGGGAGTTAAGGCAGGAGAATAGTGGGGATGCATTGCTCTTGGCTAGGGGAAGCTTTGCGAGGAGTTTGGAGGGATTCTGTGAAGGTTTGGTTCAGCCAACCTTTTGGCCTAGAGGGGTTGGTTGGCTTAAATAGCCATGGCCATGGCTTCCCAGGGGGAGTTAGGGGCTTGGATCAACTGCTCAGGGCAAGGGAAGAACAGCTGCAATGGCCATTTGGCATGGGGTAGCTCAGTAGGTGGGAATTCCAAACTTTGGCTCATCCCAAGGTTTCAGCCATGGCATTTTCCGGCGACTGTGGTGGTCGGCCGGCCAGGGTGAGGTCAACCTCAGGCTCAGGGAAGTCAGGGCTTGATTCCTATGGGTTCAATTGAGTTTTGCCAAGTGTAAAGGGGTTAGATCAAAGTGGCATGGAGGAGTGTCCATTTTGACTTGATTTGGTCCAAGCCATGGTTTTGGGTTTGGTTCATGTCCCCATGGCCTGATTTTGGGCTAAGGAGGTTAGGTGGGTCAAGCTCACAAGTGTGGTGAAGTCCACATCAATTTTGTTTAAGTTAATTTTGGGTTAGGGTGAGACATTAAAAGGGTTAAAAAGGTTTAGTGAGAGCTTAGAAAAGGCCCCCCTCCCCTTGCCATTAATAGCTTGGTGAAAAGTCAAACCATCCATGGCTTCATGAGGCTTATACATGGCTTCATGGCTCACATTTGGCTTGGCAAGAGTTTGGTCAATTTCCATGGAAAAGGGTTTTAGGAATTTTTGGAAATTTTGGGGTTATTTGATGGGATTTGGCAGAATACCACTTTGGTTTGATTTTCATGATGGATTTAGTACTTAGGGAGTGATATTAATTGAGTGAGGATGAGATGAGATTGTAATGTGGGCTTTAGGATGGGTTTGGGCTTTTAAAATTTGGTAAAGGTGGGCTTTAAAAATGGTTTAAGGGAATGGGCTTTTATGTTTAAAAATGGGCTTTTAGATGAAAAATTTTACAAAGGGCCATGCTAAATAAATGTTGAGTTTGGTTTAGGGATGTGTCATGAGTGATTTGAGACAAATTTGAGGTGATTTGGAATTGAATTGAGTCTAATTTGGGTCCCCTTGGTGATAGGGTCAAAATAGATCAAAATGGGCTAACTTGGGCTAAGGTTGGGCTAATGTTGAAATTGATGTAAAGTCAATGTTCAGAAATGTTTATGGGAGTGCAACAAAGAGTTTTCAACCTTGGTTGGGCTTTAATCTTGGGATTTGGGCCTATTTGGGTTCATGGTGGATTTAGGCCTATTTAGGGAATTTTGGGTTTGGGTTTAATTTGAGTAAGGTTTGGGTCCAAATTTTGGCCAAACTATGTTAGTGTTTTGTTTGTGGAGATGTTAGGAAAGATTTAGAAAAGGTTTAGGACCAATTGGGGTTGAATTGGGTTGGTTTGAGCTAGGTTTAGGTCATAAGCCAAAATTGGGCCTTAGGCGTCAAATTGAAATTGGGCTCAAATGTCAATCAAATTGGACTTGTATTTGGTCGAAATTGATATTGGGGATGTTGATTTGAAGTTGGGAATTGAATTAGACCAAAATTGAGGTCAATTGGGGTGGTTTGGTTTGACATTGGGTTCACTTGGGTTTAAAATGTGCTAAATTGGGGGTTTTAGTAAAAGTGGGGTAAATTAGCAAAATTGGCCCATGGTGTAGTTGAACAAAATGAAATTGGGAATATTTGAGATTTTTTGGAAATTTTTATAATTTTTGGATTTTTGGGTCAAGAGGGGCATTTTGGTAATTTGGAGAGTATTGGGGGTATTTCTGGAAATTTTGGTATTTTTGGTTATGGATGATCAATTTGAATGGTTGGGAAATGTTCAAGGTTGATTTTGGAAAAGTTTTGGGTGATTTGGAAATTTTGGTTGTTTTGGGTAGTTTCAAGGGTTTCTTTTTTGGTAGGCTAGGTGGGTCAAGGGCCCCGGGGGGCAAAAATTGAAATTTTGGAAAAATGAAAATTGAACAAGTGTGAGTGAAATGGAATCATTTTGGTTGAGCCATGAAGCCATGATAAGCTCATATGAGTCATGAAAGGACTCATTTGAGGCATTCACTATGTTGTTCCTAACCTTCTTAGCCAGGGGCTTAGGGGTTAAGGTCCATCCATGTGAATTACCTACATGAGTCAGGAGATCAGGTTGGGTATATGTGTAGTTTTCTTGAAGTGTGTGTGAGGGTGTAATGTATGTGTAAGTCAGCTCTCATCAGACCAGGCCACCCAGGGTGATCCTAAGGCCAAAGAATCTTATAGGGAACTCATCCTTTAAACTTCCACATTTGATCACAACCCTCTAGGTGATTAGGGGTTTACAATCAAGCTTGCGGGGTTTGCAGGGAGTTAAGAAGTAGTTTGATTTCTAAGTGGTGGATTCCATTTCTAGTCTTCTAGGATAGTCAAAGTAAAAGCCTAAGGCTAGATCCTAAGTACTAAAAGGAGAAGAGAGGACCTCATCAAAAATGAGGTCAACATAAATAAATGAGGATCTTCACAAATATATGACTTACAATCATTCTTGAATTTCTTAATGTATTTACTACTCATCCCATAAGGTAAAATATTGCTAACCAAGTAGTTAACTATATCTGCATACCAGGGCATTTGTAATCCTTAAATGACATATAATTTCTCATCTGGGAATTTCTCATTTGTATTTTCTTCATAAATCTTCTCATTATTATTTTTTATTCTTGATAAATGATCATCAATTTGGTTGTCAGTTCCTTTTCTATTTACAATTTCAAAATCAACTTCTTGTAAAAGTAAAACCCATCTGATCAATCTAGGTTTAGCATCTTTTTTATATATTAAATACTTAATAGTAGAATGATAAATATGCACGATACATTTTGTTCCAAGAAGATATGGTCTAAATTTATCAAAGGCATATACTATTGCTAAAAGCTTTTTTTCAGTAGTAGTGTAATCTAATTAAGTTTCATTAAGGGTTTGGCTAGCATAGTATATCACATTGAAAATTTTCTCATATTTTTGTCCTAATACAGCTCCGATTGCATAATCATTTGCATCACACATTAATTCAAAAGGTTTATTCCAATCAGGTGCAACAATGACAGGTGCAGTGATTAATTTTTCTTTCAGAATATTGAATGCATTCAGACAATCTTCATTAAATTCAAATTTAGCTTCTTTTTCCAATAAATGGCAAAGAGGTTTAGCAATTTTAGAAAAATCCTTTACATATCTCAAACCGAAAGGTATTCTTCTAAAGGCAAATTTTCCATAAGGACTTGTAAATGTTGTCTTTTCTTGATCCTCAGGAGCAACGGGTAATTGATGATAACCAGAATATCCATCCGGAAAATAGAAATATGAGTGTCCAATTAATTTATCCAACATTTGATCCAAGAAAGGTAAAGGAAAATGATCCTTTCTAGTGGCGTTGCTTAATTTTCGATAGTCAATCCAAATACGCCATCCAGTAACTTGTCTTGTTAGGATTAATTCAATTTTTTCATTAACAATGACTATTACTCCTCCTTTCTTCAGAACACAATGAATAGGACTTACCCATTGGCTACCCAAAATAGGATAAATAATTCTAGCATCTAACCATTTCAAAATCTCTTTCTTAACAACCTCTTTCATAATTGGGTTTAATCTTCTTTGGGGTTCAATAGTGGGTTTACAATTTTCTTCCATTAAAATCATATGCATAAAGATTGAAGGGCTTATCCCTTTTATATTTGCAATAGTCCAACCAAAAGCTTTCTTATAATTCTTCAGAACTCCTATTTATTCTCTTCTTGATCTTTGCTTAATTCTGAAGATATAACATCAGGTAAAGTTAATGAATTTCCAAGAAATGCATACTTTAAATGTGCATGTAACATTATTAATTTCAGTTCAGGGGCTTTTTCAATTGAGGGTAAAAGTATATCATTATTATTTGTGTCTATAATTTCCAAATTTTCATAAATGTAATGAGTTTCTTTCGATATATTTTCTTCATTTAATGACTCATTATATAACATAGATTCTTTATTTTTATCATCAGAAATGACCTTACATTTTTCTTGGTAATGTTTTTTATATATAATATAAAAAATATCCATTCCATAGCATTTTTCTTTATCAGGATACCTCATCGATTTCAGAACATTGAATGTTATCTCTTGATCATTAACTCTCATCATTAATTCTCCTTTTTGCACATCAATCATAGCTCGATCGGTAGCTAGAAAAGGTCTCCCTAAAATCATAGGTATTTCTTTATCTTCTACCATATCTAGAGCAATGAAATCCACAGGGAAGATAAATTTATCTACTTTAACTAGAACATCCTCTATAACTCCTTTAGGATAAGTGATCGATCAATCAGCTAACTGAAGAGTTACAGTGGTAGGAGAAATCTCTCCTAAATTTAACCTTCGAAAGATTGAAAATGACATGAGATTAATACTAGCTCCTAAATCACATAAGGCTTTTCCACAAAATTTTTCTCCAATAGCACAAGATATAGTGCAACTTCTAGGATCTTTAAGTTTCTGAGGTAAGTTCTTCTGAATTATTGCCCTACATTCTTCACTTAATGCAACAGTTTCATAAGCTTCAAATTCTCTTTTCTTGCTTAAAATATCCTTCATAAATTTTTCATAGCTTGGCATTTGCTCCAAAGCTTCAGCAAAAGGAATGTTGATGGTAAGTTTCTTAAAAAATTCAAAGAACTTAGAAAATTGATGATCAAGTTTCTGTTGTTTAAGTCTTTGAGGAAAAGGTGGTGGTGGACTTTCAACTTCCACTTCAATAGGTACAACAGTCTGATCTTTACTTGGAGAAAGGGTATCTTTAGGTTTTTCAATCTCTTCTACTTCTTTCTCTTTTTCAATCTCATTCCATGTTTTCTCTTTTAATTCCTTTCTACTTCTGAGTTGTACAACTTTTGCTTGTTCATATTCTTTTCCAGATCCTTTAGGATTAATTTCGAAATTGCTAGGTAGTGTTCCTTGAGGTCTATAATTAATGAAATTAGCGATTTGACCCATCTGATTCTCAATATTATGAATAGCAGTATTTTGACTTTTTAGCTGATTGCTTAGTTGCAAGATCAATTCTTCTATAGACAACTTTTTCTGCTGATTGTTATAACCAGAAGGATGAGTTGGTCTATAGTTTGAATTTCCTTGATTGTTCCAATTTGGATTAGCTTGATGTACATTACTCCAATTAAAATTAGGATGATTTTTCCAACTAAGATTATAACAATTAGAATAAGGGTTATTAGTTTTACTAGCAATAGCTTGCAAAGTTTCTATTGTTTGAGAATCATCAGAATTTCCAGAGATATCATTACTTACATGCGATATATTAATAGCAAAATTATCTAATTTCGTAGATATCACAGCCACTTGTGAAGCTAAAATAGAAAAGGCTTCATTATCATGAATACTAGCCATTCTTTTAGAATTAACCCTTTCAGAAGGCCATTGAAAATTGTTATTAGCCATTTCTTCAATTAAAGTGTAGGCTTCTTCAAATGTCTTAGCCATTAAAGAACCACCACCACCAGCATCAGTAATAGATCTAAGTGATCCAATAAGTCCATTATAAAATGTTTGAATAATTAACCAATCTAGTAAAGCATGATGAGGACATTTTCTTAATAGTACTTTAAATCTTTCCCAAGCTTTATAAATTGTTTCTCCATCAATTGCATAAATGAAGTATTGTCATTTCTCAATTTAGCAGTTTTAGATGGAGGAAAATATTTAGCAAGGAATTTTTGTGTCATATTTTCCCATGTTTTAATAGAACAAGTTGCTATGGAATTAAGCCACATCTTTGTTTTATCTTTTAAGGAAAAAGGAAAGAGTCTAAGCTTAATAGCATTATCAAAAACATTATTTTATTTAAAGGTAGCACAAAGTTCTAAAAAACTAGCAAGATGTAAATTTGGATCCTCATTAGGTGTTCCTCCAAGTTGATTATTTTGAACCATTTGAATAATAGAAGGTTTAAGCTCAAAAGAATTAGCATCTACAGCTGGAATTTGAATACTAACCTGAAGTTCATCAGTTGTAGGGTTTGCATATTCCCTTAATGGTTTATAAACATTTTATTCATTAATTTAGATTGGATTTTAATTATTGTTTTCCTTTTTTAATTCTTTTAATTGTTCTTTGTAATTCGGATTCAAAAGGTAGTAATCCTTCAGATCCAGAACTACGCATAAAATTTAAAATATTTTTTTTTGTTTGTACATATTTTTATGTTTTATATATTTTTTTAGTTTTTTATCTTATCTTTCTACTTTTTATTATATTCTATTTTATCCCCCGCAACGGCGTCATAAACTTGATGCAATGCGACTTTATATAAGCTTTAAAATACAAGAATTTAATACCACTTTTTAGAATTTTTAATTCCTAGCAAATGGCTTCAAAAACTTGGTGTGCGAGGTTTACATCTATAATTTTATATTTAGATTTTATTATAATTATTGTAAAATTCAAAATTTTAAACGCAAGTATACGTATCGTTCAAGTAATACGGGGCTCTAGTGGAGTCCTGGTTATCGATCCCACGGGATAGTGAATTTATAAGAAGTAAAAAATATAAGAAATATTTTGGAATTTTCAAATTAAATACAAATTATAAGTACCCTTTATATATATATATATATATATATATATATATATATATTTATATATATTTATTTATTTATTTATTTATAATACCAGGGGGAAAGGCAAAACTTCCTTATGATAAACATCCTTTCCGGGAATATAAGGGGAGCTGCCCATGCTTCCTCCTTAAAAAGATTAAAATACCTTATTAAATTTCACCAACTTTGGTGTTTTGCTCTCCTTGAACCCATGGTTACTGTCAACCAATCCCACATTCTCAAAAAATTCCCACACTTCTCCTTTGCCACAAATATTAACAACAAAATTTGGCTTTTGCCGGATCCGAACTTCGATGGTCGGCTTTGTTTAATCATCCTCAATTTCTTCACATTCATTTTTCTATTCTTTGAGCTACATGGGTTTGCTACCTTTGTTTATGCTAGCTGCAATGCCCATCAGCAACAACTCCTTTGGAATGACCTTTACCAATTAAGCTTATCCATTCAGTCATTTTGGAACTTGGTGGAGACTTCAACTGCCTCTCCTCACCCATTGAAAAGAAAGGGGGCAATCCCCCTCAACACACTTCCATGTCTAACATCAATAAATTCATACAGGATACATCTCTCTTTGATTTGGACTTCCTTGGACCCAAATATACTTGGAAAAGGGGCAGCACTTGGGAAAGGCTGGATAGATATTTAGTTAATTCTACATGGATGCAATGTTTCCCTTTCACTTTCAATAAACACCTTGCTATGACTTGCTCTGACCATAGACCTCTCCTATGCACCATAAGCAACTCTGATTCTAGATGTGGAGGCCCCTTCAGATTCCAGAATATGTGTATTAAACACCCTAAATTTCTTGATGAATTAAAGCAAGCTTGGATGGCTGACAGCATAAACCCCTGGACTGCTCTTTGGTAACTTCACAAAACCACTACTAATCACCTCAAATTCTGGAACTGGAACTCTTTTGGTAATATTGAGGAGAATATCAAAGCTGCTGAACAAGAGGTACTCACAATTGAAGCTGAAATTCACCAGGGGCTGAAATCTGATGCTGATCTACTTGCTGCCAATGCTCACCTGCTCTCTCAAATCTCCTACCAAGATCTTTACCTCCAACAAAAAGCTGCTTCTTCCAAGTTCATTGAGGAAGACAGAAATACCAGATTTTATCATGTATGCATCAACTATAGAAGGAAAAGCAATATGATCCTCTCAATTACAAATTCTGCAGAGACCAAACTGAACACTACTAATGAGATTGTTGATGATGCAGTATCCCATTTCACCACTTTATTTTAAGGCTACAATTCCCAGAGATCACACATCTATCCTTCTCTTTTCCAGGAAACCTTTCAATATTTTAACAACCTTGTACTCACCCAGCCACCCACTGAAGATGAAATCAAAGCTACTCTAAACTCCATTGATGGTAACAAAGCTTCTGGCCCTGATGGCTTCACATCCTCATTCTACAAAGCAAGTTGGCATATTACAGGACCTGCTGTTGTCTCTGCCATACAAAGTTTCTTCTTGGGTGTGGATCCCCCCAAATACTTTACAACTGCAACAATCATTCTCATCCCAAAGAACAATATTAGAGCCAGTTGGGGGGACTACAGGCCAATCAGCCTAACTACTGTCATTTCCAAGATCATCAGCAAAATCCTTGTCACAAGGATTCAGCCTCACTTGCCCAGACTAGTTACTGAAAACCAAGCTGCCTTCATTCAAGGGAGATCCATTTTTGACAATATTCTTCTTGCCCAGGAAATGTTACTGGACCTGGAAAAAAAATTTAGAGGTCATAATGCTATCTTCAAACTTGACAGCCAAAAAGCCTTTGATACCATCAGTTGGGACTTCATCCTCGACATCTTGACTGATAGAGGTTTCCAACCAGCTTTCATCAACCTTATCAAAAGATGGTTATCCTGCAATGCAAACTCTATATTGGTTAATGGTAAACTGCATGGCTTCTTCAATGCTACTAGGGGCATCAAGCAAGGTGACGCCCTTTCTCCTACTATCTTCATCATGGCCTTTGACTACATTTCCAGGCTATTGGAAGATTTTTCAACAGCTCTCCCCACCTTGCTTATCACCATAAGTCCAACATTATCATCAGCCACTTATCCTATGTAGATGACCTCATCATCTTCTCTAAAGCTTCTAAACCTGTTGTCAGGGCCATACATCAACTGCTATCTCATTTCCAAGAGACATCTGAAATGAATCTCAACATCCACAAGTGCAATTTCTACACTGGTGCAAATGTTCCCACTGAGCTAAACCATTGGATTACTAACCTCACTGGCTTCTCTCAGGCTAAGCTCCCCATCAACTACCTTGGTGTGCATCTTTTGAAAGGCAGAGTGAAACAAACAAAATTTAACACTGTCATTGACAAAATCAAAAACAAAATCAACTGCTGGTCCAACTCCTTTCTCTCCAATGGAGGCAGAATTACACTCCTCAAAAGTATACTTCTATCCTTTCCCTCATATGCTTTACAAATGTTTAGCATCAAAAAAATCACACAAAACACTTTGGACAAATTATTTAACAATTTTATATGGTCTGGGCAACATAAAAATTATCACTGGTTCTCTTGGAAGAAAGTGTGCAAACCTCTTTTTGTTGGGGGACTTGGCATCAGGGACTTCACACATATGTGCTTTGTTAACTGGTGCAAATTATGGATTTGTTTTAGAGCTCAGGAGAGTCATTGAGCCAAATTCATAAAAGGAAAATACTGCAGGCACCACCATCCATCTACTGCTACATACAAACCTGGAGACTCCAAACTTTGGCACAAGCTTGTAATTGTCAAATCCCAAGCTGAAAATCTTTTCATATGGAATCTGGGTGAAGGAAATTTACATTTCTGGCTTGACCAATGGTTATGGAATGGTGAGAAGCTCCAAAGAAACAATATTTTTTCCCCTCTAAACTCTAAAGTGAAGGATTTATGGAGTGACAACCAGTGGAGTTGCTCCCTCATCAACAGTATCCTCTACAATGAACAAGCTCATCATGTTCTTAACACCTCCCCCAATCCTAGCGAAAAAGATAAACTGATTACCAAAAACCCACATTCCCAAAAACTCACTCCCTTCATATACCACCACTTTCAATGCTGGCCTAAGGTATCCTGGGGTCAACCTATTTGGAGAAAATTTCTTTAACCCTCCATGTCCTTTTTCTGTTGGAGACTATGGCTTAACATCCTCCCTACAGATGACATCCTGAAGCTTAAGGGTCTAAGGGGACCCTTAGTGTGCTCATTATGTTCTGCTGATAATGAATCCCTGGACCATCTCTTCTTTTCTTGCCCCTTCTCTCAACAAGTCTGGCAATCCTTGTTGCAAGCCCTACATGTTAATACTCTCCTTCTCGAGCTGGAAATCCTTTGCTTATTCTGCTGAGCTGATTGGGCTAATGTTAAACTTGACACCATTCCTTGTATGGTCTCTTGGTTCATTTGGATGGCTAGAAACAATGCAAGATTTTACTCCCAACCTCCTTTAGCCACTAAAGTTGTCTCTAACTGCCTTATCTATTTACAAAAAACTATCACTCATCATAAATTCCCAAATATTTGTATCAATTGGAGTCCACCCCTCTAAACTCCCCCTGTGAACTGCTGCTACTGGTTCCCTCCTCCACCTCCCTACTTTAAACTCAACACTGATGAAAGTTTTAATCATACCTCTGCTGGTGTCGGGGGTCTATTCAGAAACTCTTTGGGTAAGTGCCTACTACTTTTCTCCTCTCCAATTGTGTCTGAAGATGCCTTAGAAGCTGAAACCATTGCTGTGTGTTGAGCACTTCGGATTGCCCAAGATTGCAACATCAAACCCCTTATTATCGAATAGGATTCCCTAAGCTGCATCAAGATTCTACAAGATAGAGAGACCCTCCTTGGTACATCAACAGTTGGTACACCAAGATACATCAACTTAGCTCCTATCCCAGCAGCTCTTTTGTCTTCACTCCCAGAGAGGCCACACATGGATGTCATAATGATAACCCCAACATTACAATACATCCTCCCCCTCAACTTGAAAGGCTCATACATGGAGACAAGCTCGGTTTACCTTATGTAAAGATAGCTTAACTCTTCTTTGTATTTATGGTACTATACTTATATATACTTTTACAGTTTATATATAAATGTATACACCTATACATTTCCTTTTGAGTGACTTTTGTATGTGAGGATCCTTTTGTCTCTTACCTTTAACATTTGTAATCCTCATGATCAACATGTAAGGAGCATTTGTGCTCTTTCGTCTATATATATATATATATATATATATATATATATATATATATATATATATATATATATATATATATATATATATATATATATATATATATATATATATATATATATATATATATATATATATTGCAAAAAACTTGCCTAATAGGCAAGTGATATATTAATTTCCATAATCAGTACAACTATCTTCTTACAAAAGGAAGGCCTAATGTATCCCCATGCATCAAAACAGCCAGGGGAGGGGGAGGTGGAGTATCTACCAAAATTTCAACATTACAATATCCCTGAGAGGCAAGCTAATGTGCAGGAGCATTACCCTCCCTAGGTATATAGGAAAATATTACATCTTTACTCTCAACCAGACCTTTCACTCTATTCAGCCATCTTTGAATGTACCATGGAGCAGTTTCAGTACCCTGCAGGAAGCTTATGCATATAGAAGAGTCAGATTCCACAATCAGTAGCCTCACATCACAGATCTTGGCAATTTCGAGGGCCCAATAGATGGCAATCATTTCAGCTTCAAGAGCATCACAAGCATCAATGGGAGAGTAGAAGAACAATAGACATTGCCCCACCCCATTTCTGAAAATACCACCAATCCCGACCTACCGATTTTTAAAGCTTCCATCTGTGTTTACTTTGATCCAATTGGAATGGGGAGGGGACCACTCAACCACCAGAGAGGATGAGGAAGAAATCCCAGAACCTACCTGACAAATATCTCTGAATTTGTGGTATTTAGTGAGTTTCTGAAAATATGTTAAACAGTGTGCAGCAACAAGGGAAGCAGGGACAGAAAACCCCTCAAACCTTACTTTATTTCTACCCATCCAGATAAACCAGGCCACAACACAAGGAACCATTGTCGGCATATTTTTTTAGGTTGTGTGTTTTGAAAAGGGGGGTCGCCTAACGGAAATTGTGCGGCGAATTTTTAATTTAATTTAAATAAATAATTTGAAAAGTAGTATTTTATTTTGAAAATAATTTTAAGTTTGAAAATTTTAAGATATGAAGTCAAACTGATTTCACATCCCAAATAGTTCACATAAACGAGCACCGCACCACAAACCGTGTATCCATCCCGAAGAATGGACACACTGCTTGATAATGGGGCTCGGTTAAATAAACCAGAAAGGTTTGTGACATCCGTTTGGTCTGCGAACCAATTTTATAAGCCGACAAATTCCCCTACTTAATATGAGAGCATTAAACGGGGTTTATATTACACAGGTTCTTTAAAATTCCCTATAAGGGCAAGCCCCTATAGTTAATTACATCTTAAGTGACGGGAATCACCTAAGAAAACCCTCGATAATAATCAATAATTCTGCTCTCAAGAATTTCAAAGTTTAAGTTTTTAAAGGATTGAATTTTGGAATTTCAAAAGGGATTGGATCAAATATGAAAGATTTTATTCTGGGATTTCAAAGGAAGAAAGGTAGGAGAAATTACGGATTTGAAGCGAACTTCGGTAATTTCCCAACTATCCTATTGTTTGGCTTGAATTTAGGAAGGTCCTAGTATTCATTTAATATTTCAATCTTGCCAATTTTAATTAATTAGGACTTATATTTGTATGATAAAATCATACAAATAGCCTCGAAGATGTGAGGGTTTGTGTCGTATCGGACGACTAACTCGGAAATCCTAAGACCGGTTAGGGCTTAATTTGCAATGCAAATGCCTAACAAAGGTTGAGGATTTATGTTGCACTAGGCAAACTACCTTGAAGTCCTATGGATTAGTTATTTAATTCTAAGAAAGTTTTGCTGGAGTAGACTCAGGTTTTGCTGATGACGATGGTCGTGCTGCCCACCATGTTCCGAGCTCCTTGTTATTACAGAGGTTTAGTTTTAGAAGTCATAAATCAGGAGATGAGAGAAGTGTTTTGTTTTAGAGAAAATCTTAAAGTCCAAGTGTTTTTTATGTTTTATTTAAAACAAATCTTAAAGTTGATTATAACGACACCGGTTAAGATCCCACGGTTCCATCCTTCCGGCATCGTTATTTTTATCGGATTCACTTAGTCCAGATGAATTTGCTAAACTCAAATGAATGAGTTCCACACTTTCATTTAGACCGTGGGAAATCCCGTTAGCAACACGTAGGTTACATCATCCGAGGTATTCCCGATCATCCAACAAGACGTTTTAATTTAATTGTAATTGCAGTTTTGTGTTTTGTTTGTGATTAAATTTTGAGTTGTTTTAAATTTTAAAATGTTGTGGCTGTGAATTTTATCTTGCAATGACTTTTAATTTAGTTTTGGTTTCAGTTTTAGGGACTATCCTAAAGGTGTGGGTTTTCATGCAACAGTTGTTTATCATGCAAGAAAAGTAAGTGTGATGCGATTAAATAAATTGCAATAAAGTAAATTGCAATAAAATAAAAGCGTACCTGGAGGGTCTTCCTGTCATCCCAAGCTGCACTTAAAACACAATTAGAATATTTAAGCAAGTTCCTAGGTAAAGCTAAGGGAAGGGTTATGGTTTTCTACCAAGTTCCTTACCCTATAGCTAGTCATTTCCTATGACGTCTAGGTTCTTGTATTTTGGTTTAAGGATGATTTTCTTCATCAAAGAATAATTAAGTTCAGTTGTTCTTATAAATATCCTATCATATTGAGAAAGTGTTTAAGAAGAATCTCAAACATCTTTTCAATATTGCTAGAATTATTTTAAGTCCAAATGAATTTAATCACACAAATGAATTAATCGTTCAGGAATTCAAGTTTTGTTGTTATCTTACTCAGTGAACTAGGACATTTGAATATCCTATAAGTGGAGTAACATTTCATTTAATGTTCTATTTAGGAGTTATAAAAGTTTTCGAGGGCAAATTGGTGTTCAAATGGTTTGTGATTTAGTTTAACTTTAGTTAAAGGGTTTAAATTTGGAATAGTGTTCAAGTTGCTTTATGTTTAATTTCTTTATGTCTTAGGGGATATTATTTAATTCAATTTAATTTAACTTTAATTTAATCTAATTTAGTTTAGTTTCAATTTTAATTCAATTTAACTTGATTTTAATTTTAACTTGATTCTATTATTTAATTTAATTTAATTCAATTTAGTTTGATTTGATATGAATTAATTTAATTTAATTTAATTTAATTTAATATGATTTAATTTAATTTAATTTAATTTAATTTAACATTTTTTTTAATTTAATTTAGTTTAATTTAATTTAATTTTATTGATTTAATTTAATTTAAATTAATTATGTTATTTAATTTAATTTAATTTACTTAATTTGTTTGATTTAATTTAATTTAATCTTTAATTTAATTTTATTTTTAATTTTAATTTAATTGAAAATTTAAAAGGAGTTTAATAATTTAACTTTTTTTTTTTAAATTTAATTTAATGATTAAGTCATTTAACATTTTAGAACTTAAATTTGAATTATCATTTTAATTAGGAATTAAATATTATTGAGATGATTAATTTAGGGATTTTTTAAATTAAGGAACAAATCTCTTCCCAATAATATCCCTATTTTAATAATTCCAATTTTATTATTCTTCCAAATTTAATCAATTATTTAATTAAGGTTTATTTCAATTATTTTTAAATTGTTTAATGGGTTTCTACCCTTTAATTATTTAAATTTCAATCATCCAAATCAGATTAAGATCAAATATTTTACTTGTTAATTTTATTAAACCTAAAGTTTTAATTAAGGGATAAAATTTTAATTACCATTTTGCCCTTCAAGCTTAATAATTTCATAACTCACTAAATTGAGCTTAAATGAACTTGAAATTTTTATGTGACTTCACTCATATGCCAATAAAGACATGAGAGGAGAAAATGTGATTTTTCTGTATTTAATTTATTTATGTAATTATTTTTGGTGGAAAATAGGAATTTCCAAGGAAAATTTAATAACATAACCAAGGGAAAGTTTTTGTCCTTAAGAAAATTATGGGACATTCCTAATGACCAGAGGACCACTTAGACCATTTTTGGTGATTTTTTGAATTATATTATTTTTATTATAATTATTTTAAGTTTTGGAGTATTAATTAATTTAAAAATGAAATAAAGGTTGAAAAATGAAATTTATATTTTTCAAAAATCTCTCTGATATCAAGGAAATCAGAGAATTAATTTTTACAATTTTCTGATTTTTCTTTGATTTATTAGAATTATTTTAGTGAAAATGCTAGAAAATACATTTTTTTAATTTTAAAATTACCTTAGGGCTTTAAAATTTAATATCTCGTTAAATAGACCTAAGAAAAATATGGGGTTTGTTCCTAAGTGATTAAAATTCAAAATGTGACATTTTGGTGATATTTATTATTTTTGTGATTTTTATTATTTTTTAATTATTAAAATATTAAAATAATACCAAAAAAATCAACTTTTTTAGAAAATTAAAATTTTAATTTTCTTAAATTCCCCTGATACTAGAGAGGCTCCAAAACCAATTTGGTGAATTTTTGAAAGGTATTTTGAAAGTTATGAATTTTTAAAGTTTAAAATGGCTAAATGGCTTAATCAATCCATTTAGTAGGGCTAACCAAGTCCAATTGACTTCAAATTTTTATGGTGGGTTCCTCTGATCCTAAAGGTCAGTGGAGAATTGATTTCAAGTCAATTTGATGTATGGTTAACTCTAATTAATTAGAGATCTATTTTGGGTGTTTAAGCCAATTAGGGTTATTTTAAATGAATGAACTCAAAACCTATTTTTCCTAGGGTCCTCTGTTCATAAGAGACATCACCAAATTTTTCTAGAATTTATTTCACAACATGCTAATTATTGGAATTAAAATACTTAAAACAGCAACATGAATTTGAAAAATCAATAACTTTTCATAGGGATGGCCTCTGACTTTGGAAAATTCAGGGAATGTTCCCAAATTCAGAGGCTTCAAAAGCCCTATGGTCTCATGCCATGGTGAACATCCTATGTGCATGAAGAATTAAAATAATGCAGAAGGAAAATAAATCATTAAAAATAAAATACTTGATGAAATTAAATGATTTCTTTTCCACATTATTCTCCTCTGTTCACTGAGCAAGAGGGTATTTTTATTTTATTTTTCTGATTTTTCTACACAAAGTTATGGATTTTTGAAGTTTAGGGGAATTAAATAAATCAAAAATACCCTAATTTTCTATATATCCACGCGGCGCCGCGTCAACCTCGGCGACTCCGAAAGGCCACGCGGCGCGTTCTGGTTCGACGCCGCCATCTGACTCAGCGCTCCGGGGCCCCGCTGTGTCGTTCCATCTCCTGATCCGACGCGATCCTGGTTGTCCGTCCGCGCGTGTATTAAATGAACGGCATCCGTTCATCGTCCCCAAGTGTCCTCACCCGAGAGCCGTCCACCCTAAAGCCCTAATATCTCTCTCAATACTCAATGGATTTTCGTGTTCTTATGCTCTATGGATTCGTCTTAAAGAGATGAATACATCTATACGGTGATCATGCATTGAAATTAAAGCATTTGAAATAGAGAATCTCCAGAAGCTCGGGATGAAGAATAAGCTCATACCTTTGCTCAGAGAAGTGTGGCTTCAATCTGAGGGTTGTGTCACTTTCGATTGGATCCCAGCAAGCTCCAGATGAAGTCTCCTGGTCTGATGAATCGCCTAGGTATGATTTCGACCACAGCCGATCACAAAGCTTGGAGGCTGGAGCAACAGGGTGGCCTGGAGAGGGGGCTTTTGCTTGGTGGACTCCTTCCTTGATGCCGGTGTAGGTGTAGGACCAATCAATTTGAGGATTGATCCACTGTGGAGAAGTGTGCTGGTTTTGGGTGGAATTTTGGCTGAGAAATTGGGCTCTGTTGGTGGGGATTAGGGCAAATTATCACTGGGGATCAAGCTGCTCTAAGTATGGAGAGTGTTCGGAACAATTTTGGCAGGGTTTCAGTAAGATCTGGTTCAGCACCTCCCATGGCCGAGAGGGGGTGGTGTTTAAATAGGAGAGGGTGGAGGGCCTCCCAGGGAGAGTTAGGGCTTGGGATCAGCTGCTCTTGGCAAGAGAAGAAGAGTTATGCTGTCCATTTGGGTTGAGACAAGTCAGCAAAGGAGAATTGAAATTTTTGGCTCCTCCCAAGGTCTCGGCCATGGTGTTTTCCGGCGATCCGGGCGGCTGGCCGGCGAGCAATGGTCACCCTCGAGTTCGGGTGGGTCGGAGCTGGGGTTTTGTGTAGGCAATTGGCCAATGCCATGTGTAAAGAGGTTGGATTGAAATGGAATGGGGAGAGGCTTATTTTGGCTCAAATTGGTCAACCCATCCCTTTGGGCTAGGTGCACCACCCAAGGCCTGGTTTTGGGCTGAAAAGGATCACTTGGGTCAGCCAAGAGAAAATGGTATGGTCTCCATCCATGATGAGGTGGCTAAGCATGGTTTAGTGTGTGACATGCTTAAGGTAAAAAAGGGTTTAAGAAGGATTAGGAAAGGGGGCCCTCCTTTTGCCAAATGTGGTTAGGTCACATGTGAGCAACTCACTTGGCTTACATGTGGCTTAAGAGTGGCTTCATGGCTCCATTTGGATTTGGAAAAAGTTGGCTTGGTTTCATGAAAATGGTTTTTTAAGGATATTGGGTACTTTTGATGGAATTTGGATAAAGCCTAATTTGGAATGATTTGATTATTGGTTTAGGCTTTAGGGGTAATTTCAATTAATGGAGTGATGAAAAGAATGTGTCATATGGGCTTTAGCATGAAGTTTGGGCTTTTAGGAAGGTTTAAGAAAGTGGGCTTTTGGTTTGAAAATAAATTTATGGATGGGAATTTTGTGAAGGATTGGGCCAAACAAATGTTGGGTTTAGCTCATCGATGTGTCATGAGTGATTTGAAGCAAGTTGGGAGTGATTTGGGTTTGAATTGGGTTGAATTTGGGCTTCTTTGGTGAATGGGCCAATATAGGTCAAATTGGGTTAATTTAGGCCAATGTTGGGCTAGGGTTGAAATTGATGTAAAATTAATGTTGGGAAATGTTTATGGGAGTGTTTCAAAGAGGTTTTGACTTTGGTTGGGCTTTGATTTTGGGGTTTGGGCTCATTTGGGTTAGGTTTGGGTTTAGGTCAAAATTCGGCCTTTTAACTTTGGGTTGAATTTGAGTGGGGTTTGGGTCTAAATGTTGGGCAAATCATGTTAGTGTTTTTTTTGTGGGGATGCTAAGGAAGGTTTAGAAAAGATTTGGGGTTAATTGGAGTTGAATTGGGTGAGTTTGGGTTAGGTTTGGGTCATGGGTCCTAATTGGGCTTTAAGGCCAAAAGTGAAATTGGATCCAAATGTCAATCAAATTGGACTTGGATTTGGTCTAGATTGGTGTTGGGAATGTTGAATTGAAGTTTAGAATTGAATTGGACCAGAATTTGGGTCAATTGGGTAAGTTTGGTTTGACATTGGGTTCACTTAGGGTTAAAATGGGCCAAATTGGGGGTTTTGACAAAAGTAGGGTAAATTGACAAAATTGGCCCATAGTGTAGTTGAACAAAATTAAATTGGGAATATTTGGGATTTTTTGGAATTTTCTGGGAATTTTTGGATTTTTGGGTCAAGGGGGGTATTTTGGATATTTGGAGGGTATTGGGAGGTTTTTTTTTTGGAATTTTTGAAATTTTTTGGGTATGGATGGTCAATTTGAGTAATGTGGAAATGTTTGGGATTGATTTTGAGGAATTTTGGGTGATTTGGGAATTTTGGAGGATTTCAAGGGTTTTGGGTAAGTTAGGCGGGTGTAGGGTCCCGGGGGTCAAAAACTGAAAATTTGGAAAATTGAAGATTGGGTGAATATAAGTGGAATGAAATCATTTTGGTTGAGCCATGAATCCATATCAAGCCCACATGAGCCATGAAGGGACTCATTTGAGGCATCCAATATGTTGTTCCTAACCCTCTTAGCCAAGGGCTTTGGGGTTAAGGACCATCCATGTGAATCACCTACATGAGTCAGGAGGTCAAGCTGAGTATAGGTGTGTGAAAGTGTAGTGTATAAATGTAGTGTGTGTGTAAGTCAGCCCTTCACCAGAACAGGCCACCCAGGGCAGTCCTAAGGCCAAAGAGTCCTATAGGAACTCATCCTTTAAACTTCCACATTTAATTTCAACTCTCTAGGTGATTAGGGGTCTACGATCGAAGCTTGTGGGGTTTGCGGGGAGTCAAGAGGTGTTTGGACTTCTAAAGGGTAGGTTCCATTTCTAGTCCTCTAAGACGAGTCAAAGGAAAAGCCTAAGGCTAGATCCTAAGTACTAAAAAGAAGAAGAGAAGACCTCATCAAAAATGAGGTCAACAAATGGACCCCCAATAGGTGTGGTGAGCTAACCAAGCACACCGCGCGTATTGGTGTTGACCGAAGAGATCAACAAAACCATCACAGATGTCCAAGTGACAAACTTAGGATGAAGTAGAAGAGTTTTCGCTGGGGAGTGTCAAGTATATCTCTGAGACTGGAGATTCCTGATCTCTCGCTGGGGAAGGAAGAGGAAGTGAATCCCAAATCACATGACCTGGGGGAATTAAATTTAGATTTCGTTTCATTTCATGTTCAAGTTTTGATGTGTAAGTTTAGATTTTGAGTTTGAGTTTCAATTTAGATTGAAGTTTTGTCAAGATTAATTTGAAGGGATTTAGACTGAAAGTGAAAATTGGAATTTTGTGGTTTTAGATGTAACATCTTCAACCTCAAAAGAAAATTGAATTGATTGGATTGAATCATTACAATGAGGGGAGATCTCAGAGCAATGCGGTATTGGATATAAAATCCTTAACCTCAAGAGTTTGATTTTGATATACTTCATCGCTGTAGGGAAAGAATCCTAAAGGAATGCAGTCTCGGAAGTAAAATCCTCAACCCCAAGAATTTGGTTTTGATGCATTTCATTGCGATAGGGAAAGAATCCTAAAGCAATGCAGTTTCGGATGTAAAATCCTCAACCCCAAGAATTTGGTTTTGATGTATTTCATTGTGATAGGGAAAGAATCCTAAAGCAATGCAGTTTTGGATGTAAAATCCTCAACCCCAAGAATTTGGTTTTTTGATGTATTTCATTGCGATAAGGAAAGGATCCTAAAGCAATGCAGTCTCGGATGTAAAATCCTCAACCCCAAAAGTTTAATTTCGATGTATTTCATTGCGATAGGGAAAGAATCCTAAAGCAATGCGGTCTCGGATGTAAAATCCTCAACCCCAAAAGTTTAATTTTGATGTATTTCATTGCGATAGGGAAAGAATCCTAAAGCAATGCGATCTCGGATGTAAAATCCTCAACCC
The DNA here is from genome assembly GCA_022702705.1 of Papilionanthe hookeriana x Papilionanthe teres. Lineage (NCBI taxonomy): Eukaryota > Viridiplantae > Streptophyta > Magnoliopsida > Asparagales > Orchidaceae > Papilionanthe > Papilionanthe hookeriana x Papilionanthe teres. The sequence continues at coordinate 157,857,746 of CM040424.1, forward strand.
CAAAAGTTTGATTTTGATGTATTTCATTGCAATAGGGAAAGAATCCTAAAGCAATGCAGTCTCGGATGTAAAATCCTCAACCCCAAAAGTTTAATTTTGATGTATTTCATTGCGATAGGGAAAGAATCCTAAAGCAATGCAGTCTCGGATGTAAAATCCTCAACCCCAAAAGTTTAATTTCGATGTATTTCATTGCGATAGGGAAAGAATCCTAAAGCAATGCAGTCTCGGATGTAAAATCCTCAACCCTAAAAGTTTAATTTTGATGTATTTCATTGCGATAAGGAAAGAATCCTAAAGCAATGCAGTCTCGGATGTAAAATCCTTAACCCCAAAAGTTTGATTTTGATGTATTTCATTGCAATAGGGAAAGAATCCTAAAGCAATGCAGTCTCGGATGTAAAATCCTCAACCCCAAAAGTTTGATTTTGATGTATTTCATTGCAATAGGGAAAGAATCCTAAAGCAATGCAGTCTCGGATGTAAAATCCTCAACCCCAAAAGTTTATTTTCGATGTATTTCATTGCGATAGGGAAAGAATCCTAAAGCAATGCAGTCTCGGATGTAAAATCCTCAACCCCAAAAGTTTAATTTCGATGTATTTCATTGCGATAGGGAAAGAATCCTAAAGCAATGCACTCTCGGATGTAAAATCTTCAACCCCAAAAGTTTAATTTTGATGTATTTCATTGCGATAGGGAAAGAATCCTAAAGCAATGCAGTCTCGGATGTAAAATCCTCAACCCCAAAAGTTTAATTTTGATGTATTTCATTGCAATAGGGAAAGAATCCTAAAGCAATGCAGTCTCGGATGTAAAATCCTCAACCCCAAAAGTTTAATTTTGAATAGTCATTGACTTTGCAAAGATTTGTAGTGTTGATTTGAAAAGTGTGGAATTTTGATGTTTCGAGAATTTCATCAAAGTTGTAAAGGACTTTCATGGAAGGAAATGGATTAGGAGGGAATATGTAGATGTTACGTACCCCGTTCAAAAGAGTTGATCGGAAGTCACTGATTTGGATTGGATATAATTCCTCGCCATTAGATTCGATCCATGTCAATGGAATCAACTGCTTCCATCCCAGACAAGGGAGAGAATAGAACAGATTGGATTTCCGATTTGGGAGATTGAGTTTGAACTAGATTAAAATTTGTTTTTGAGATCTGGAAGATCGAATTTGAAATTTGATCGAGATTGTATTTGGAATTTGATTGAAATTTGATTTGGAGTCTGGAAAGATTGAATTTGAAATTCGATTGAGATTTGTGTTCATTGTGTTTGTCCTTTAACGATTCAAATTTTATTTTATCGTGAATTTGGAGTTCATCATTTTTTAGATTTTTAAGGAAAGTTTTTTTTTATTCTCTTTTTTTTTTTCTTTTATGTTCTTTGTTCGAAGTTCATTTAACTTTAATGGCGTTTCCAAGTCAATTTGCACAAAAGAGGTGAAGGCCAAAAATGTGACATGGTCACTTTCATTCCGATCATGTTGAAGATACATCATACAACTCGATCTAGAATACATCTCATACAATCCATGTAGATTCAAAACGGACTATGTATGATCTTTGTCGATCCATCCAAAAAAGCATCTGTCAAAAATCCATGTCTGAATAGTGGGGTACATGGTCAATAACATCACCTTCCAAGCCATCCTTGGCAAGGATGCCGTATGAATGTACATTGGAGGTGTGATATTTTCCATGTAGCTCACAGCTCGTAAGGCCGGAGGCTCTCTAGCTCCGGGTCTGGATGGAAATGGTAAGGTGTCTTCCTGTCATCCATTCTTCTGAAAGTAACTGAGATCCGCTTCACTGGTACTCCTGGTATGCAATGCTTAGCGATATCTGCTCCGTTGCCCTTCAGTATCATGACGGAACCTACCGGTAAAGGTATCTTCACTGGCCCTCGGAACTCACTCGGGCTCGCTATCCGGAGGTCAGATCCGAACATGATGTTACATTCATTTAGAAAAGAAACTGTGCAGAAAGGTCTGACAAAGTCGTGGTGATCTATGTACGGGGGTATGCAGTCACCCTGCTTGTAGATGTTAATAATGCAGCTATTGGGTATGCAATCTGCTGGCAGTACCCTCCATATTATCAATCTCTTTATCATTCTCTTGATGACAAATGGCATTGGATCCACTTGGCCATGACGGAGTATTCTCGGAGGGTTTCCCTTCCTGTCTTCCGCAAAGTTGTAACAGCATCCACATTGTATTGTAATCCTTCCTTTCCCTGGCATCCATCTCCGGGGTTCTGAGTAGGTGTTTTCTCTTAGGCGGCCCGCTCGGCCCATTCTTTTCAAATCCCAGATGCAATCGACGATTTGTTGTTTTTCATATTCTGAGAATACATCTGTATGTAGCTCGAGGCCTTCTAGTATATTGATCCTTCTGCCTCTGATTCTCTCGAAGTATTCAAAAGTTTTCTTTTCGACATCCTGCATTCTTTCCAGCTCGTATTCTGGAATAATCTACAAATGGCGGGGCCTGGTGACATATTGTGGGATATACGGCTCAATCCCTTCACGTTCTCCTGCATACCTCGGCTCCTCGGGGATGATGTCCGTCGGGACATCCTCCGGGGTTGCTTCTGCAACAAGGTCATGCATTACTGGTGGTTCTATCTGGTGGCGTGGTAGCCTTCTTTCTCCTGATCTCCATGAGATTTCCCTGGTTTTTTCTGTTATCCTAGGAGCCGGCCTCCTTTCTTTCGGTACCTGGTGAACTGACGTCCTTGAGGTATATGTACTGGCGGTGGCAACTGCCTCGTCGCGCTGGTCCGCTGCTAGTTTGGTTAACATCTTACGGATACGGCGATTCTTATTTCTTAGTTGCGTTGCTGTGAGAGTAGCTCTTCGAACTTCCTGAATCTCTGTGGGCACGACGCTGACAAGCCTGCCCTCTGCTGTTGCAACTACAGACTTGATTTTCTTGTCTTCTTCAGTGTTTGCTTTTCTTTTCTTGCTGCTGGATTGGTGGCTTGGGCCACCCACTTTCATCATTGTCCGCCCGGCGGTTCCTCTCGATCAGCGGGATCCGAGTCACTTTCCTCGTACTGTAGGCCTGCTGGTGAGAAGTCCTAGTCAATCTCGATTATCGCTCCATCTTTCACCCTCTTTTCATCGAGTGCAAGGCTTACGCCATTTATAAAGTTCAGGACCAACCGCCCGCTCGACATTTCCCTGCGAAAAGACAAGGAGAAGGATCAGGGGCTGTACTAAGAACAAGAACATTAAGAAAATGTTTATTAAAGACAGTTTTTATTACTTCTTGTATTTTTAAATTTAACATGAATGAAGTGGGATAAGATCAGGAAAGAGATTTTGATATGTAAGAGAAAACAAGAAAAACTTTATTATCATGATTTTATTTATTTTAGCACATTTTTTATTATTTTTTGGTTCGGACCCAGTCATAAGTAACTACTTCACCCGTGCTTCTAAGGATGAAGAATTCATTCCTTCGAAACATCAGGTAGCGTAATACTTTTTCAAGTATCGTCCGTTGATCGGAAGCATATGTCGTTCTCCCTGGCAATTTACTAGCTGGTAGGAACCTCCTGAGTATACAGCTTCAACCACAAACGGTCCTTCCCAAGTGGGTTCAAATTTTCCTCCGATCTTGCGGTGTGCAAGAATAGGTCTTTTGAGGACGAGAACTAAGTCACCAACTTTAAAGGTTCTTGGGCGGACCAGTTTGTCATGGGCTTGAACCATCTTAGCTTGGTATAATTCTAAATTCTCTTCGCGCTACAAGTCTTTTCCCTTCCGGGCTTTCTAATTCTTCTAGTCGTAATTTGGCATTCTCTTCCGTCGTGATTTTGTTTGCAACCGCAATCCCGAGTGAAGGAAGTCTGGACCTCTAAAGGTAACACTTGCCTCGGACCCATACACCAGAGCGTAAGGTGTAGTTTGAGTAGGAGTTCTGAAGGCTGTCAGGTAGGCCCATAAGGCTTCTAATAACTTCTCGTTCCAATTTCTCTTATTATCGTCCAAGGTTTTCTTTAAGATTTGAACGAGAGTTTTATTAAAAGCCTCGACTGAGCCGTTTGCTCTTGGGTAGTAAATTGTTAAATATCGCCGATCGATTCCGTGTCTCCCGACAAAATTATTGATTTGTGTGCTTCCGAATGCCGACCCATTATACGAAATGATTTTGCGCGATACTCCGAAACGATATACAACTTGGTTCTTAAAAAGCGTAGCACGTGGTGTGCTTTCACTTCTCTAAGTGGAACTGCCTCTGCCCACTTGGAAAAGTAATCTGTAGCCGCAAGAATGAAGCGATGTCCTTTTGAAGATGGTGGTTCTATTGGACCCACTATATTCGTGCCCCAACATTCAAATGGCCACGACGCAATTGTCGGATGTAACACATTTGGAGGTTGGTGTAGAACCACTCCGTGTACTTGGCATTGGTGACAGCTCTTGGCGATTTTCATGCAGTCGGTCATCATCGAGGGCCAGTAGTACCCTAGTCTTTTAATTTTCATTTTCATCTTCGGACCCGACCGGTGAGCGCCACGGAGTCTCGAATGCACCTCTTTAACGATTTCACGGGCCTCGGACCCGCTTAGGCATCTTAGCCACATTTGATCGAAAGACCTTCGTACAAGGTGTTGTTTATTAATGCGTAAGACGATTTCTTTTCTTGATCCGATGGGCTAGCGACCTATCGTCCGGTAGTTTTCCTGTTTGCGGGTAGTCTATTAATGGTCGTCGCCAATCTTCTCGTGTTTTTACGTCACTCGTTGCAATCGATTCTTCTTCTTTTTCGATTTATGTATTGTGTCTGTGTCGAGCTGTGATAGGACCTGACGTCCGTGAATTGACACTTTTACTGACTCACCTAGCAGACAAGCAAATTCTTTTGCTAGACGGGCTAACGCATCTGCTAAAGCATTTTCTTTTCTTTGAATTTTGTAGATTGTCACATTCAGAATTTGTTCCAATATTTTCTTTACTGGAAGTATTGCTCGAGTCTTGGCTTTAAAATTTTGTACTGTCCGGCGATCTGTTGAATGATTAACTGTGAATCCCCGAAGATGTTGATGTCTGTTATCCCCATTTGAATAGCTAATTCCAGTCTTGTTATGAGGGCTTCGTATTCTGCTTCATTATTTGTACACGACTCTGTCAAGTGGTAGGAGTATCTTAACATCCCCCACTCCGGTGTTATAAAGATTATCTCGATTCCAGTCTTACCTGACACTATCACTTGCGATTCTTCGTCTTTGTGTGCTGAAGATGCTCCGTCGAAATATAATTCCCAACGTCGATCATCAGGGTCTCCTAGGCTCATTATTTGTTCATCTGGCAGATCGTCATTGAGAGGAGATTCTGCCGGCGAAGGGTGTCTCTGCGAGGAAGTCCGCTAAGACTTGTCCCTTTACGACACGAAGAGGCACGAAAGTTATATTGAATTGCAATAATATCATTGACCATCCGGCAAGTCCGCCGGAAAGTATTGGACGAGTCATCAAGTATTGCAATGGATTAAACTTCTAGATCAGATTGACCTTATGAGAAAGCATGTAGTGCCTGAGCTTTTGAGCGGCGAAGATCAGGGCCAAACAATGCTTTTCAATTGTGGGATACCTTATTTCCGTCGGAAGTAAACGACGGCTTAAATAGTAAAGAGCATTTTCTTTACCCTCATCATTGACCTGAGGCTAACGGGGCTCCGAGAGAGTCGTCTAAAGCCGCGGTATAAAGTATCGACGGTCTACACCGAGGTCGGGGTCGCTAAGACGAGGAGGTGTCATTAAATATTGTTTAATGTCTTCGAAGGCCTTCGGCATTTCTCTTCCCGAATAAATTTGGCGTCCTTTTTAACTAATGTCGAGAAAGGCTGACACCTACCTGATAAGTTTGAGATAAAGCGTCGAAGATATGCCAACTTCCCTTGAAAAGATCGTAGTTGTTTTAAGGTTTTGGGAGGCGGCATTTCTAAGATAGCTTAATCTTTTCCGGGTCGATTTCAATTCCATGATGTCGGACAACGAATCCAAAGAATTTCCCGGAGGTGACGCCGAAGGCGCATTTTAAGGGATTCATCTTAAGGTTAAATTGCCTTAATCGTTCGAAAACAATTCTCAAATCATACAAATGGTTGTCCTTTACTTTGCTTTTGATGACCACATCGTCCACGTAGCATTCGACTTGATTGTGGATGAGATCATCAAAAATTCTTGTCATCGCTCTCTGGTAGGTTGCTCCTGCGTTCTTCGATCCGAATGGCATCACCGTGTAGCAATATACTCCGATCGGCGTTCGAATGCTGTAAGCTTTTCATCTTACGGAGCTATTTTTATCTGGTTGTATCCCGAAGATCCATCCATGAATGAGAATATTTCATGTGTCGAAGCAATGTCGATCATTAATTCGGGATCGGTAGAGGGAATTCATCTTTTGGTCATGCCTTGTTTAAATCTCTCGAAGTCCACACAAATTCCGATCCGACCATTCTTCTTTCGACCGGCACCACATTGGCTAACCAAGTCGGGTATTGTTCTTCACGGACAAATTTAGCGTCTATTAGCTTTTTAATTTCAGCTATGACTTGTTGTTCAATTTCTAGACGCATTCTTCCGGGACCTTGTCCGGCCGGGACGAAGTAGGATCCACTCCTAGCTTATGGACTGCGACCTGCGGAGCCAAACTCGGCATCTCATCGTAGTTCCAAGCAAAACGAGTCTTTAAATTCCATTAATAACTTGATTATTTCTTCGGAGTCTTCTTTATTGAGTAAGGAGCTAACAAAGGTAGGTTTAGGCTCTTCGCTAGTACCTAAGTTAACTTCCGTTAACTCATCTATTTTAGATTTAATCTCTTCTTCAAATTCTGGTGGAGCGTCTCCAATTTGTAAATCTTTAAATTCTTCTGTAGTTTCCATGCAGTTTTCATTAGACTCGCAAGTGACAACCAAGCAAAATTCAGTATCGTCAACCGATCCTACTGTGCCTAATCCGAGACCATGCTTTGAATTGGGTGGACGACCGGAGTTATTCCATAAATTTTCAAAATGTTGTGATTGGCCTTTTGTCCATTGTCGAGGTAAGAAACCATGCTGAATTAAATTTTGAACACGGGGAGAGTACCACTCAAAAGGTAATTCCATTAATTCTGATGAAGTGACATCTTCAAATTGTACATTATTTTCAGTTTTGGAGGAAGGAGCACCATAGTAGAATTTGATTAGCTTTGCACCGCCGCTACGTACCTCTTTGACCACCATACCCTCGATCTTATTAGAATGGATCGGGGTCAGGGTCATAGTATGTACATAATGGTTAATCTTCTCGTACATTGATTTGTATTCCTCGTCCTTCTCATCTTCGAGAGATATTTTGAATTGCGGCTTCTTCCGACTTATTGTCGCTGCTTCTTGTTTGATCTCTTTTTCATCTTCAGAACTGTCTTCCTAATCAACATTGATGACTGGTTTCATCTGTCCAACTGTCCTAACGTCTCTACCACGACCTCGTCCCCGGCCTCGACCTCGGATGCGAGTTGTGGAGAAACCTTCACCATCTCGCCGTAAGGGAGTGGTGAGTGACTGTTGGACTAGAACTTCAGGTTCTTCGTTGTCCCGAACTTTCTTTGCTTCATTTGTTATGGTATCTCTGGAGAAGATTATTTTCTTCGGGGGTGCATAATAAGCTGCATCTTCATGGATTCCAATTTCGTGTACGGAGAATGGTTGTAAGTCACCTTTGATGCACTGTTCCCCTCCATCGTAGTATTTGATGCTCTGATGTAGAGATGATGGTACCATCCTGTTTTCATGTATCCATGGTCGGCCCAATAGAGCGTTGAACGATGTTTCTGAATCAATTATGTGAAATTTTGCGGTTGTCTTTGCTAAGTCACCGGTCTTCATTAGTAGCATTATTGATCCGAGGGCTCTTTCTCCTTTCACGGTTGAATCCTCTTAATAACATTTTGTCCGCTTCGAGCTCGCGAGCATCAATTTCCAAATATGCTAGTGTTCGAAGACTCATTATATTTATTGATGCTCCTGGATCCACCAATACTCTGGAGAGTGTAAACTTCCCAATTGTAACTGAAATGTACAACGGTCGGTTGTGGTCTGCTGTCCTAAGTAGAAGATCATTGTCCGTGAAGGTAACACCTCGCTGTTCCTTTAACGAGCAAACCTCATCTAAGGAATCTCCGGCCATTTGAGCCAAGCAAATTTCTGGATCAAGTAAGGCCTTGATCAAAGCTTCTCTCATCTCCTTTGATAAGATGAGAGCGTCGTAGATGCTCAGTTTGGCCGGTATTTTCCTAAGATGGGCTAGCACGTTATAGTCCACTTTATTTTCATGCGTCTCGGCTTCTTCTCGAATGGGTATTTCTTCCGCCGGGGTTGGTTCTTCTTGAACAACCACCTGCTTTCCTTTGTCCTTTGGACCAATTCTTGGAGGTAGAACTCTTCCACTTCTTAAGTTAACTTCTGTAATTTCTTCTGACTCTAGTGTTGAGTTTGCTGGTGTTTCTTCCTGAATCGGAATGACAGGTTCTTCTTGATTAGCTTCAGAGTCTGAAAGCTCTAACTCTATTGTGACTGGCGCTCCCCGAAACTCGCAGATAGATTCGTTGCTTGTTGAACTCTCGTAACCTCCTTGATGGATGTCTTCTTCGTCATTGCGATCGTCGAGATTGTGTATGATTTGAGAATTGTCATTAGTATTGAAATCGATGTCCGGATTGTCGCTAGTTACGTAATCGTTAGAAACAATCAAAACGTAGCCAACGTCATCACCCTTATCATTATAAGATCCCACCGGAGTGAACAAATAATCATACAAAGTCAGAGGTTCGAGGGATTTCTCCCCCGAATCGGAAACAACTATCCTAGGATAAGCAACCCCTAGCCTAGCCTTAGGAGTCTCAGTCTTCTCTTCTTCATCGATTTTCTTCTTCTCTTCAATCGTCTCCTGTTGAGGTGGTTCTTCTATCGTAAGTGATAGTGCCGACTTGACAGGTTTCGAACTCTGAATTGAAGCTCGTACCGAAGCGGTTTGGATGCCGTCTAAAATCTTTTTTGAAGACCTCATCTAAGCAGTAGTCCACCCATCATCAATTGTGTAGGGATTTATCGGAACGATGAGATCAGTCGAGACAACATTGACGGAACCTCCTTTCTGGGGTTCCTTCATGTACTCCTTCGGGATTGTTATATTCCCTTTCCGAAGGTTGTCATTGAGCCAACTTTTGAAGGTAATGCAATCTTTTATCTTGTGCCCAAGCATCCGGTGGTAAGGGCAAAAGTTGGGATCACCTTTCTTGTTAACTTCTTCTAGTCTCTTAGGCTCTGGCAGCTGGAAATCCGGAGTCTTCATCGGACTACGGAACATTTTGGTACTTGCCTCATTTTTGAATGGATATTCCACCGCTCAGAAACTCCCTTAATGTACGTTGCGGACGAGGCGGTTGTTCATACTGTGGAGATGACTGATAGCTGGGTCGAGGTTGTTGATAATTTTGTTGAGGTTGCTGCGGCCGTTCGGACGATATTTGTATCGGTTGCTTGCCTTTGTCGACTGCTGCAACGATCCCGGATTTCTTTTCAAAAGTCTTCACAGGCTTTTGCTTGTCTGTCCTGTCGGCGAAACTTAATTGCTTCGCCTCCTCTTGCAAGCTTTCGGCCTTGCTTAACAACTTCTCAAAAGTCTTAATGGTAAATCCCTTGAGGAGAAGTGCTATCGGGCCATGAATGCTTTTAAGTAAGATGCCGACTGCATGCTGTTCTTGTAGTTGTGGTTCACACTTCATACTTAGATTCCTCCATCAAAATATGTAATCCACCAAAGTTTCGTTCGGCTTCTGCTTCTCTACCACTAAATCACCTATAGTGATGTGGTGCTGAGCTCCGGCGAATCGCCCGATGAAGAGGTTTTCTAGTTCGAGAACGTCTTCACCGAACCATTTGGTAATTCCGCATACCAATCAAAGGCGATTCCCGACAGTTCTGTCGACGAACTGTCCGAAGAGTAATGCATCGCTCCCGCCGGCATTACAACAACTGGCACGAAAGTGTGCAACATGCTGTTGGGGGTTCCTGGTTCCATCAAAGGTCTTGAATAGAGGTAGTACGAAGCCTTTTGGGTATTGGATAGAGTCGAATTCTTCCGGGTAAGGTCAACCCGTCCGAATGGATGTCCCTCTCTTTGATTGTGCTAAGGCTTCTCGCACCTGCTGTTCCACCAAGCTCTTGATATCTTTTTCTGGAATCATACTTTGTGTTGTATCTTTCTTTAGTCGATCATCCCCGTTGACGGATGTAATCCCCTTTCCTCCGTCTACGATGTGAATGACCTCTGGGGGCGTCTCTCTTTGGGGTTGCATTTGACTCTGGAGAGTGGCTAGGGCTACAGCCATCTCTTCCATTCTTTTTGCCATTTGGGCGATCGTATCGTCTTTCTCTTGAAGATGTCTTCTCATCACTTCCGGCTCCTCTCTTTCTGAAGCCGCAGGAGCACCTTGTGAAGCTGACGAAGCTCGTGTTTCGACCATGTTGATTTCTGCATACTCATCGTCCATGAATTCCGATGAATCAATCTCATTTCCGAATTTCTCTTCTCTTTCTTTTGCTAATCGTCGAATATCAGTCCTCAACTTTTCCATAGCGTCCTCTAGCGGTCTTTTCTGTGCGTCCTCGCAGTTGTCGTGTGATAGCTGCTGGGTTCCCTTCTCACGAGTCCCCTTTAATGCAGTGGCGCTTTCTTCAGATTCAAGTCTCCTGACGAGACTTTCCTTCTAGCAGCAGAAGGTCTAGGACCAGATGGTCTGTCAGCCAAATGCTGGAAGGTGGTATCCTCCCTAATCTGCAACCCTGAAACAACGATAGGCGGACTAGCCTTCATCCTTTTATTTGGCTTTTCTGTAACAATGGCGAGTTCTACTCGTGGTCCAAGACGGGATTTGACTGGCACCCGCCCTATCCTTCTTAGAATCTCTGATATGGGGCATTTCTCTTTCTTTGCTAGCTTCTCGATCACAGTCTGTAGTCGGGCAAATGGCGTGATCCTATCCCTTTTCTTTCTGCTGTCGTCGTAGTATGCTGGTTAAGGTAATGTAGAAACAATCCTGCGGACATTTTCCTCGTCAGCTGCGGCGGAAAGGGGATAGAATCTACTTCCTTCCAAAAGGGGTGTATCTTCAGGCAATGGTATGTATTCAGGTAGTGGTGTGTATTCAAGGATTTCTGGGATTTCCTCCAGGAAAGCAACTTCGGCAGCTCTGGCCTTCCTGGCAATCTTCCTGCTTCTGTTCCTTCTTTGGGTCCGTGTTAGTGATGGAATTCTTGAGCTGGACCCGATTTCAAAAACGAAGGTCTCACGGGAAAGTCCGTACCCTCCATGGTAGCGGGTTCGCCATAGTTCCGGATTTCCTTCCCCTTTAATTTGGCAGAAGCCGGGGTAGGTGCAGAGACAACTAGACCAATGGGGGTAGCAAGAACAGTCGTCCTGCGGACAACAGTACTCCTCTCAGTTGGAATCTTTTGCAGGGGAGGAAACTCTCGAGTTGACCTAAGGTTGAACTCAAGCATCTGCTTCTCAGTTTCAAATACCTTGTTCGTCAGCGCGAAAAGGGAAACGTCGGTGATGTTGACATTTGTGTTCTCGAATCCTTGTCCAAACCGGATGATCCCATTGTCGGGCGGCTCATCCTTGTAAACGGCGAAGTTGAGTCCATTGGTGAAGGAGAAAATCGGCTTTGGGGCCTCCATTTCGCAGGGCGGATCCGATTGTCGGTCCCAAGTTATGCTTCTTCTCATTAGGACGAAAAGAAAGGAATCGAAAAGAGTCCGAACACATTCTTGTTCATGTATTTATAAGAAGGAGTTATTTGTTAAAAGAGTTATTCATTGGAGGGTTTGTTTATTTAGAACGGAATGTTCAAAGGTGTAGAGAAGGTAAGGAATCCGATTCAGAGTTGAAAAGGAAAAGAAAGTCTTATGCAAGACTTCTCGACTCGGAGGATCACTCCTAAACTAACACCTATTGGGGGTCCACCCCACCTCAGAAATGAGGCAAAAGGATCTCGAAACCTCTCGTTTAGGGGTGTCTAAACAGTGGCTCCTAAATCCGAGAGAATGTTGGCTATACTTGTTCAAGGTAGAAATGAACATAGTACCCCAATGGAAAGAAGGGTAGTTTGATCCATTAGGGACATGGATGCATTACCGATTTTTAAAAGCAGAATTATCTGATTATAATGGAGAGAGGAATCTTCCCCAGCGGAGTCGCCAGAAATTGTCGGCATATTTTTTTAGGTTGTGTGTTTTGAAAAGGGGGGGTCGCCTAACGGAAATTGTGCGGTGAATTTTTAATTTAATTTAAATAAATAATTTGAAAAGTAGTATTTGATTTTGAAAATAATTTTAAGTTTGAAAATTTTAAGATATGAAGTCAAACTGATTTCACATCCCAAATAGTTCACATAAACGAGCACCGCACCACAAACCGTGTATCTATCCCGAAGAATGGACACACTTGCTTGATAATGGGGCTCGGTTAAATAAACCGAAAGGTTTGTGACATCCGTTTGGTCCGCGAACCAATTTTATAAGCCGACAAATTCCTCTCGCTTAATATGAGAGCATTAAACGGGGTTTATATTACCTGGGTTCTTTAAAATTCCCTATAAGGGCAAGCCCCTATAGTTAATTACATCTTAAGTGACGGGAATCACCTAAGAAAACTCTCGATAATAATCAATAATTCTGCTCTCAAGAATTTCAAAGTTTAAGTTTTCAAAGGATTGAATTTTGGAATTTCAAAAGGGATTGGATCAAATTTGAAAGATTTTATTCTGGGATTTCAAAGGAAGAAAGGTTGGAGAAATTACGGATTCGAAGCGAACATCGGTAATTTCCCGACTATCCTATTGTTTGGCTTGAATTTAGGAAGGTCCTAGTATTCATTTAATATTTCAATCTTGCCAATTTTAATTAATTAGGACTTATATTTGTATGATAAAATCATACAAATAGCCTCGAAGATGTGAGGGTTTGTGTCGTATCGGACGACTACCTCGGAAATCCTAAGACCGGTTAGGGCTTAATTTGCAATGCAAATGCCTAACAAAGGTTGAGGATTTATGTTGCACTAGGCAAACTACCTTGAAGTCCTATGGCTTAGTTATTTAATTCTAAGAAAGTTTTGCTGGAGTAGACTCAGGTTTTACTGATGACGATGGTCGTGCTGCCCACCATGTTCCGAGCTCCTTGTTGTTACAGAGGTTTAGTTTTAGAAGTCATAAATCAGGAGATGAGAGAAGTGTTTTGTTTTAGAGAAAATCTTAAAGTCCAAGTGTTTTTTATGTTTTATTTAAAACAAATCTTAAAGTTGATTATAACGACACCGGTTAAGATCCCACGGTTCCATCCTTCCGGCATCGTTATTTTATCGGATTCACTTAGTCCAGATGAATTTGCTAAACTCAACTGAATGAGTTCCACACTTTCATTTAGACCATGGGAAATCCCGTTAGCAACACGTAGGTTACATCATCCGAGGTATTCCCGATCATCCAACAAGACGTTTTAATTTAATTGTAATTGCAGTTTTGTGTTTTGTTTGTGATTAAATTTTGAGTTATTTTATATTTTGAAATGTTGTGGCTGTGAATTTTATCTTGCAATGACTTTTAATTTAGTTTTGGTTTCAGTTTTATGGACTATCCTATAGGTGTGGGTTTTCATGCAACAGTTGTTTATCATGCAAGAAAAGTAAGTGCGATGCGATTAAATAAATTGCAATAAAGTAAATTGCAATAAAATAAAAGCGTACCTGGAGGGTCTTCCCGTCATCCCAAGCTACACTTAAAACATAATTAGAATATTTAAGCAAGTTCCTAGGTAAAGCTAAGGGAAGGGTTATGGTTTTCTACCAAGTTCCTAACCCTATAGCTAGTCATTTCCTATGACGTCTAGGTCCTTGTATTTTGGTTTAAGGACGATTTTCTTCATCAAAGAATAATTAAGTTCAGTTGTTCTTATAAATATCCTATCATATTGAGAAAGTGTTTAAGAAGAATCTCAAACATCTTTTCAATATTGCTAGAATTATTTTAAGTCCAAATGAATTTAATCACACAAATGAATTAATCGTCCGGGATTCAAGTTTTGTTGTTATCTTACTCAGTGAACTAGGACATTTGAATATCCTATAAGTGGAGTAACATTTCATTTAATGTTCTATTTAGGAGTTATAAAAGTTTTCGAGGGCAAATTGGTGTTCAAATTGTTTGTGATTTAGTTTAACTTCAGTTAAAGGGTTTAAATTTGGAATAGTGTTCAAGTTGCTTTATGTTTAATTTCTTTATGTCTTAGGTGATATTATTTAATTCAATTTAATTTAACTTTAATTTAATCTAATTTAGTTTAGTTTCAATTTTAATTCAATTTAACTTGATTTTAATTTTAACTTGATTCTATTATTTAATTTAATTTAATTCAATTTAGTTTGATTTGATATGAATTAATTTAATTTAATTTAACTTGATTTAATTTAATTTAATTTAATTTCCTTTAATTTAATTTAATCTGATTTAATTTTAATTTAATTTAATTTAATTTAATTTAATATGATTTAATTTAATTTAATTTAATTTAATTTAACATTTTTTTTTAATTTAGTTTAATTTAATTTAATTTTATTGATTTAGTTTAATTTAAATTAATTTATTTATCTAATTTAATTTAATTTAATTAATTTGTTTGATTTAATTTAATTTAATCTTTAATTTAATTTTATTTTTTATTTTAATTTAATTGAAAATTTAAAAAGAGTTTAATAATTTAACTTTTTTTTAATTTAATTTAATGATTAAGTCCTTTAACATTTTAGAACTTAAATTTGAATTATCATTTTAATTAGGAATTAAATATTTTTTAGATGATTAATTTAGGGATTTTTTAAATTAAGGAACAAATCTCTTCCTAATAATATCCCTATTTTAAAAATTCCAATTTTATTATTCTTCCAAATTTAATCAATTATTTAATTAAGGTTTATTTCAATTATTTTTAAATTGTTTAATGGGTTTCTACCCTTTAATTATTTAAATTTCAATCATCCAAATCAGATTAAGATCAAATATTTTACTTGTTAATTTTATTAAACCTAAAGTTTTAATTAAGGGTTAAAATTTTAATTACCATTTTGCCCTTCAAGCTTAATAATTTCATAACTCACTAAATTGAGCTTAAATGAACTTGAAATTTTTATGTGACTTCACTCATATGCTAATAAAGCAATGAGAGGAGAAAATGTGATTTTTCTGTATTTAATTTATTTATGTAATTATTTTTGGTGGAAAATAGGAATTTCCAAGGAAAATTTAATAACATGATCAAGGGAAAGTTTTTGTCCTTAAGAAAATTATGGGACATTCCTAATGACCAGGGGACCACTTAGACCAATTTTGGGGATTTTTTGAATTATATTATTTTTATTATAATTATTTTAAGTTTTGGAGTATTAATTAATTTAAAAATGAAATAAAGGTTGAAAAATGAAATTTATATTTTTCAAAAATCTCTCTGATATCAAGGAAATTAGAGAATCAATTTTTACAATTTTCTGATATTTCTTTGATTTATTAGAATTATTTTAGTGAAAATGCTAGAAAATACATTTTTTTAATTTTAAAATTACCTTAGGGCTTTAAAATTTAATATCTCATTAAATAGACCTAAGAAAAATATAGGGTTTGTTCCTAAGTGATTAAAATTCAAAATGTGACATTTTGGTGAATTTAATTATTTTTGTGATTTTTATTATTTTTTAATTATTAAAATATTAAAATAATACCAAAAAAATCAACTTTTTTAGAAAATTGAAATTTTAATTTTCTTAAATTCCTCTAATATCAGAGAAGCTCCAAAACCAATTTGGTGAATTTTTGAAAAGTATTTTGAAAGTTATGAATTTTTAAAGTTTAAAATGGCTAAATGGCTTAATCAACCCATTTAGTAGGGCTAACCAAGTCCAATTAACTTCAAATTTTTATGGTGGGTTCCACTGATCCTAAAGGTCAGTGGAGAATTGATTTCAAGTCAATTTGATGTATGGTTAACTCTAATTAATTAGAGATCTATTTTGGGTGTTTCAGCCAATTAGGGTTATTTTAAATGAATGAACTCAAAACCTATTTTTCCTAGGGTTCTCTGGTCATAAGAGACATCACCAAATTTTTCTAGAATTTATTTCACAACATGCTAATTATTGGAATTAAAATACTTAAACAGCAACATGAATTTGAAAAATCAATAACTTTTCATAGGGATGGCCTCTGACTTTGGAAAATTCAGGGAATGTTCCCAAATTCAGAGACTTCAAAAGCCCTATGGTCTCATGCCATGGTGAACATCCTATATGCATGGAGAATTAAAATAATGCAGAAGGAAAATAAATCATTAAAAATAAAAAACTTGATGAAATTAAATGATTTCTTTTCCACATTATTCTCCTCTATTCACTGAGCAAGAGGGTATTTTTATTTTATTTTTCTGATTTTTCTACACAAAGTTATAGATTTTTGAAGTTTAGGGGAATTAAATAAATCAAAAATACCCTAATTTTCTATTTATCCACGCGGCGCCGCGTCAACCTCGGCAGCTCCGAAAGGCCACGCGGCGCGTTCTGGTTCGACACCGCCATCTGATTCAGCGCTCCGGGGCCCCGCTGTGTCGTTCCATCTCCTGATCTGACGCGATCCTGGCCGTCCGTCCGCGCGTGTATTAAATGAATGGCATTCGTTCATCATCCCCAAGCGTCCTCACCCGAGAGCCGTCCACACTAAAGCCCTAATATCTCTCTCAATACTCAATGGATTTTCGTGTTCTTATGCTCTATGGATTCATCTTGAAGAGACGAATACATCTATACGGTGATCATGCATTGAAATTAAAGCATTTGAAATAGAGAATCTCCAGAAGCTCGGGATGAAGAATTAGCTCATACCTTTGCTCAGAGAAGTGTGGCTTCAATCTGAGGGTTGTGTCACTTTCGATTGGATCCCAGCAAGCTCTAGATGAAGTCTCTTGGTCTGATGAATCGCCCAGGTATGATTTCGACCACAGCCGATCACAAAGCTTGGAGGCTGGAGCAACTGGGTGGCCTGGAGAGGGGGCTTTTGCTGGTGGACTCCTTCCCTTGGTCTGGTGAAGGTGTAGGACCAATCAATTTGAGGATTGATCCACTGTGGAGAAGTGTGCTGGTTTTGGGTGGAATTTTGGTCGAGAAATTGGGCTCTGTTGGTGGGGATTAGGGCAAATTGTCACTGGGGATCAACTGCTCTAAGTATGGAGAGTGTTTTGGAACAATTTTGGCAGGGTTTCAGTAAGATCTGGTTCAGCACCTCCCATGGCCTAGAGGGGGTGGTGTTTAAATAGGAGAGGGTGGAGGGCCTCCCAGGGAGAGTTAGGGCTTGGGATCAGCTGCTCTTGGCAAGAGAAGAAGAGCTATGCTGTCCATTTGGGTTGAGACAAGTCAGCAAGGGAGAATTGAAATTTTTGGCTCCTCCCAAGGTCTCGGCCATGGTGTTTTCCGGCGATCCAGGCGGCTGGCCGGCAGGCAATGGTCACCCTCAAGTTCAAGTGGGTCAGGGCTGGGGTTTTGTGTAGGCAATTGGCCAATGCCATGTGTAAAGAGGTTGGATTGAAATAGAATGGGGAGAGGCTTATTTTGGCTCAAATTGGTCAACCCATCCCTTTGGGCTAGGTGCACCACCCAAGGCCTGGTTTTGGGCTGAAAAGGATCACTTGGGTCAGCCAAGAGAAAATGGTATGGTCTACATCCATGATGAGGTGGCTAAGCATGGTTTAGTGTGTGACATGCTTAAGGTAAAAAAGGGTTTAAGAAGGATTAGGAAAGGGGGCCCTCCTTTTGCCAAATGTGGTTAGGTCACATGTGAGCAACTCACATGGCTTACATGTAGCTTAAGAGTGGCTTCATGGCTCCATTTAGCTTTGGAAAAAGTTGGCTTGGTTTCATGAAAATGGTTTTTTAAGGATATTGGGTACTTTTGATGGAATTTGGATAAAGCCTAATTTGGAATGATTTGATTATTGGTTTAGGCTTTAGGGATAATTTCAATTAATGGAGTGATGAAAAGAATGTGTCATATGGGCTTTAGCATGAAGTTTGGGCTTTTAGGAAGGTTTAAGAAAGTGGGCTTTTGGTTTGAAAATAAATTTATGGATGGGAATTTTGTGAAGTATTGGGCCAAACAAATGTTGGGTTTAGCTCATGGATGTGTCATGAGTGATTTGAAGCAAGTTGGGAGTGATTTGGGTTTGAATTGGGTTGAATTTGGGCTTATTTGGTGAATTGGCCAATATAGGTTAAATTGGGTTAATTTGGGCCAAAGTTGGGCTAGAGTTGAAATTGATGTAAAATTAATGTTGGGAAATGTTTATGGGAGTGTTTCAAAGAGGTTTTGACTTTGGTTGGGCTTTGATTTTGGGGTTTGGGCTCATTTGGGTTAGGTTTGGGTTTAGGTCAAAATTGGGCCTTTTAACTTTGGGTTGAATTTAAGTGGGGTTTGGGTCTAAATGTTGGGCAAATCATGTTAGTGTTTTGTTTGTGGGGATGCTAAGGAAGGTTTAGAAAAGATTTGGGGTTAATTGGAGTTGAATTGGGTGAGTTTGGGTTAGGTTTGGGTCATGGGTCCTAATTGGGCTTTAAGGCCAAAAGTGAAATTGGATCCAAATGTCAATCAAATTGGACTTGTATTTGGTCTAGATTAGTGTTGGGAATGTTGAATTGAAGTTTAGAATTGAATTGGACCAGAATTTGGGTCAATTGGGTAGGTTTGGTTTGACATTGGGTTCACTTAGGGTTAAAATGGGCCAAATTGGGGGTTTTGACAAAAGTAGGGTAAATTGACATAATTGGCCCTTGGTGTAGTTGAACAAAATGAAATTGGGAATATTTGGGATTTTCTGGAATTTTCTTGGAATTTTTGGATTTTTGGGTTAAGGGGGGTATTTTGGGTATTTGGAGGGTATTGGGAGGTTTTTTTTTGAAATTTTTGATATTTTTTGGGTATTGATGGTCAATTTGAGTAATGTGGAAATTTTTGGGAATGATTTTGATGAATTTTGGGTGATTTGGGAATTTTAGAGGATTTCAAGGGTTTTGGGTAGGTTAGGCGGGTGCAGGGTCCCGGGGGTCAAAAATTGAAAATTTGGAAAATTGAAGATTGGGTGAATATAAGTGGAATGAAATCATTTTGGTTAAGCCATGAAGCCATATCAAGCCCACATGAGCCATGAAGGGACTCATTTGAGGCATCCAATATGTTGTTCCTAACTTTCTTAGCCAAGGGCTTAGGGGTTAAGGACCATCCATGTGAATCACCTACATGAGTCAGGAGGTCAAGCTGAGTATAGGTGTGTGAAAGTGTAGTGTATAAATTTAGTGTGTTTGTAAGTCAGCCCTTCACCAGACCAGGCCACCCAGGGCAGTCCTAAGGCCAAAGAGTCCTATAGGAACTCATCCTTTAAACTTCCACATTTAATTTCAACTCTCTAGGTGATTAGGGGTCTACAATCAAGCTTGTGGGGTTTGCGAGGAGTCAAGAGGTGTTTGGACTTCTAAAGGGTAGGTTCCATTTCTAGTCCTCTAAGACGATCGAAAGGAAAAGCCTAAGGCTAGATCCTAAGTACTAAAAAGAAGAAGAGAAGACCTCATCAAAAATGAGGTCAACAACCACCAGGAGATTCACCTTATGTCAGTCCCCCCAACACATCAAAAGATCTAACCAACTTAAATTCAAAGTATCCACCTGAATTCTGCTAATGATTTGAGTCCAGACCTCTTGAGAGAAAGAACACCTGTAGAATAAATGATCCCCAGATTCTTCCTCCTGCATACATAATTGACAGCATGAAGGCCCTCTAAGTCCCTTTAATTTAAAGATATCATCAGTGGGCAACAGCAAATGCCTAGCTCTCCAGCAAAAGAAAGACATGGATGGTGACTGCAGCTTGTTCCACGACTCGAGTCCCCACCTAATGTGATCCCAAGAATAGAATTTCTGAACAATAAAGGACCCCAGCTTTTGTAGGTGTTGTTGTTTAGTGATAGGCTTGTCTCTTTTTTCAGGATGAAAGGGAGTCAAGAGAACCTGTTGTAGTTGATCAGAAGTTAAGATGTTCCTCAGAATTCTGTTATTCCATTGGTTCTCAGACCAATAAGTATTAACATAGCATTTAGAAATAGAAATTCCATCCACATTGTGAGGAAAAGAGAGTTTCTCCCCTCCCCACACCCAGTTATCAAGCCAAAAATTAACTTGGCCCTCTCCCAGCTCCAAAATAAAGGTCTATTCAGCCTTATCTTTGACCTTCAGCAATGCTTTCCATAGTCTAGAATCCCCCAGTTTGGGCACCACCAGAGAAGGATGATCCTTTCTGCAGTACTTACCATGCATGTATTGTGATTTAAACTTAATTTACTAATAATTTTTACTATAAGCAAGTAAGCAATAAGCAGTAAAGTAAACAGTAATTAAAATTCAATGCAAGTATAAAAACGACTTTCTCTTTTTCAACTTATCCAAGATTTATAAAATAATTATCTTTTGAAGGGAATTTAGATTATCGTATTCTAACAAATAGAAGCATTCATATTCTTTACCCTTTGGTCTAGGTGCAAAGAACATTGACAAATCTATAGATAGGCTCAAGATAGTTTATTAGTAGAATGGGTTAATCTATGCTCACACTACTAGATGTCCAATGGTGGCTATGGTCGGCCCTACTAGTGACCCGTTACCTTTGTATAAACCAAATTATTAGAATTTAGTCTGTCACTCTAAAAACTAATTAATTTTATGCCCAATAAATATTATCTTCCTATTTTTTTACACTTCACTTTAAATAATCCACGTATAGCCTTCGATTACCTAAAGATTCATTTGATATCTACTAGTTAAGAATTTATCTCTGGATAGGTCTCAATATTTTTCAACAGGTTTTAACAATCTAATTAGCAAATTTAAAAAGTAAACTAATATCAGGTATTAATATCATCACAATGTTTTAAAATATTTTAAATATAATTTTCCTACAAAATTTAATTAATTTATAATCTTTTCATAGTTGAAAGGAGAAAGATAACTAACTACTCAGAGTACATTGAAATAACACAACAAAACATATTTATAAAACTTTGAACCAAAGTACAAATACTTATCTGAAGTGTTCCTTCAAGTGATCCACTGATTTCTACTGACTCCAAAGCAATGATGAAAGACTCCAACAGCAACAACACACAATAAACACTCAAAATAAACTCACTAGATACAAAATAAAGTGGCACACTATGTATGGAAGAGACTAAATAAAACTAAAGAGGAGAGAGAAGATGCTAAAATGTGTATGTGTATTAAGAGGGGGTTTTGGTGACATTTTCTCTGTAGAATGGGCTCCTATTTATAGAGCTCTCAATTTGAGCAGGGGTTGCTTAAGGTACCTCTTCAAAATTCGTCCAAATCCAATGTATCTTCTAGAAGTTAACTATCGCCCCTAGGCGCCGGACTCCGTGACTAGGTCTTTCGCACCTCTTCACTTTGGGTCGCACCTCTTCGCGATCCAGAATGTTTCCTTGTGTCCAAATACATTGTATCACATGTCATATATATTATGAGTAACTTCCAATCTTCCAAAAGCTCCAATAACCGCTTAAAACCGTCAAAAAAACTCCCCAAAGTCATCAAAAATCTTGACAACGTCTGTATCGAAACTGGTGCTTAAACGCCGGTTTCTGGCGCCTAGGCGCCAGGCCAATAATTCCAAAATTTTGCTCCATAAGCTCCATTTTTGCTCCTTTTTATTCATTCATCCTTTTTTTCTTTCTTGGACTTCATTTTAATCATCTACATCCAAAAACATGAAAATACCTTTCATTAAAGCATAATATCCTTAAAAATTGAATCATAAATAAGGCATCAAAATAGGTATTTTTTAGGTAGATCAAATTGCATCTTGAGCTGCCATCTCATGTGCTCCAATTGTAAGTTAGTTTCATTGATCTTTGCTTCCATTGAAGTCACTCAGGCTTCAATTTTTGTAATCATTTTTGCAATCCCTTGAATACTAACAACGAGAAATCCATTGATTAACTCTTTAGCACTGTCACTAATGAACTTACTCTTGTTAGAATCTTGCTTCTTCTTAATATCATTCTCCCAGGAAGACATGATGTGCTCAAAATACTCTTCTTAAGATCAGGAATGAAAATAGGATGTGGGGAAGTGTTTCTCTTAAATCAGGTTCTTTTTAGAGACTTGGGAAAGGCTAAAACTACCCCCAAGTAGTTTTAAAACTCCAAATTAACTTCCAAAACCTCTCCCCCACGATCTAGGCTTCTACAATATCATTTTTCACGTTTTTTGTAACTCCGGCGCCTAAGCGCCAACTAGGCGGCGCTTAGCCGCTAGTGCTCAATTTAGCACAGGTCTGCCAAATGTCCAAATTTTCATTCTGACTCCCCTAAGTCATCAAATAAGGTCAAATAAACTTAATTTAGTTTAAAAACTCCAAAATACTACCACTAAAAACATAAAAACAAACCAAACAAAGCAAACAAAGCACACAAAACAAACAAAAAGCAAAGCACACCGATAAATATGGGTTGCCTCCCATAAAGCGCATGGTTTAATGTCTTCATCCTAACAAACCCAGAACTCAATCTGAGTGACCCAACATCAGATTCTCATCAGACTTAGATTGCTTGACTAAAAAATATGGTTTAAGTCTATTTCCATTAACTTTAAATATTTTTCCAGTTTTAGGATCTTAAATATCCACGGCTCCATAGGAATAAATTTTGATCACAATAAAAGGACCCATCCACCTGGACTTAAGTTTTCTAGAAAAAAAACACAATCTATCATTATACAACAAAACTTTCTGTCCTGGCACAAGATTTTAGTAATAATCTTCCGATCATGCCATAACTTCATCTTTTCCTTATAAATCTTAGCACTTTCATAAGATTCATTCCTTATTTCTTCAAGCTCATTTAATTACAATAATCTCTTCTCAGCATCATCTTTCAAATTATAATTGAACACTTTTATAGCCCAAAATGTTTTATGGTCAAGTTCAATAGGTAAATGACAAGCTTTTCCAAAAATTAGCCTATATGGGGACATTCCTATAAGGGGTTCTGCAGGCAGTCCTATAGGCCCACAAAGCATAATCCAGTTTGATTGACCAATCCCTTCTATTAGGAGTAACAATATTTTCCAATATTCATTTAATTTCACGATTGGATAATTCAACCAAACCACTTGTCTGAGGATGATGAGCAGTAGCAATGCGATGATTAATATGATATTTCTTTGCTAACTTTCCAATAATCACATTTCTAAAATGACTTCCCCCATCAGTTATGATTACTCTTTGTATTCAAAATCCACAAAATATATTCTTCATCAAAAACTTTGCAACACTTTGAGCATCACATCGAGGTAAAGCAATAGCTTCAATCCATTTAGAAACATAGTCTACTGCCATCACAATATAAACATTTCCAAAAGATGGTGTAAATTGTTCATAAAATCTAATCCCCAAACATCAAATATTTTAACTTCCAATATATAATTGAGGGGCATCTCATTTCACCTAGAAATATTGCCTACACGCTGACATCTTTCACAATTTTTATAATAAGCATTCACATCCTTAAAAATTATAGGCCAATAAAATCCAGATTGTAAGATTTTATATGCAGTTTTATCACTTCCAAAATGTCCCCCATAATCAGAATCATGACATTTTTGAATAATTTCATAAGTCTCTTCCAAAGGTACACGTCTTTGAATTATAAGATCCTTTCATTATTTATATAAAAATGGGTCATTCCAAAAATAAGTCTTAGCATTAGACAAAAATTTCTTCTTTTCCTGATATGTCATACCATAGAGTATAATATCTTTGACAATAAGATTTATTATTTCTGCATACCACGAAACACGCCACTCATTAACAGAGAACAATTTTTCATCAGGAAAATGTTCATTAATTTCTTCAACATCACATAGAGATTATTCTATTTCAAGCCTGGAAAAATGATCAGCAATTTGATTTTCAGAACCCTTTCTATCTACTATCTTAAAATTAAATTCTTGCAAAAGAAGAATCCATCTTATCAGTCTTAGTTTTGCATCTTTTTTCTTCATTAGGTATTTGATAGTAGAATGATCAGTATGCACAACACATTTAGTTCCAATTAAATATGATTGAAATTTGTCAAAGGCAAAAACTATAGCTAATAACTATTTCTCTGAAGTGGTATAATTAATTTGAGCTTCATTAAGAGTTTTACTAGCATAATAAATAACTTTGAAAATCTTATCATATTCCTGACCCAAAACAGCACCAATAGCATAATCACTAGCATCACACATTAATTCAAAAGGTTTTTCCTAATTTGGTGAAATTATTACAGGTGCAGTGATTAATTTTTCTTTTAATGTTTCAAAGGCTTTAAGGCAACTGTTGACCTCATTTTTGATGAGGTCTTCTCTTCTTCTCTTTAGTACTTAGGATCTAGCCTTAGGCTTTTCCTTTGACTATCCTAAAGGATTAGAATTGGGACCCACCACCTAGAATTTCAAACCACTTCTTAGCTCCCCGCAAACTCGACAAACTTGATCGTAGACCCCTAATCACCTAGAGGGTTGAAATCAAATGTGGAAGTTTAAAGGATGAGTTTCTATAGGACTCTTTGGCCTTAGGACTGCCCTGGGTGGCCTGGTCTGGTGAAGGGCTAACTTACACACACACTACACTTTCACACATCCTAAAAACACACCCATACCTAACTTGACCTCCTCGACTCATGAAGATGATTCGGATGGATGGTCCTTAACCCCTAAGCCCTCGGCTAAGAGGGTTGGAACAACATAGTGGATGCCTCAGATGAGTCCCTTCATGGCTCATGTGGGCTTGATATGGCTTCATGGCTCAACCAAAATGATTTCATTCCACTTACATTCACCCAATCTTCAATTTTCCAAATTTTCAATTTTTGACCGCCAGGACCCTACACCCGCCTAGCCTACCCAAAGCCCTTGAAATTACCCAAATTTTTCAAAATTCCTAAATCACCCAAAATTCCCTAAAATTAACCTTGAACATTTCCTCACCAATCAAGTTGATCATCCATAGCCAAAAATATCAAAAATTCCAAAAATGCCTCCTAATACCCTCCAAATACCCAAAATACCCCTCTTGACCCAAAAATCCAAAAATTTAGAAAATTCCCAGATAATCCCAGAAAATCCCAACTATTCCTAATTTCATTTTATTCAACTACACCATGGGTCAATTTTGTCAATTTATCCCACGTTTATCAAAACCCCCAATTTGACCCATTTTAACCCTAAGTGAACCAAATGTCAAGCCAAACCTACCCAATTGACCAAAATTCTGGTCCAATTCAATTCTAAACTTCAATTTATCATTCCCAACACCAATCTAGACCAGATCCAAGTCCAATTTGATTAACATTTGAATCCAATTTCACTTTTAGCCTTAAAGCCCAATTTGGACCCATGACCCAAACGTAACCCAAACCAAACCAATTTAACTCCAATTAACCCAAAATCTTTTCTAAACCTTCCCTAACATCCCCAAAAACAAAACACTAACATGATTTGCCTAAAATTTAGACCCAAACCCCACTCAAATTCAACCCAAAGCCAAAAAACCCAATTTTGACCTAAACCCAAACCTAACCCAAATAAGCCCAAACCCCAAAATCAAAACCCAACCAAAGCCAAAACCTCTTTGAAACACTCCCATAAACATTTCCCAACATTTATTTTACATCAATTTCAACCCTAGCCCAACATTGGTCCAAGTTAGCCCAATTTGACCTACATTGGCCCATTTACCAAAGAGGTCCAAATCTAATCCAATTCAAGCCCAAAACACTTAAAATTTGTTCCAAATCATTCATGAAACATTCCTAAATTAAATTCAACACTTATTGGACCCAATCCTTTGCAAAATTCCCATCCTAAAATCCATTTTAAAATCCAAAAGCCCACTTCTCTAAACCATTTTAAAAGCCCATCTTCACTAAATTTCAAAGGCCCAAAATTCATCCAAAGTCCATATGATACTCTTCTTCATCATGCATTCAATTAAAATCATCCCTTAAGTCCTAAATCAATCATCAAATGGTTCCAAATCAAGCCATATGCCAAATCCCATCAAATCACCCCTAAATTACCAAAATTTCTAAAATTCATTTTCATGAAATTGACCAAGCATTTCCCCAAGCCAAAGACAAGCCATGAAGCCACTCTTAAGCCACATACAAGCCATGTGAGTTGCTCACATGTGACCTTACCACATTGGGCAAAAGGAGGAGGTCCTTTCCACATTCCCATAAGGTGATTAACCACTCCCATGATTCCCCTTAACCATGCTTATGCCTAATTATGCTTGGATGGTGACTTGACCCTACTGATTATGCTGAACCAAATCACTTTCCCCTTCAGCCTAAACCAAGCATTGGGTGGTGCACCTAGCCGAAAGGGATGGGTTGACCAATTTGAGCCAAAATGAGCCTTCTCCCATACCATTCTAATCCAAGCTTTTGACACATGGCATTTGCCAATTGCCTACACTAAACCCCAGCCCTGACCCACCTGAACAAGATGGTGACCGAGTGCTCGGCCGGCCGACCACCGAGCCGCCGGAAAACACCACACCCGAGAGCTCACATGTGAGCCAACATTGAAATTCTCCCTCGCCGAGCCGCCCCATGCCCAGTGGCCACCATGGCTGTTCTTCTCCTCACCGGAGCAGTCGATCCCAAGCCCTACCTCCCCCGGGAGAGCCTCCAAGCCGACTCTATCTAAACACCCCATCTCTCGGCCATGGGAGAGGTGCTCGAACCAACCTTAAGGAAACTCCGCCAAAATCATTCCGGACCACTCTCTACACATGGAGCACTTGATTCCCACTAGATTCCGACCCCAATTCCTCTAGCCGAGCTCAATTTTGAGTTCAAACTTCAGACACAAAACCGGGACACTTCTTCACAGTGAGCCAATCCCCAAATTGATTGGTCCTACACCTTCACTCGGACCAAGGGAAGAAGTCCACCAGCAAAAGCCCCTCTCCAAGCCACCCATTGCTTCTAGCCTCCAAGCTTTGTGATCGGGCTTGGTCGAAATCATATCTAGACAATTCACCAGGACAAGGGACTTCATCTAGAGCTTGCTTGTAACCAATTGAAGGTGACCCTCATATTGAAGCCACACTTCTCTGAGCAAAGGTATGAGCTAACTCTTTATCCCGAGCTTCTGGAGATTCTCCATTTCAAATGCCTTAATTTCATTGCATGATCACCGTATAGATGTATTTATCTCTTCAAGACAAATCCATAGAGCACAAGAACATGAAAATTTGTTAAGTATTGAGTGAGATATTAAGGATTTAGTGTGGACGGTTCTCGGGCTAGGAGGCTTGGGGACGATGAACGGACGCCGTTCATTTAATACACGCGCGGACGGACGGCCAGGATAGCGCCGGATGAGGAGACGGAACGATACAGCGGGCCCCCGGAGCGCTGATTTGGATGGCGGCGCCGAATCAGTAGACGACACGCGGCGCTTCGGAGATGGCTAGGTTGAGTTGGCGCCTCGTGGATAAGTAGAAATATAGGTGATTTTTGTATTTATTTAATTCCCTAAACTTCAAAAATGCATAACTTTGTGTAGGAAAATCAGAAAAATAAAATAAAAATACCCTCTTGCTCAGTGAATAGAGGATAATAACATAGAAAAGAAATTATTTAATTTCATCAAGTATTTTATTTTTAATGATTTATTTACTCTCTGCATTGTTTTAATTCTCCATGCATATAGGAAATTCACCATGGCATGAGACCATAGGGCTTTTGAAGCCTCTGAACTTGGGAATATTCCCCGAATTTTCCAAGGTCGGAGGCCATCCCTATGAGAAGTTATTGATTTTTCAAATTCATGTTGCTGTTTTGAGTATTTTAAATCCAATAATTAGCATGTTGTGAAATAAATTCTAGGAAAATTTGGTGATGTTTCTTATGATCAGGGGACTCTAGGAAAAATAGGTTTTGAATTAATCCACTTGGAATAATCCTAATTGTCTTAAACACCCAAAATAGGTCCCTAATTAATTAGAGCTAATCATACATCAAATTGACTTGAAATCAATTCTCCACTGACCTTTAGGATCAGAGGAACCCACCATAAAAATTTGAAGTCAATTAGACTTGGTTAGCCCCACCAAATGGGTTGATTAAACCATTTAGCTAATTTAAACTTTAAAAATTCACAACTTTCAAAATACTTTTCAAAAATTCACCAAATTGGTTCTGGAGCCTCTCTGATATTATGGAAATTTAGGAAAATTAAAATTTCAATTTTCTAAAAAAGTTGGTTTTTTGCATTATTTTAATATTTTTAATAATTAAAAAATAATAAAAATCACAAAAATAATAAAATTCACCAAAATGTCACATTTTGAATTTTAATAACTTAGGAACAAATCCTATATTTTTCTTAAGTCTATATGATGAGATATTAAATTTTAAAGCCCTAAGGTAATTTTAAAATTAAAAAAAAAAATTTTTAGCATTTCCACTAAAATAATTCTAATAAATCAACGAAAAATCAAAAAATTATAAAAATTAATTCTCTGATTTCCTTGATATCAGAGAGTTTTTTGAAAAATATAAAATTTATTTTTCAACCTT
The DNA here is from genome assembly GCA_022702705.1 of Papilionanthe hookeriana x Papilionanthe teres. Classification (NCBI taxonomy): domain Eukaryota; kingdom Viridiplantae; phylum Streptophyta; class Magnoliopsida; order Asparagales; family Orchidaceae; genus Papilionanthe; species Papilionanthe hookeriana x Papilionanthe teres. Next base: position 157,886,539 of record CM040424.1, read on the forward strand.
TATTTTATTTTTAAATTAATTAATACTCCAAAATTCAAAATAATTATTATAAAAAGAATATAATTCAAAAAATCACCAAAATTAAACCAAGTGGTCCTCTAGTCATTAGGAATGTCCCATAATTTTCTTAAAGACAGAAAATTTCCCTTGGTCATATTATTAAATTTTCCTTGGAAATCCCTATTTTCCACCAAAAATAATTACATAAATAAATTAAATACAGAAAAATCACATTTTCTCCTCTCATGTCTTTATTAACATATGAGTGAAGTCACATAAAAATTTCAAGTTCATTTAAGCTCAATTTAGTGAGTTATGAAATTATTAAGCTTGAAGGGCAAAATGGTAATTAAAATTTTAACCTTTAATTAAAACTTTAGGCTTAATAAAATTAAAGAGTAAAATATTTGATCCTAATCTGATTTGGATGATTGAAATTTAAATAATTAAAGGGTAGAAACCTACTAAACAATTTAAAAATAATTAAAATAAACCTTAATTAAATAATTGATTAAATTTGGAAGAATAATAAAATTGGAATTATTAAAATAGGGATATTATTAGGAAGAGATTTGTTCTTTAATTTAAGAATCCCTAAATTAATCATCTCAATAATGTTTAATTCCTAATTAAAATGATAATCCAAATTTAAGATTTAAAATGCTAAAAGACTTAATCATTAAATTAAATTAAAGTTAAATTATTTAAATTAAACCCTTTTAAAATTTCAATTAAATTAATATTTTAACAATTACAATTAAATCATCTTTAAAACATAAAAAAAATAAAAATAAAATATTAAATTAAAATTAAAAATAAAATTAAATTAAAATTTAAATAAAATAAAATAAAATTAAAACAAATTAAATTAAATTAAATTAAATTAAATTAAATTAAATTAAATTAAATTAAACTAAATTAAATCAAATTAAATTAAATTAAATTAAATCATATCAAATCAAATTAAATTGAATTAAATTAAATTAAATAATAGAATCAAGTTAAAATTAAAATCAAGTTAAATTAAATTAAAATTAAAACTAAACCAAATTAAATTAAATTTAAGTTAAATTAAATTGAATTAAAAATAACATCACCTAAGACAAAGAAATTCAAAAATAAATATGAAGCAACTTGAACACTATTCCAAATTTAAACCCGTTAACTGAAATTAAATTAAATCACAAACCATTTGAACATCAATTTGCCCTCGAAAGCTTTTGTTGTCATAACTCCTAAACAGAACGTTAAATGAAATGTTACTTCCCTCATAGGATAATCAAATGTCCTAGTTCACTGAGCAAGATAACAAAACTTGAACTCCCGGACGATTAATTTATTTGTATAATTAAATTCTCTTGGACTTAAAATAATCCTACAAATATTGAAAAGATGTTTAAGATTCGTCTTAAGCACTTCCTCGATATGATAGGATGTTTATAAGAACAATTGAACTTAATTGTTCTTTGATGAAGGAAATAGTCCTCAAACCAAAATACTGACACCTAGACGTCATAGGAGATGACTAGCTATAGGAGTAGGACCTTGGTAGAAAACCATAACCCTTCCCTTAGCTTTACATAGGAACTTGCTTTAAATGCTTAAATATTCTAATTGTGTTTTAAGTGCAGCTTGGGATGACGGGAAGACCCTCCAGGTACGCTTTTATTTTATTGCAATTTATCTTATTGTAATTTATTTAATCGCATCGCACTTACCTTTCTTGCATCATAAACAACTGTTGCATGAAAACCCACACCTTTAGGATAGTCCCTAAAACTGAAACCAAAACTAAATTAAAAGTCATTGCAAGATAAAATTCACCGCCACAACATTTCAAAATATAAAACAACTCAAAATTTAATCACAAATAGAACACAAAACTCGCAATTACAACTAAATTAAAACGTCTTGTTGGATGATCGGGAATACCTCGGATGATGTAACCTACGAGTTGCTAACGGGATTTCCCACGGTCTAAATGAAAGTGTGGAACTCATTCAGTTTAGTTTAGCAAATTCATCTGGACTAAGTGAATCCGATAAAAATAATGATGCCGAAAGGATGGAACCGTGGGATCTTAACCGGTGTTGTTATAATCAATTGTAAGATTTGTTTAATTAAAATATTTAAAAAAAACACCTGGATTTTAAGATTTTCCCTAAACCGAAAAACTTCTCTCATCTCCCGATTTATGACTTCTAAAACTAAACCTCTGCAACAACAAAGAGCTTGGAGCACGGTGGGCAGCACGGCAATCTTCGTCAGCAAAACTTGAATCTACATCAGCAAAACCATTCTTAGAATTAAATAACCAATCCATAGGATTTCGAGGTAGTTTGCCTAGTGCAACATAAATCCTCAACACTTCGTTAGGCATTTGCATGATCATGTCATGTAAATTAAGCCCTAACCGGTCTTAGGACTCCGAGGTAGTCGTCCGATACGTCATAAACCCTCACATCTTCAAGGCTATTTGTGTGATTTTACCATACAAATATATATCCAAATTAATTAAAATTGGCAAGATCAAAACATTAAATAAACATTAGGGCCTTCCTAAATTCAAGCAAACTATAGGATAGTCGGGAATTACCGGAGTTCGCTTTGAATCTGTGATTTCTCCTACCTTTCTTCCCTTGGATTCCCAAAATAAAATGTTTCAAATTTGATCCATTCCCTATTGAAATTTCAAAATTCAATCCTTTGAAAACTTAAACTTTGAAATTCTTGAGAGCAGAACTACTGATTATTATCGAGAGTTTTCTTAGGTGTTTCCCGTCACTTAAGATGTAATTAACTATAGGGGCTTGCCCTTATAGGGAATTTTATGAACCCAGGTAATATAAACCCTACTTAATTCATTTATATTAAGCAGGGGAACTTGTCGGCTTATAAAATTGGTTCGCAGACCAAACAGATGTCACAAACCTTTCTGGTTTATCTAATCGAGCCCCATTATCAAGCAGTGTGTCTATTCTTCGGGATAGATACACGGTTTGTGGTGTGGTGCTCGTTTATGTAAACTATTCGGGATGTGAGATCAGTTTGATTTCATATCTTAAAATCTTCAAATTTAAAAATTATTTTCAAAATCAAATACAACTTTTCAAATTATTTATTTAAATTAAATCTAAAATTCGCCGACAATTTCTGTAGGAGACCCTTTCTTCAAAATTAAACATACAACCCAAAAATATGCCGACAATTTCTGGCGACTCTGTTGGGGACCAATTCCTTCTCCATTTTAATCAGACAATTCTGCTTTCAAAAATCGGTAGTGTATCCATATTCCTAGTGGATCAAACTACCCTTCTTTCCGTTGAAATACTATGTTCATTTCTACCTTGAACAAGTATAGCAAACATTCTCTCGGATTTAGGAGCCACTGTTTAGACACCCCTAAATAGAGAGGTTCTGAGATCCTTTTACCTCATTTCTGAGGTGGGGTGGACCCCCAATAGGTATTAGTTTAGGAGCGGTCTTGCGGCCCGAGAAATTTCTACAAGACTTTCTCTTCCTTTTCCAGTTCCTAATCAATTCCTTTTACCCTTCCTACAACTCTCCTTCTTTTAATAATTCTCCTTCCTAACGAACAAATCTTTTCGAAAAAAGATAATTTTCCTTTAATACCACAAATACACTAAGATAAACAGAAATGTGTTCGGACTCTTTCTTTTTCGTCATAAGTTGTACGATAAGAAGAAGCATGATTCGGGGACTAACACTTAGAATCTGCCCTGCAGAAATGGAAGCCCCAAAACTGATCTACTCTTCGTCAACGGACTCGACCTGGCCGTATTCCAGGATGAACTGCCTGATAATGGAATCATTAGATTCGGACAAGTATTCGGGGACACCGACATCAAAATCCCCGACGTCACTCTCTTTTCACTCACAAGCAAAGTACCATAAACTGAGAAGCCGTTGATTGAGTTTAACCTCAAGTCAACTCATGAATTCCCTCCTCTGCAAAAGATTCCAACTGAGAGGAGTACTACTGTTCACAGAAGGACTGTTGTTGCTACCCCCACTGGTCTAGTTGTCTCTGCACCTACCCCGGCTTCTGCCAGACTAAAGGGAAAGGAAATTCATAACTATGATGAACCTGTTACCGTGGAGGGTACAGACCTTCCTGTGAAACCTTCTATTTTTGAAATCGGGTCCAGCTCAAGAATTCTGTCACTGACACGGACTCAGAGAAGGAACAGAAGTAGAAGGATTGCTAGAAAAGCCAGAGCTGCTGAAGTTGCTTTCCTGGAGGAAATCCCAGAACTGCCCGAGTATACACCGCTGCCTGAATACATACCACTTTTGGGAGGAAGCAGGTTTCATCCCCTCTCCGTCGCAGAGGATGAAGAAAATGTTTGCAAGATTGCTGCCGCATTGCCTCAGCCCATATATTACAACGATAGCCGTAAGAAAAGGGCTAGAATTACGCCATTTGCTCAACTGCAAACCTTGATAGAGAAGTTAGCAAAGAAGGAAAAATGCCCTATGTCAGAGATTTTAAGAAAGATAGGGCGGGTGCCAGCCAAGTCCCATCTTGGGCCGCAAGTAGAACCTGTTATCGCTGCGGAAAAGTTGAATAAGAGAATGAAAGCTAGTCCGCCTATCGTTGTTTCAGGACTACAAATTAGGGAGGATACCACCTTCCGACATTTGGTCGACAGCACCATCCGGTCCCGGACCTTCGCTGCTAGAAGGATGGTATGGCGTCCCACTACCGGACAATTAAGATTAAAACAACAACCCGAGAAAGAAAGTCTCGTCGGGAGACTTGAGTCCGAAGAAAGTGCTACCGCGATAAAGGGGACTCATGAGAAGGAAACCCGACGGTTATCACATGACAACCGTAAGGATGTACGGAAAAGACCACTAGAAGATGCTATGGAAAAGCTAAGAACCGATATTCGGCGATTAGCAAGGGAAAGAGAAGAGAAATTCGGAGATGAAGTTGACTCGTCGAGTTCATGGATGATGAATATGCGAGAAATTAACATGGTTGAAACACGAGCTTCGCAGCTTCACAAGGTGCCCTCGCAGCCACGAGAAGAGAGGAGTCAGAAGTAATGAGGAGGCAGCTTCAAGAGAAAGATGATACGATCGCCCAAATGGCAAAAAGGATGGAAGAGATGGTTGTAGCCCTAGCCACTCTCCAGAGTCAAGTTCAACCGCAAAGAGAAACACCCCCAGAAGTCATTCACATTGTAGACGGAGGAAAGGAGATTACATCCATCAACGGGGATGATCAATTAAAAAAGGATGCAACACAAAGCATGATTCCAGAAAAGGATATTAAGAGCATGGTGGAACGAGCGAGTGCGAGAAGCCTTGGCACAATCAAAGAGCGGGACATCCATTCGGATGGGTAGACCTTACCCTGAAGAATTCGACGCTGTCCAATATCCGAAAGGCTTTGTACCACCTCTGTTCAATACCTTTGATGGAACCGGAAACCCTAGGCAGCATGTTGCACATTTTCGTGCCAGTTGTTGCAATGTCGGCGGAAGTGATGCCTTACTCTTCAGACAATTTGTCAGCAGCCTATCAGGGATCACCTTTTATTGGTATGCAGAATTACCGAACGGTTCGGTGAAGACGTTTTCAGAACTAGAGAACCTCTTCATCAAGCGATTTGCAGGAGCTCAGCACCACATCACTATAGGTGATTTAGTGGTAGAGAAGCAGAAACCGAACGAAACCTTGGTGGACTACATACTTAGATGGAGGAACCTAAGTATGAAGTGTGAGCCACAACTACAAGAACAGCATGCAGTCGGCATTTTATTTAAGAGCATTCATGGCCCGATAGCACTTCTCCTCAAGGGATTTACTATTAAGACTTTTGAGAAGTTGTTAAGCAAGGCCGGAAGCTTGCAAGAGGAGGCGAAGCAATTAAGTTTCACCGACAAAACAGACAAACAGAAGCCCGTGAAAACTTTTGAAAAGAAGTCCGGGATCTTTGCAGCAGTCGATAAAGGCAAGCAACTGATACAAATATCGTCAGAACGGCCGCAGCAACCTCAACAGAATTACCAGCAACCCCGACCCAGCTATCAGTCATCTCAACAGTATGAACAACCGCCTCGTCCACAACGTACATTGAGGGAGCTTCTGAACAGGGAGTATCCGTTCAAGAATGAGGTAGTGCTGAAAATGTTCTGCAGTCTAATGAAAACTCCAGATTTCCAACTGCCAGAGCCTAAAAGACCAGAAGAAGTCGAGAAGAAAGGTGATCCCAACTTTTACCCTTACCACCGGATGCTTGGACACAAGATAGAAGATTTTATTACCTTCAAAAGTTGGCTCAACGACAATCTTCGAAAAGGGAACATAGCAATCCCGAAGGAATACATGAAGGAACCCCAGAAAGGAGGATTCGTCAATGTTATCTCGACGGATCTCATTGTTCCGATAGATCCCTATGCGACTCACGATGGATGGACTACCGCTTGGACAAAGTCTTCGAAGAAGATTTAAGATCGCATCCAAACCACTTCGGTGCGAGCCTCAATTCAGAGTTCGAAACCTGTCAAGTCGGCACTATCACTTGCGATAGAAGAACCACCTCAACAAGAGACGACTGAAAAGAAGAAGAAAATCGACAAAGAGGAGAAGACCGAGGCTCTTAAGGCTAGACTAGGGGCTGCTTATCCTAGAATAGTTGTTTCCGATTCGGGGGAGAAATCTCTCGAACCTCCGACTCGTATGATTATCTCGCTCACTCCGGTGGGATCTTATAATGATAAGGGTTATGGCGTTGGCTACGTTTTGATCGTTTCTAACGATTACGTGACTAGCGACAATCAGGACATCGATTCCGATACAAATGACAATTCTCAAATCATACACAATCTCGACGGTCACAATGACAAAGAAGACATCCACCAAGGAGGCTACAAGAGTTCAACAAGCAATGAATCTATTTGCGAGTTTCGAGGAGCTCCAGTCACAATAGAGTTAGAGCCTTCAGACTCCGAAGCTAATCCAGAAGAACTCGTCATTCCGATTCAAGAGGAGACACTAGCAAACTCAATACCTGGATTCGAAGAAATCACGAAGTCAACTTGAGAAGTGGAAGAGTTCTACCTCCGAGAATGGGTCCAAAGGACAAAGGAAAGCGAGTGGTTGTTCGAGAAGAACCAACCCCGCGGAAGAAATACCCATTCGGGAAGAAATTGAGAAACATGAAAATAAAGTGGACTACAACGTGCTAGCCCATCTTAGGAAACTACCGGCCAAACTGAGCATCTACGACGCTCTCATCTTATCAAAGGAGATGAGAGAAGCTCTGATCAAGGCCTTACTTGATCCAGAAATTTGCTTAGTTCAAATGGCCGGAGATTCCTTAGATGAGATTTGTTCGTTAAAGGAACAGCGAGGTGTCACCTTCACGGACAATGACCTACTACTGGGACGACGGACCACAACCGACCGTTGTACATTTCGGTTACAATAGGAAAGTTTACACTCTCCAGAGTATTGGTGGATCCAGGAGCATCAATCAACATAATGAATCTTCGAACGCTAGCATATTTGGAAATTGATGCTCGCGAGCTTGAAGCAGACAAAATGTTATTAAGAGGATTCAACCAAAAAGGAGAAAGAGCCCTCGGATCAATAACACTGCTAATGAAAACCGGTGACTTAGCAAAGACAACCGTAAAATTTCACATAATTGATTCAGAAACGTCATTCAATGCTCTACTGGGCCGACCATGGATACATGAAAACAGGATGGTACCATCATCCCTACACCGGTGCATCAAATACTACGATGGAGGGGAACGAGTGCATCAAAGGTGACTTACAACCATTCTCCGTACATGAAATTGGAATCCATGAAGATGCAGCTTATTATGCACCTCCGAAGAAAACAATCTTCTCCAGAGATACCATAACGAATGAAGCTAAGGGAATTTGGGATGACAAAGAACCTGAAGTTCTAGTCCAACAGTCACTCACCACTCCCTTACGGCGAGATGGTGAAGGTTTCTCCACAACTCGCATCCGAGGTCGAGGCCGGGGACGAGGTCGTGGCAGACACGTTAGGACAGTTGGACGAGGAAACCAACCATCAATGTTGATTGGGAAGACGAGTTCGAAGAAGAAAAAGAGATCAAACAAGAAGCAGCGACAATAAGTCGGAAGAAGCCGCAATTCAGGATCCCGCTCGAAGATGAAAAGAATGAAGAATATAAATCAATGTACGAGAAGATTAACCTCTATGTACATACTATGACCCTGACCCCGATCCATTCTAATAAGATCGAGGGTATGGTGGTCAAAGAGGTACGTAGCTGCGGTGCAAAGCCAATCAAATTCTACCGTGGTGCTCCTTCCTCCAAAACTGAAAATAATATACAATTTGAAGATGTCACTTCATCAGAATTAATGGAATTACCTTTTGAGTGGTACTCTCCCTGTGTTCAAAATTTAATTCAGCGTGGTTTCTTACCTCGACAATGGACAAAAAGTCAATCACAACATTTTGAGAAATTATGGAATAACTCCGGTCGTCCACCCAATTCAAAGCATGGTCTCGGATTCGGCACAGTAGGATCAGGTGACGATATTGAATTTTTCTTGGTTGTCACTTGTGAGTCTAATGAAAACTGCATGGAAACTACAGAAGAATTTGAAGATTTACAAATTCGAGACGCTCCACCAGAATTAAAAGAAGAGATTAAATCTACAATAGATGAGTTAACGGAAGTTAACTTAGGTACTGGTGAAGAGCTTCGACCTACCTTTGTTAGATCCTTACTCAATAAAGAAGACTCCGAAGAAATAATCAAGTTATTAATGGAATTTAAAGACTTTTTTGCGTGGAGCTACGATGAGATGCCAGGTTTAGCTCAAGAGGTCGTAGTCCATAAGCTAGGAGTGGATCCTACTTCTGTCCCAGTCAGACAAGGTCCCAGAAGAATGCGTCTAGAAATCGAACAACAAGTCATAGTCGAAGTTAAAAAGCTAATAGACGCTAAATTTTTCCATGAAGAACAATACCCGACTTGGTTAGCCAATGTGGTGCCGATCGAAAGAAGAATGGTCGGATCGGAATTTGTGTGGATTTCGAAATTTAAACAAGGCATGTCCAAAGGATGAATTCCCTCTACCGATCCCGGAACTAATGATCGACATTGCTTCGACACATGAAATATTCTCATTCATGGATGGATCTTCGGGATACAACCGGATAAAAATGGCTCCGGAAGATGAAAAACTTACGAGCATTCGAACGCCGATTGGAGTATATTGCTACACAGTGATGTCATTCGGACTGAAGAACGCAGGAGCAACCTACCAGAGAGCGATGACAAGAATTTTTGATGATCTCATCCACAATCAAGTCAAATGCTACGTGGACGATGTGGTCATCAAAAGCAAAGTAAAGGACAACCACCTATATGATTTGAGAATTGTTTTCGAACGATTAAGACAATTTAACCTTAAGATGAATCCCTTAAAATGCGCCTTCGGCGTCACCTCCGGGAAATTCTTGGGATTCGTTGTCCGACATCGTGGAATTGAAATCGACCCGGAAAAGATTAAAGCTATCTTAGAAATGCCGCCTCCCAAAACCTTAAAGCAACTACGATCTTTTCATGGGAAGCTGGCATATCTTCGACGCTTTATCTCAAACTTGTCAAGTAGGTGTCAGCCTTTCTCGGCATTAGTTAAAAAGGACGCCAAATTTATTTGGGAAGAGAAATGCCAGAAGGCCTTCGTGGACATTAAACAATATTTAATGACACCTCCTGTCTTAGCAGCCCCAGTCTCGGGTAGACCGCTGATACTTTATACCGCGGCTTTAGACGACTCTCTCGGAGCCTCGTTAGCCTGAGTCAATGATGAGGGTAAAGAAAATGCTCTTTACTACCTAAGCCGTTGTTTACTTCCGACGGAAATAAGGTATCCCGCAATTGAAAAGCATTGTTTGGCCCTGATCTTCGCCACTCAAAAGCTCAGGCACTACATGCTTTCTCATAAGGTCAACCTAATCTTGAAATTTAATCCATTGCAATACTTGATGACTCGTCCAATGCTTTCCGGCAGACTTGCCAGATGGTCAATGATATTATTGCAATTCGATATAACTTTCGTGCCTCTTCGTGCCGTAAAGGGACAAGTCTTAGCGGACTTCCTCGCAGCACACCCTTTGCCGGCAGAATCTCCTCTCAATGACGATTGGCCAGATGAACAAATAATGAGCCTAGAAGACCCTGATGATCGACGTAGGGAATTATATTTCGACGAGCATCTTCAGCACACAAAGAGGAAGAATCGTAAGTGATAGTGCCCGGTAAGGCAGGGATCGGATTAATCTTTATAACACCAGAGCGGGGGATGTTAAGATACTCCTACCACTTGATAGAGCCGTGTACAAACAACGAAGCGGAATACGAAGCCCTCATAACGAGATCCGGAATTAACTATTCAAATGGGGATAACAGACATCAACATCTACGGGGATTCACAGTTAATCATTCAACAGATCGCTGGACAGTACAGAATTTTAAAGCCAAGACTCGAGCAATACTTCCAGTATGTCATTCAGTTGTTGGAACAGAATCCGAATGTGACGATCTATAAAATTCCCAGAAAAGAAAATGCTTTAGCAGATGCGTTAGCTCGCCTCGCAAAAGAATTTGCCTGTTTGCAAGATGAGTCAGTAGAAGTGTCAGTTCACGGATGTCAGGTCCTATCACAACTCGACATAGACACAATACACAAATCAGAAAAAGAAGAAGAATCAGTTGCAACGATGACGAGAAAACACAGAAGATTGGCGACAGCCATTAATAGATTACCTGCAAACAGGAAAATTACCAGATGATAGGTCGCTAGCCCACCAGATCAAGAAAACAACTCTGTCCTACGCATTAATAAACAACACGTTATACAGAAGGTCTTTCGATCAAATGTGTCTAAGGTGCCTAAGTTGGTCCGAGGCCCGTGAAATTGTTAAAGAGGTCCATCCAGGACTCTGTGGCGCTCACCAGTCGGGTCTGAAGATGAAAATGAAAATTAAAAGATTAGGGTACTACTGGCCCTCGATGATGACCGACTGCATGAAAATCGCCAAGAGCTGTCATCAATGCCAAGTGCACGGAGTGGTTCTACACCAACCTCCAAATGTGCTACATTTGACAATTGCGTCGTGGCCATTTGAATGTTGGGGCACAGATATAGTAGGTCCAATAGAACCACCATCTTCAAAAGGACATCGCTTCATTCTTGTGGCTACAGATTACTTTTCCAAGTGGGCAGAGGCGAGTTCCACTTAGAGAAGTGAAAGCACACCACGTGCTACGGTTTTCAAGAACCAAGTTGTCTACCGTTTCGGAGTGTCGCGCGGGATCATCTCGGATAATGGGTCGGCATTCGAAGCACACAAATCAACAATTTTGTCAGGAGACACGGAATCAACTAGCGATATTCAACAATTTACTACCCAAGAGCAAACGGCCTGGCTGAGGCTTTTAATAAAACTCTCGTTCAAATTTTAAAGAAAACTTTGGATGATAATAAGAGAAATTGGAACGAGAAGTTATTAGAAGCCTTATGGGCCTACCGGACAACCTTCGAACTCCTACTCGAAGCTACACCTTACGCTGCGGTGTATGGGTCCGAGCGAGTGTTACCCTTAGAGGTCCGGCTTCTTTCACTCGGAATTGCGAGTTGTAAACAAAATCATGATAGAAGAGAATGTCAAATTACGACTAGAGGAATTAGAAAGCACTGGAAGGGAAAAGACTTGCAGCGCAACGGAATTTAGAACTATACCGAGCCAAGATGGTTCGAAGCCCATGACGATCGGTCCGCCCAAGAACCTTCGAAAGTTGGTGACTTAGTTATCGTTCTCAAGAGACCTATCCTTGCACACCGCAAGATAGGAGGAAATATTGAACCCACTTGGGAAGGGTCGTTTGTGGTTGAAGCAGTATACTCAGAAGGCTCCTACCAACTAGTGCATTGCCAAGGAGAACGACATATGCTTCCGGTCAATGGACGATACTTGAAAAAGTATTATGCTGCCTAATGTTTCGAAGGAATGGATTTTTCATCCATAGAAACACGGGTGAAGTAGTTACTTATGACTGAGTCTGAACCCAAAAATAATAAAAAATGTGCTAAAATAAATAAAATCATGATAATAAAGTTTTCCTTGTTTTCTCTTCCATATCAAAATCTCTTTCCTGATCTTATCCCACTTAATTCCTGTTAAATTTAAAAATACAAAAAGTAATAAAAAAAACTATCTTTAATAAACATTTTCTTAATGTTCTTGTTCTTAGTACAGCCCCTGATCCTTTTCCTTATCTTTTCACAGGGAAATGTCGAACGGGCGGTTGGTCCTGAACTTTAGAAATGGTGTAAGCCTTGCACTCGACGAAAAGAGGGTGAAAGATGGAGCGATAATCAAGATTGACTCAGACTTCACACCAACAGCAAGAAAAGGAAAACAAGCACTGAAGAAGACAAGAGAATCAAGTCTGTAGTCTCTACAGCAGAGGGCAGGCTTGTCAGCACCGCGCCCACAGAGATTCAGGAAGTACGAAGAGCTACTCTCACAGCAACCCAGCGAAGAAATAAAAATCGCCGTATCCTCAAGATGTTAACTAAACTAGCAGCGGACCAACGCGACGGGCAGTTGCTACTGCCAGTACATATACTTCAAGGACGCCAGTTCACCAGATACCTGAATGAAGGAGGCCAGCTCCTAGGATAACAGAAGAAACCAGGGAAATCTTAAGAAGAACCGAAGAAGGAAGGCTACAACGCCACCAGATAAAGCCACCGGTAATGCATAACCTTGTTGCAGAAGCAACCCCAGAGGATGTCCCGACGGACACCATCCCCGAGGAGCCGAGGTATGCAAGAGAACGTGAAGGGATTGAGTCATATATCCCACAATACGTCACCAGGCCTCGCCATTTGTAGATTATTCCAGAATACGAGCTAGAAAGAATGCAGAATGTCGAGAAGAAAACTTTTGAATACTTCGAGAGAATCATAGGCAGGAGGATCAATATACTAGAAGGCCTCGAGCTACATACAGACGTGTTCTCAGAATACGAACAACAACAAATCGTGGACTGCATCCGGGATTTGAAAAGAATGGGCCGAGCGGGCCGCCTAAGAGAAAACACTTACTCGGAACCCCGGAGATGGATGCCAGGGAAAGAGAGAATTACAATACAATGTGGATGCTGCTACAACTTCGCAGAAGACAGGAAGGGAAACCCACCGGGGATACTCTGTCATGGCCGGGTGGATCCAATGCCATTAGTCATCAAAAGGATGGTAAAGAGAATGATAACAAGGAGGGTACTGTCGGCAGATTGCATACCCAACAGTTGCATCAATAACATTTACAAGAGGGGTGACTGCATACCCACGCACATAGATCACCACGACTTTGTCAGACCTTTTTGCACAGTTTCCTTTCTGAACGAGAGTAATATCATGTTCGGATCTGACCTCCAGATAGCGAGGCCCAAGTGAGTTCCGAGGGCCGGTAAAGATACCATTACCGGTAGGTTCGGTCATGATACTAAAGGGCAACGGAGCGGATGTCGCTAAACATTGCATACCGGGAGTACCAATGAAGCGGATCTCGGTTACTTTCGAAGGATGGATGACGGAAAGCACCTTACCACTTCCGACGGACCGGAGCTAGAGAGCCTCCGGCCTTACGAGCCGTGAGTTATATGGAAAATATCACACCTCCAACGTACATCCATACGGCATCCTTGCCAAGGATGGCTTGGAAGGTGATGTTATTGACCATGTGCCTCACTATTCAGACATGGATTTCTGACAGATACCTTTTTTGGATGGATCGGCAAAGATCACACATAGTCCGTTTTGAGTCTATATGGATTGTATGAGATGTATTCCAGATCGAGTTGTATGATGTATCTTCAACATGATTGGAATGAAAGTGATCGTGTCACATTTTTGGCCTTCACCTCTTTTGTGCAAGTTGACTGAGAAACGCCATTAAAGTTAAATGAACTTCGAACAAAGAACAGAAAAGAAACAAAAAAAAAGAATGAAAGAAAACTTTCCTTAAAAATCTAAAAAATGATGAACACCAAATTCACATGAACATTAAATGAATGATAAAATAAATTTGAATCGTTAAAAGATAAACAAGATGAACATAAATTTTAAATCAAATCTCAATCAAATTCAAATTCAACCTTCCAAATTTTAAATCAAATCTTAATCAATTTCAAATTCAATCTTCCAGATCTCAAATCAAATCTCAATCAAATTCAAATTCAATCTTCCAAATCTGAAATCCAATTCGTTCTACTCTCTCCCTTGTCTGGGATGGAAGCGGTTGATTCCATTGACACGGATCGAATCTGATGGCGAGGAATTGTATCCAATCCAAACCAGCAAATTCCGATCAACTCTTTTGAATGGGATATGTAACATTTACATATTCCCACCTAATTTGTTTCTTTCCACAAAAATCTTTTACAACTTTCATGAAATTCTCGAAACACCAAAATTTAACACTTCTCAAATCAACACTACAAATCTTTGCAAAATCCATTACATCAAAATCAAATTCTTGGGGTTGAGGATTTTATGTCAGAGACTGCATTGCTTTAGGATTCTTTCCCTATCGCAATGAAATACAACAAATTCAAATTCTTGGGGTTGAGGATTTTACATCCGAGACTCCATTACTTTAGGATTCTTTCCCTATCGCAATGAAATACATCAAAATCAAATTCTTGGGGTTGAGGATTTTACATCCGAGACTGCATTGCTTTAGAATTCTTTCCCTATCGCAATGAAATACATCAAATTCAAATTCTTGGGGTTGAGGATTTTACATCCGAGACTGCATTGCTTTAGGATTCTTTCCCTATCGCAGTAAAGATACCATTACCGGTAGGTTCGGTCATGATACTAAAGGGCAACGGAGCAGATGTCGCTAAACATTGCATACGGGAGTACCAATGAAGCGGATCTCGGTTACTTTCGGAAGGATGGATGACGGGAAAGCACCTTACCACTTCCGGCCGGACCCGGAGCTAGAGAGCCTCCGGCCTTACGAGCTGTGAGTTACATGGAAAATATCACACCTCCAACGTACATCCATACGGTATCCTTGCCAAGGATGGCTTGGAAGGTGATGTTATTGACCATGTGCCTCACTATTCAGACATGGATTTCTGACAGATACCTTTTTTGGATGGATCGGCAAAGATCACACATAGTCCGTTTTGAGTCTATATGGATTGTATGAGATGTATTCCAGATCGAGTTGTATGATGTATCTTCAACATGATTGGAATGAAAGTGACCGTGTCACATTTTTGGCCTTCACCTCTTTTGTGCAAGTTGACTGAGAAACGCCATTAAAGTTAAATGAACTTCGAACAAAGAACAGAAAAGAAACAAAAAAAAGAATGAAAGAAAACTTTCCTTAAAAATCTAAAAAATGATGAACACCAAATTCACATGAACATTAAATGAATGATAAAATAAATTTGAATCGTTAAAAGATAAACAAGATGAACATAAATTTTAAATCAAATCTCAATCAAATTCAAATTCAACCTTCCAAATTTTAAATCAAATCTCAATCAATTTCAAATTCAATCTTCCAGATCTCAAATCAAATCTCAATCAAATTCAAATTCAATCTTCCAAATCTGAAATCCAATCCGTTCTACTCTCTCCCTTGTCTGGGATGGAAGCGGTTGATTCCATTGACACGGATCGAATGCGATGGCGAGGAATTGTATCCAATCCAAACCAGCAAATTCCGATCAACTCTTTTGAATGGGATATGTAACATTTACATATTCCCACCTAATTTGTTTCTTTCCACAAAAATCTTTTACAACTTTCATGAAATTCTCGAAACACCAAAATTTAACACTTCTCAAATCAACACTATAAATCTTTGCAAAATCCATTACATCAAAATCAAATTCTTGGGGTTGAGGATTTTACGTCAGAGACTGCATTGCTTTAGGATTCTTTCCTTATCGCAATGAAATACATCAAATTCAAATTCTTGGGGTTGAGGATTTTACATCCGAGACTCCATTACTTTAGGATTCTTTCCCTATCGCAATGAAATACATCAAAATCAAATTCTTGGGGTAGAGGATTTTACATCCGAGACTGCATTGCTTTAGAATTCTTTCCCTATCGCAATGAAATACATCAAATTCAAATTCTTGGGGTTGAGGATTTTACATCCGAGACTGCATTGCTTTAGGATTCTTTTTCTATCGCAATGAAATACATCAAATTTAAACTTTTAGGGTTGAGGATTTTACATCCGAGACTGCATTGCTTTATGATTCTTTCCGTATCGCAATGAAATACACTAAAATCAAACTTTTGGGGTTTAGGATTTTACATCTGAGACTGCTTTTCTTTAGGATTCTTTCCCTATCACAATGAAATACATCCAAATCAAACTTTCGGGGTTGAGGATTTTACATCCGAGACTGCATTGCTTTAGGATTCTTTCCCTATCGCAATGAAATACATCAAAATCAAATTCTTGGAGTTGAGGATTTTACATCTGAGACTGCATTGCTTTAGGATTCTTTCCCTATCGCAATGAAATACATCAAATTCAAATTCTTGGGGTTGAGGATTTTACATCCGAGATCGCATTGCTTTAGGATTCTTTCCCAATCGCAATGAAATACATCAAATTCAAACTTTTGGGGTTGAGGATTTTACATCCGAGACTGCATTGCTTTAGGATTCTTTACCTATCGCAATGAAATACATCAAAATCAAACTTTTGGGGTTGAGGATTTTACATCCGAGACTGCATTGCTTTAGGATTCTTTCCCTATCGCAATGAAATACATCCAAATCAAACTTTTGGGGTTGAGGATTTTACATCCGAGACTGCATTGCTTTAGGATTCTTTCTCTATCGCAATGAAATACATCAAAATCAAATTCTTGGGGTTGAGGATTTTACATCAGAGATTGCATTGCTTTAGGATTCTTTCCCTATCGCAATGAAATACATCAAATTCAAATTCTTGGGGTTGAGGATTTTACATCCGAGACTGCATTGCTTTAGGATTTTTTCCCTATCGCAATGAAATACATCAAAATCAAACTTTTGGGGTTGAGGATTTTACATTCGAAACTGCATTGCTTTAGGATTCTTTCCCTATCGCAATGAAATACATCAAATTCAAATTCTTGGGGTTGAGGATTTTACATCCAAGACTGCATTTCTTTAGGATTATTTCCCTATCGCAATGAAATACATCAAATTCAAACTTTTGGGGTTGGGGATTTTACATCCGAGACTGCATTGCTTTAGGATTCTTTCCCTATCGCAATGAAATACATCAAAATCAAACTTTTCGGGTTGAGGATTTTACATCCGAGACTGCATTGCTTTAGGATTCTTTCCCTATCGCAATGAAATACATCCAAATCAAACTTTTGGGGTTGAGGATTTTACATCCGAGACTGCATTGCTTTAGGATTCTTTCCCTATCGCAATGAAATACATCAAAATCAAATTCTTGGGTTTGAGGATTTTACATCCGAGACTGCATTGCTTTAGGATTCCTTCCCTAACGCAATGAAATACATCCAAATCAAACTTTTGGGGTTGAGGATTTTACATCCGAGACTGCATTGCTTTAGGATTCTTTCCCTATCGCAATGAAATACATCAAAATCAAACTCTTGAGGTTAAGGATTTTACATCCAATACTGCATTACTCTGAGATCTCTCCTCGTTGCAATGATTCAATCCGATCAATTCAACTTTCTTTTGTGGTTAAAGATGTTACATCTAAAACCACAAAATTCCAATTTTCATTTCAAAATCAAATCCCTTCAAATTAATTTTGACAAAACTTCAATTTAAATTAAAACTCAAGCTAAAATCTAAACTTACACATCAAAACATAAACTCAAACAAAATGAAATCTAAATTGAAATTCCCCCAGGTCATGTGATTCGGGATTCACCTCCTTTTCCTTTCCCCAGCGAGAGTTCAGGGATCTCCAGTCTCAGAGATATACTTGACACTCCCCAGCGGAAATTCTTCTACTTCGTCCTAAGTTTGTCACTTGGACATCTGTGTTGGTTTTGTTGATCTTTTCGGTCAACGCCAATACGCGCGGTGTGCTTGGTTAGCACACCACACCTATTGGGGGTCCATTTGTTGACCTCATTTTTTATGAGGTCTTCTCTTCTTCTCTTTAGTACTTAGGATCTAGCCTTAGGCTTTTCCTTTGACTATCCTAGAGGATTAGAATTGGGACCCACCACCTAGAATTTCAAACCACTTCTTAACTCCTGCAAACTCCACAAACTTGATCGTAGACCCACTAATCACCTAGAGGGTTGAAATCGAATGTGGAAGTTTAAAGGATGAGTTCTTATAAGACTCTTTGGCACTTAGGGCCCGCTACAGGTGGTACGGTGCAGTGAAGGGCTAACTTACACACACACTACACCTATACACTACACTTTCACACACATCCTAAAAACACACCCATACCTAACTTGACCTCCTGACTCATGAAAATGATTCAAATGGATGGTCCTTAACCCCTAAGCCCTTGGCTAAGAGGGTTAGGAACAACATAGTGGATGCCTCAGATGAGTCCCTTCATGGCTCATGTGGGCTTGATATGGCTTCATGGCTCAACCAAAATGATTTCATTCCACTTACATTCACCCGATCTTCAATTTTCCAAATTTTCGATTTTTGACCGCCGGGACCCTACACACTTCTAGCTACTGCAAAGCCCTTGAAATTACCCAGATTTTTCAAAATTTCCAAATCACCCAAAATTCCCTAAAATTAACCTTGAACATTTCCTCACTAATCAAGTTGATCATCCATAGCCAAAAATATCAAAAATTCCAAAAATACCTCCCAATACCCTCCAAATACCCAAAATACCCCTCTTGACCCAAAAATCCAAAAATTCATAAAATTCCCAGCAAATCCTAGAAAATCCCAAATATTCCCAATTTCATTTTATTCAACTACACCATGGGTCAATTTTGTCAATTTACCCCACTTTTGTCAAAACCCCCAATTTGACCCATTTTAACCCTATGTGAACCCGATGTCGAAGCCGAACTACCCGATTGACCCAAATTCTTGTCCAATTCAATTCTAAACTTCAATTTATCATTCCCGACAACAATCTAGACCAGATCCAAGTCCAATTTGATTGACATTTGAATCCAATTTCACTTTTAGCCTTAAAGCCTAATTTGGACCCATGACCCAAACCTAACCCAGACAAACCAATTTAACTCCAATTAACCCCAAATCTTTTCTAAACCTTCCCTAACATCCCCACAAACAAAACACTAACATGATTTGCCCAAAATTTAAACCCAAACCCAACTCAAATTCAACCCAAAGCCAAAAAACCCAATTTTGACCTAAACCCAAACCTAACCCAAATAAGGCTAAACCCCAAAATCAAAACCCAACCAAAGCCAAAACCTCTTTGAAACACTCCCATAAACATTTCCCAACATTTATTTTACATCAATTTCAACCCTAGCCCAACATTGGCCCAAGTTTGCCCAATTTGACCTACATTGGCCCATTTACCAAAGAGGTCCGAATCGATCAATTCAAGCCCAAAACACTTCAAATTTGTTCCAAATAATTCATGAAACATTCCTAAATTAAATTCAACACTTATTGGACCCAATCCTTTGCAAAATTCCCATCCTAAAATCCATTTTAAAATCCAAAAGCCCACTTCTCTAAACCATTTTAAAAGCCCAACTTCACTAAATTTCAAAGGCCCAAAATTCATCCAAAGTCCATATGACACTCTTCTTCATCATGCATTCAATTAAAATCATCCCTTAAGTCCTAAATCAATCATCAAATGGTTCCAAATCATGCCATAAGCCAAATCACATCAAATCACCCCTAAATTACCAAAATTTCTAAAATCCATTTTCATGAAATTGACCAAGCATTTCCCCAAGCCAAAGATAAGCCATGAAGCCACTCTTAAGCCACATGCAAGCCATGTGAGTTGCTCACATGTGACCTTACCACATTGGGCAAAAGGAGGAGGTCCTTTCCACATTCCCATAAGGTGATTAACCACTCCCATGATTCCCCTTAACCATGCTTATGCCTAATTGTGCTTGGATGGTGACTTGACCCTACTGATTATGCTGAACCAAATCACTTTCCCCTTCAGCCTAAACCAAGCATTGCGTGGTGCACCTAGCCCAAAGGGATGGGTTGACCAATTTGAGCCAAAATGAGCCTTCTCCCACAACATTCTAATCCAAGCTTTTGATACATGGCATTTGCCAATTGCCTACACTAAACCCCAGCCCAGACCCACCTGAACAAGATGGTGACCGGTGCTCAGGCGGCCGGCCACCGAGCCGCGGGAAAACACCACACCCGAGAGCTCACATGTGAGCCAACATTGAAATTCTCCCTTGCTTGAGCTGCCCCATGCCCAGTGGCCACCATGGCTGTTCTTCTCCTCACCGCAGGCAGGCTGATCCCAAGCCCTAACTCCCCACAGGAGAGCCTCCAGCCAGCTCTATTTAAACACCCCATCTCTCGGCCATGGGAGAGGTGCTTGAACCGACCTTAAGGAAACTCGCCAAAATCATTCCACACCACTCTCTACACATGGAGCACTTGATTCCCACTGGATTCCAGCCCCGATTCCCTCTGGCGAGCTCGATTTTGAGTTCGAACTTCAGCACAAAACCGGGACACTTCTTCACGGTGAGCCGATCCCAAATTGATTGGTCCTACACCTTCACCGGACCAAGGGAAGAAGTCCACCAGCAAAAGCCCCCTCTCCGAGCCACCCATTGCTTCTAGCCTCCGAAGCTTTGTTATCGGGCTTGGTCGAAATCATACCTAAACAATTCATCGAGCCGAGGGACTTCATCTGGAGCTTGCTTGGACCCAATCGAAGGTGACACAACCCTCAGATTGAAGCCACGCTTCTCTGAGCAAAGGTATGAGCTAACTCTTTATCCCGAGCTTCTGGAGATTCTCCATTTCAAATGCCTTAATTTCAATGCCTTAAGTATTGAGTGAGATATTAAGGATTTAGTGTGGACGGTTCTCGGGCTAGGAGGCTTGGGAACGATGAACGGATGTCGTTCATTTAATACACGAGCGGACGGACGGCCAGGATCGCGCCGGTTGAGGAGACGGAACGATACAGCGGGTCCCCGGAGCACTGAGTTGGATGGCGGCACCGAATCAGAAGACGACACGCGGCGCTTCGGAGATGCCTAGGTTGAGTTGGCGCCGCGTGGATAAGTAGAAAAATAGTTCATTTTTCTATTTATTTAATTCCCTAAACTTCAAAAATGCATAACTTTATGTAGGAAAATCAGAAAAATAAAAAAAAAATACCCTCTTGCTCAATGAACAGAGAAGAATAATGTAGAAAAGAAATAATTTAATTTCATCAAGTATTTTATTTTTAATGATTTATTTACTCTCTGCATTGTTTTAATTCTCCATGCATATAGGAAATTCACCATGGCATGAGACCATAGGGCTTTTAAAGCCTCTGAACTTGGGAATATTCCCTGAATTTTCCAAGGTCAGGGGCCATCCCTATGAGAAGTTATTGATTTTTCAAATTCATTTTGCTGTTTTGAGTATTTTAAATCCAATAATTAGCATGTTGTGAAATAAATTCTAGGAAAATTTGGTGATGTTTCTTATGACCAGAGGACTCTAGGAAAAATAGGTTTTGAATTAATCCACTTGGAATAGTCCTAATTGGCTTAAACACCCAAAAGAGGTCCCTAATTAATTAGAGCCTATCATACATCAAATTGACATGAAATCAATTCTCCACTGACCTTTAGGATCAGAGGAACATACCATAAAAATTTGAAGTCAATTGGACTTGGTTAGCCCCACCAAATGGGTTGATTAAACCATTTAGCTAATTTAAACTTTAAAATTTCATAACTTTCAAAATACTTTTCAAAAATTCACCAAATTGGTTCTAGAGCCTCTCTGATATTAGGGGAATTTATGAAAATTAAAATTCAATTTTCTAAAAAAGTTGATTTTTTGCATTATTTTAATATTTTTAATAATTAAAAAATAATAAAAATCACAAAAATAATAAAATTCACCAAAATGTCACATTTTGAATTTTAACAACTTAGGAACAAACCCCATATTTTTTTTAAGTCTATATGATGAGATATTAAATTTTAAAGCCCTAAGGTAATTTTAAAATTAAAAAAAAAATTTAGCATTTCCACTAAAATAATTCTAATAAATCAAAGAAAAATCGAGAAAATTGTAAAAATTAATTCTCTGATTTTCTTGATATCAGAGAGTTTTTGAAAAATATAAAATTTATTTTTTAAACTTTATTTTATTTTTTTTAAATTAATTAATACTCCAAAACTCAAAATAATTATAATAAAAAGAATATAATTCAAAAAATCACCAAAATTGGTCCAAGTGGTCCTCTTGTCATTAGGAATGTCCCATAATTTTTTTAAGGACAGAAACTTTCCCTTGGTCATATTATTAAATTTTCATTGGAAATCTTTATTTTCCACCAAAAATAATTACATAAATAAATTAAATACATAAAAATCACATTTTCTCCTCTCATGTCTTTATTAACATATGAGTGAAGTCACATAAAAATTTCAAGTTCATTTAAGCTCAATTTAGTGAGTTATGAAATTATTAAGCTTGAAGGGCAAAATGGTAATTAAAATTTTAACCTTTAATTAAAACTTTAGGCTTAATAAAATTAAAGAGTAAAATATTTGATCCTAATCTGATTTGGATGATTGAAATTTAAATAATTAAAGGGTAGAAACCTACTAAACAATTTAAAAATAATTAAAATAAACTTTAATTAAATAATTGATTAAATTTGGAAGAATAATAAAATTGGAATTATTAAAATAGGGATATTATTAGGAAGAGATTTGTTCTTTAATTTAAGAATCCCTAAATTAATCATCTCAATAATGTTTAATTCCTAATTAAAATGATAATCCAAATTTAAGATTTAAAATGCTAAAAGACTTAATCATTAAATTAAATTAAAGTTAAATTATTTAAATTAAACCCTTTTAAAATTTCAATTAAATTAATATTTTAACAATTACAATTAAATCATCTTTAAAACATAAAAAAAATAAAAATAAAATATTAAATTAAAATTAAAAATAAAATTAAATTAAAATTTAAATTAAGTTAAATTAAATTAAATAAAATTAAAACATATTAAATTAAATTAAATTAAATTAAATTAAATTAAATTAAATTAAATTAAACTAAATTAAATCAAATTAAATTAAATTAAATTAAATCATATCAAATCAAATTAAATTGAATTAAATTAAATTAAATAATAGAATCGAAGTTAAAATTAAAATCAAGTTAAATTAAATTAAAATTAAAACTAAACCAAATTAAATTAAATTTAAGTTAAATTAAATTGAATTAAAAATAACATCACCTAAGACATAAAGAAATTCAAAAATAAATATGAAGCAACTTGAACACTATTCAAATTTAAACCCGTTAGCTGAAATTAAATTAAATCACAAACCATTTGAACATCGATTTGCCCTCGAAAGCTTTTGTTGTCATAACTCCTAAACAGAACGTTAAATGAATTGTTACTTCCCTCATAGGATATTCAAATGTCCAGTTCACTGAGCAAGATAACAAAACTTGAACTCCCGGACGATTAATTCATTTGCATAATTAAATTCTCTTGGACTTAAAATAATCCTAGAAATATTGAAAAGATGTTTAAGATTCGTCTTAAGCACTTCCTCGATATGATAGAATGTTTATAAGAACAATTGAACTTAATTGTTCTTTGATGAAGTAAATCGTCCTCAAACCAAAATACCGACACCTAGACGTCATAGGAGATGACTAGCTATAGGTGTAGGACCTTGGTAGAAAACCATAACCCTTCCCTTAGCTTTACATAGAAACTTGCTTTAAATGCTTAAATTTTCTAATTGTGTTTTAAGTGCAGCTTGGGATGACGGGAAGACCCTCCAGGTACGCTTTTATTTTATTGCAATTTATCTTATTGTAATTTATTTAATCGCATCGCACTTACCTTTCTTGCATGATAAGCAAATGTTGCATGAAAACCCACACCTTTAGGATAGTCCCTAAAACTGAAACCAAAACTAAATTAAAAGTCATTGCAAGATAAAATTCACCGCCATAACATTTCAAAATATAAAACAACTCAAAATTTAATCACAAATAGAACACAAAACTGCAATTACAACTAAATTAAAACGTCCTGTTGGATGATCGGGAATACCTAGGATGATGTAACCTACGTGTTGCTAACGGGATTTCCCACGGTCTAAATGAAAGTGTGGAACTCATTCAGTTGAGTTTAGCAAATTCATCTGGACTAAGTGAATTCGATAAAAATAACGATGCCGGAAGGATGGAACCGTGGGATCTTAACCGGTGTTGTTATAATCAATTTTAAGATTTGTTTAATTAAAATATTAAAAAAAAACACCTGGATTTTAAGATTTTCCCTAAACCAGAACACTTCTCTCATCTCCTGATTTATGACTTCTAAAACTAAACCTCTACAACAACAAAGAGCTTGGAGCACGGTGGGCAGCACGGCAATCTTCGTCGACGAAAACTTGAATCTACATCGGCAAAACCATTCTTAGAATTAAATAACCAATCCATAGGATTTCGAGGTAGTTTGCCTAGTGCAACATACATCGTCAACTCTTCGTTAGGCATTTGCATGATCATGTCATGTAAATTAAGCCCTAACCAGTCTTAGGACTCTGAGGTAGTCGTCCGATACGACATAAACCCTCACATCTTCAAGGTTATTTGTGTGATTTTACCATACAAATATAAGTCCAAATTAATTAAAATTGGCAAGATCAAAACATTAAATAAACATTAGGGCCTTCCTAAATTCAAGCCAAACAATAGGATATTCAGGAAATTACGGAGTTCGCTTTGAATGCTGTGATTTCTCCTACCTTTCTTCCCTTGGATTCCCAAAATAAAATGTTCCAAATTTGATCCATTCCCTATTGAAATTCCAAAATTCAATCCTTTGAAAACTTAAACATTGAAATTCTTGAGAGCAGAACTACTGATTATTATTGAGAGTTTTCTTAGGTGATTCCCGTCACTTAAGATGTAATTAACTATAGGGGCTTGCCCTTATAGGGAATTTTAAGAACCCGAGTAATATAAACCCTACTTAATTCATTTATATTAAGCGAGGGAACTTGTCGGCTTATAAAATTGGTTCGCGAGACCAAACGGATGTCACAAACCTTTCTAGTTTATCTAATCGAGCCCCATTATCAAGCGAGTGTGTCTATTCTTCGGGATAAATACCCGGTTTGTGGTGCGGTGCTCGTTTATGTAAACTATTCGGGATGTGAGATCGGTTTGATTTCATATCTTAAAATCTTCAAATTTAAAAATTATTTTCAAAATCAAATACTACTTTTCAAATTATTTATTTAAATTAAATCTAAAATTCGCCGACAATTTCTGTAGGCGACCCTTTCTTCAAAATTAAACCTACAACCCAAAAATATGCCGACAGCAATCATCATCAAAATTAAAAATTGCATCCTTTTCCAATAAAAGACATAAATGTTTTGTAATCTTTGAAAAGTCATTGATGTAACGCATGTAGAATCCAGCATGTCCTAAAAAACTTCTAATTCCCCTAACATTGGTTGGGCAAGGTAAATTAGATATAACTTGATTTTTTGCAGGATCTACCTCCGAACCTTTTTTTGATGTTTGAAGTCCCAAAAAAATTCCACCTGCTACCATAAATTGGCATTTTTCCCAGTTAAGGAATAAATTAGTTTTATCAAAGTGTTTTAGAACCTTAGATAAATGTTCTAAACATGATTCAAATGAAATTCCAAACACTGAAAAGTCATCAATAAAAACTTCAATCCCTTTTTCAAATAAATCACAAAAAATAGCCATCATACATCTCTGAAATGTAGCAGGGGCATTACATAAACCAAAGGGCATTCTTCTAAAAGAAAATGTACCATAAGGACTGGTAAACGTAGTTTTCTCTTGATCCTCAGGAGAAATTTGAATTTGGTGGTAACCAGTATATCCATCCAGAAAACATAAGTATTTATGTCCAGCCACTCTATCTAACATATGATCCAGAAATGGGAGTGGAAAGTAATCTTTCCTTGTGGCAAGATTTAATTTTCTATAATCAATGCATATTTGCCACCCTGTAACTTGTCTTGTTGGTATTATTTCATTCTTTTCATTAACAGTCATAGTCACTCCTCCTTTCTTAGGAACACAGTGAGTAGGACTAACCCATGCACTATCTCAAATAGGGTAGATAATTCCAGCATCCAACCATTTTAAAATTTCTTTCTTAACAACATCTTTCATGATAGGATTTAATCTCCTTTAGGGATCAGCCCGCGGTTTGCAATTATCTTCCATAAGAATTATGTGCATACAAATTGAAGGACTGATTCCTTTAATATCAGCAATTGTCCATCCAAAGGCTTTCTTGTGCTTCTTTAAAATTTCAAGCAAACTCTCTTCTTCTTTTTCAGTTATTTGAGAGGGAATTATAAGCGGCAAGGTTGAGGATTCACCTGAAAAACATACTTTAAATTATCAGGAAGCATTTTTAACTCAAGTTCGGGAGGTTTTTCAATTGATGGACCATAAGATTCATCTTTTTTAGTCAAATCCAACAATTCAAAACTTTCACGAACATACTTTAAATCTTCCTCTTGAAAATCTTCAGAATCAAGTAACTCCTCTTCTTACTTATTTTCCAATTCTTCTCTTTCCAATTTCTTTTCACAAGTTAATTTGAAATGACATTCACTCAAATATTTGATAACATCCATCCTATAACATTCATCTTTTTTACCTCTAGCAACGATTTTGAAATATTAAATGTAATAGTCGGATCATTAACCCTCATCGTTAATTCCCCTTTTTGGACATCTATCATAGCTCGACCTGTAGCTCAGAAAGGTCTTCCCAAAATTATAGGCCTCTCTTTATCTTCCTCCATATCTAACACAATGAAATCAACAGGAAAAATAAATTGATCCGCTTTAACCAAAACATCTTCTATAACTCCTTTAGGATAAGTGATCGAACGATCTTCTAATTGCAGAGTTACAGTAGTTGGGGTTATTTATCCTAGTCCCAGTCTTTTGAATATTGATAAAGGCATAAGGTTAATGCTTGCACCCAAATTAAATAAAGCTTTTCCATAGAATTTATCTCCGATTGCACATGGAATTGTGAAACTACCAGGATCTTTAAGCATTTCAAGAAGCTTTTTCTGAATTATTGCACTGCACTCCTCACTAAGTGCAACAGTCTCATTATCTTCAAACTTCAGTTTCTTGTTAAGAATATCCTTCATAAACATTGCAAAGCTTGGCATTTGTTCTAAGTCTTCAGCAATGGGAATATTAATAGTAAGCTTCTTAAGGAAATGAAACCAATCTGGTAATAATATCTCCAAGAACTTTGAAAATTGCTTATCCAACTTTTGTTAACGAAGTCTCTAAGGAAATGGAGGTGGTGGTTTTTCTAAATCAACCTTATGTGGAGAAACAGGTCTTTCCAAACCTTTCAGAGCATCCTCTTTTGGTTCTTCAATCTCTTCTTTCTCTACTTCAGTTTCTTTTTGAACTATATCTTCCGATTCTATTCCACTTCTCAGTTGAATTGCTTTTACTTGTTCTTTATTCTTTTCTCTTGGATTTACTTCAGTATTACTTGGAAGCATTCCTTGGGATCTATTACTTAAGGCATTTGCAATTTGTCCCAATTGATTTTCAATATTTCTGATGGTTGCTCCTTGAATTTGTAATTGATTTCGCATATGTGACACCACTTCTTCAATAGACAACTTTTTTCTCCTTTAATTGTACAACATTGTTATAACCTGAAGGATAAGTTAATCTATTATTGTTATTATTATTTTCTTGGTTGTTCCAATTCCCCAATGGGTTTACTTGGTGGTTCCCCCACTGTTGATTAACACCACCCTGATTATTGGTATTCCAGTTAAAATTTGGATGATTCTTCCAACATGGGTTATAATAATTGGAATATTGGATGTTAGTCTTAATTATAACATTCACAGTTTCTGGTTAAGAATAAGAATCAACCATTTGGTGCAATAAATTTTCTTCAATCATGGAATGTGGCTGAGAAAAATTCATCCCAAGTTGGTCTATCTTCCTTGAAACAGCAGCAACTTGATTTGCTAACTTTGTAAAAGCATCATTTTCAAAAACACTAGCTACCTTTTTAGGATTTAACCTTTCAGAATACCATTAAAAATTATTAGTAGTCATTTCTTCAATTAAAGCATAAGCATCAGAAAATGGTTTAGACATTAATGATCCACCAATGACGACATCGATGATCGATCTAAGAGATCCAACTAATCCATTATAAAAATTTTAAATTATTAACCAATCTGGTATCGAATGATGTGGACATTTCCCGAGGAGATCTTTAAATCTTTCCCATGCTTCATATATTGATTTCCCTTCAAACTGACAAAAAGATGTAATATCATTTCTCAACTTAGCAGTCTTAGATGGTGGAAAATATTTAGCAAGGAATTTTTGTGACAGTTCATCCCAAGTTCTACTTGATCCAGGTGCTAACGAATGTAACCATATTTTAGCATTATCCCTTAGGGAGAAAGACAAAAGTCTAAGTCTAATAACATCGTCCGAAATACCATCATATTTAAAAGTAGCGCTCAACTCTAGAAAATTAGTAAGATGCAAATTAGGATCTTCAGTTGTTGCTCCCCCAAACTGATTATTAGACACCATTTGGATAATAGTAGGTTTAAACTCAAAAGAATTAGCAGCTACAGTGTTTTGAATACTACCACGACGTTCATCCACTGTAGGGTTAACATAATCTCTTAAAGGTCTTAATTCCTAATGGATGCCAATATTTTGATCTTGATGATTTGCCATTTCTTAAATATTTTTATCTTTTTCTATATTTTTAATTTTTTTTATTTTTTTGATAGTTCTTTCTAATTCAGAATCGTATGACACAAGTCCCTTAGAACCTGAACTACGCATACAATAATAAAACAAAACAAAACACAACACACTAACAAACACAAAGAAAAGTAAAAATTTAAAATTTCTTAATTTTCTTTAAAATGTAATTTTAATTAATTTTTTTCCCCGACAACGGCACCAAAAACTTGACTCCACCGCCGATATTTATACTTACAATTATAATATGAAAATTGGCAACGGCGACAGAAACTTATTCCCGCCAAATATATATGCTTATGATTTTGATTTATAATGTGGATACTACGCAAGTATACGTAACGTTTATAAAGTAATATAGGACTTTCTAATTAAGCCCCGAGATATCGAACCCACAGGAAAAGTAAAAATCTTTAAAGAAATTAGAAAATTATTTTTTACTTTTTAATTGGCTTTTGAAAGTATGTTTTGATTTTGAAAAGTTTGATAGTTGATTTCACTCTTTAAGTTTTCTTATAAAAGTCAAACAAGAAATTAAAATGATAATAATTGTAAACACGGTATGAAAAACACTATTAACTAGAATATCATTTTCATTCTTTTTATAAAGTAGTAATAATTATGAAAACATTGTTGTGGAAGTATTTGAATTTGTTGTGAAAAGTAGAAGCAGATGTATTCTTTACCCTTACTTGGTTCTATAAAGAACATTGGTTAATTTGAAATTTTATCATTTTGAACATGGTTAGGCAGGGAAGATATCAGCTCTCACTCTAGAGTTCCCTCATTTCCCTCCACCTGGGGTCTAACTTCTCATAACAAAATTCAAAACATCAAACCAAATTAGGGGCTTTTAGCCTGTCACACTAAAAATCTTCTAATTTTACTCCCCTTTTAAAACATCTTGTAATATATTACATTCAATTATATGAACTACAATTTTCACCCATATAATTGCATGTGATTCTTTCTAACTTTTATGAGACAATACCGTATTGGATCTTACATAATCTCACCACAAATTTTACATCTTAACAGGCTAAAATAAGAAGTAAATAAAGTTTATAGAATCAATTTTCACAACTTCTTCCAACTTTAAACACATGTACTTTCCACAACAATTCTTCATGAATTACATACTTCTTCATTTAAGAAAGAAAAAGATAAAGTAAACTACTCAGAATGCATTGAGAAAATACAAAACACATTGATTTGAAATTAAAAACCATAAGAAAAACAACAAACAATAACAAGTATTAATTAAAAACTAAATGTAAGAACAAAAATAAACACTTATCTGAAAAGCCTCTCTACAAGACTCAGGAAGTTCCTCTGAAACTTCGACTCTTCACTAAACTATTCCTCAAAGCAAGTCTCCCAACTTCAATGACTCAGAATACAGACTTCATACTTCAATAGAAACTAAACTAAAGGAAAGAAAAGAAGTGGGAAGAAGAAGGCTTCAATCCTACCCTTTTCACTTTTCTACTTTCTACTCCTACTCCTAATTAAAACTAAAATAAAAACTCTGTAAAAATGCAATGGAAGAACCCTTCAAAATGCAAAGGAAAAGCCCCCTAATTTTTCCTAAGGCTCTCTTTAAATATTAGACCAAAAGGTCCCTTGGTGTCTCTTCAAAATGTGTCCAGATTCAATGTATCCACCAAAGAATGCACCCCTTCATTCAAACTTGCCGCACAAAGGAAGTTATGGAAGTTACCACCAAGAGTTGCATCCCATCCCCTTTGATAAAGGCACCAAATTTAAATTAAACTCAATTTTTAACTATGGCGGCTAAGCGCCGGCCCAGCTGCACTTAGCTGTCAGTGCCCAAATTTTTATTTTTCCTTTTTTTGCTCCAAATTTAATCCAATCTTGGTCCTTTCATCATAATCACTCATTTTCATCATACCTGCAAGAAAAACACAAAATACCTTCCATTAAAGTGCAATATCATCAAAAATAGGTATAAAAATGTGCATAAAAATACTATATATTTTAGGTGTATCATATTGAAAGATTGAAATTATTAAATGGACTGTGTAGTACTGTGATCGTTTGTTTAGTATTGTAGTGTTTTGTTGGATTTTTAGATGATTAAAGTTAATTTCTCTTTACCCATGCAAATGTTTAAAATATTTATATCACTGTTATTAACTGTTTCATGCTTGTTAGTTGTAAATTTTGAATAATACCAGATAGCTGATGAAGATTTCAAAATCCCAGCACAGAAAGGCTAGTTTCTTTTACTCTCTACTATTTTAAATTTACTAAAAAATTTAAGTTTGGGGGAGGGTAGAAAAAAATTAACTTTTATTTTTTCTCAATTATTGTATTTTCAAAAATTATTAGCATAACTTCTGGCAGTTGAACCACACTGTAAGTAACTAAAAATTTTTTATTTCAGTTGAATATTATGGAAGGATAGGATGAAAATTTTTAGTAACAAAGGTTAATTTTATAGAAGTAAGATATTTGGTATGAAAGGATTTGATTATAGTTAACTATTTGAAATAATGAAAACTGTATTTTTGAAATGTTAAGAGACATAAAGTATTGTGTGTTAAGAAAAGATTGTAACTTTATGATGAATAATAAAACTTGTACTTAACTATAAAGTAAGGAAGTGTCTCAAGTTTGAACTTTAGAAAGAGGAGAGTGAAGTTCAAAATCATGTCTTAATGTGATGTCGTAATGTCATAAGATGTCGTGATTAATATCTCGATTTGTCATGAGATATTTATCTCCTATAAGAAGATGTCGTTATTATGTCGTGAGATACCTTCTATGATGTCAAGAAGATATCATTATTTGTTTATTTTTGTTATTTTGTTTATGATTTCCTTTTATTTTAAGTTTTGGTTTTTTGGTCATCTCAATTTTATTTTGTCATGTCGTTTTGTCATGTATTTGTTTTTATCTAGTGTCATATCATCATTTTATTGTGGTTTAGAAATGTCGTTGTATGTTTTGGTTAATATTGATGTTATGTCGATGTCAATATTAATGATTTTATCGTTTTATTTCAGATTTAGTGGCTAACCTAAAAGTCCAGTTGTTTTTGTTTTGTTGTTTGTAGAAAGTTTAGGTTTTGTGACTATCCTAAAAGTCTAGTTGTCTTTGTTATCAATGTTCCGTTGTCGACGTCCTGCAAAACAGAGTTAGCACACCCTATAACATGCAAAGAAAATCTAAACGAAACTTCATGTCTTCATCATGCAAGGAAAATAAAGTTAGAAACAATGTCATATCAAGATATTTAGATTACCTAATCAAAGTATCGTTGATCCAGAGTTGTCAGATGTCCAAATGTGGTTGAAACTTCGATTTAGTTTTATGTCGGTTTAAGTTGGATTTTGGATTTTTTTGTCAATTTGGATTTGATTTTGGGTTTTATGTCAGTTTATGTCGATTTGAGTTTGATTTTGGGTTTTATGTTAATTTGAGTTTAATTTTATGTCGAGTTAAGTTCGATGTGGGTCGAACTTAACAATTATGATGTCGTATGTTAAGTTAAATTCGATTTAGGTCAAAATTAAGAACTATGTCGGTTCATGTCGTGTTAAGTTTGATCATGTCGATTTATGTCTAATTATTTCAATTTATGTTGAGTTATATTGAGTTTGGTTTGAAATGTCGATTATTATCATTTATTGTTGGTGTTTGTTCAATTTGGTTTGAAATGTCGATTAAAGTCGGTTAATGTCAGTGTTTGTTGAATTTTGTTTGAAATGTAAATTAACGTAGGTTGATGTCGGTGTTTGTTGAATTTGTTTGAAATGTTGATTAACGTCGGTTAATGTCGGTGTTCGTTGAATTTATTTGAAATGTTGATTAACGTCGGTTAATGTCGGTGTTTGTTGAATTTGATTTAAAATGTCGGTTAATGTCAAATTATGTTTAAGTTATGTTTGAAATGTTGATTATTTCAATTTTTGTTTTGAAATGTTAAATTTATGTCGTTTATGTTGATTTTTGAAATGTCAAATTTATATTGTTTATGTCGATTTTTGTTTAATTTATGTCGTTTATGTTAGTTTTTACTTGAAATGTCAAATTTATGTCGATTGTATCGATTTTTTTTTATTTGAGTTTTATTTTGAGATTTTATGTCGATTTTTAATTTTTTATGTCGAGTTAAGTTTAAGAATCATGTTGTTTTATGTTGAGTTTAGTTCGATATGGGATGAACTTATGGATTATATCGGTTTATGTCGTGTTAAGTTTGATTTAGGTCGAAATTTAAAAAAAAATTATGTTGGTTTATATGGATTATGTGGTTAAGTTTGATTTAGAATGAACTTAAAATTTATGTTAAGTTAAGTTCAATTTAGATCGAACTTAAAATTTATGTTGATTTAAGTTAACTTGGATTCATGTCAGGTTGAATCTAAGATTTATGTTGAATTAAGTTCAGTTTGAGTTGAACCTAAGGTTTATGTCGATTTAGGTTCAGTTTGAGTTGAACCTATAGTTTAGGTCGATTTAAGTTCAATTTGAGTTGAACTTAAAGTTTATGTTTATTTAGGTTCAATTTGGGTTGAACCTAAGGTTTATGTTGATTTAGGTTCAATTCAGGTTGAACCTATAGTTTATGTTGATTTAGGTTCAATTTGGGTTGAACCTATAGTTTATGTTCAGTTGAGTAGAGTTAGGTTCATTGTTAGTTGAACCTAAGGTTTAGGTTTGGATTTAAGTTCAATGTAGGTTGAACTTAAGTTAGGTTTTGGTTTAGGTTCAAGTTAGTTGAACCTAAGGTTTAGGTTTGGACTTAAGTTGAATGTAGGTTAAACTTAAGTTAGGTTAAGGTTAGGTTCATGTATGTTGAACCTAAGGTTTATGTCGAGTTGAGTTGAGTTAGGTTCATTGTCAGTTGAACATAAGGTTTCAATCTGAGTTGAATTTAAGTTAGGTTTTAGTTCAGATTCAAGTTAAGTTGAACCTAAGGTTTAGGTTTGGACTTATGTTCAATGTAGGTTAAACTTAAGTTAGGTTTAGGTTAGACTTAGGTTCATGTCATGTTAAGCCTAAGTATGATTTGACTTAAGTCTAATATGGGTTAGACTTAAGTTAGGTTTGCGTTAAACTTAGGTTCATGTCAGGTTGAACCTAAGTATGGTTTGACTTAAGTCTAATATGGGTTAGACATAAGTTGGGTTTAGGTTAGACTTAGGTTCATGTCAGGTTGAACCTAACTATGGTTTGACTTAAGTCTAATATGGGTTAAACTTAAGTTAGGTTTGGTTTAGACTTTAGTTCATGTCAGGTTGAACCTAAGTATGGTTTGACTTAAGTCTAACATGGGTTAGACTTAAGTTAGGTTTGGGCTTGATTAAACCTTAATTGGTTAAGTTTTAATAGGTTTGATTAAGTCTAATGTGGTAGACTTAATTAAGGTTTAGGTTTTATTCAACCTTAGTTAATTAAGGTTTGTTTAATAAATTAATTAAGTCTAATGTGATAGACTTAATTAAGGTTTAAGTTTGACTTAGATTCAAGTTGGGTTGAACCAAAGTATAGGTTAAGGTTAGGTTCATATATATTGAACTTAAAAGGTTTAACTTAGGTTCAAATTGGGTTGAACTTAAGTATAGATCAAGGTTAGGTTCATGTATGTTGAACCTAAGGTTTGAGTTTGACTTAGGTTTAACTTGGGTTGAACCTAAGTATAAGTTAAGGTTAGGTTCATGTATGTTGAACCTAAGGTTTGATGTTTGACTTAAGTTCAAGTTGGGGTTGAACCTAAGTATAGGTTGAACTTGGGTTCATGTTGTGTTAAACCTAAGTTAAAAGTTGAACTTGGGTTCATGTTGTGTTGAACCTAAGTTAAGTTTATTTTGGGTTTGAGTTTGATTAAACCTTAATTGGTTAAGGTTTAATAGATTAATTAAGTCTAATGTAGTAGACTTAATTAGAGTTTAAGTTTGATTAAGTCTAATTTTGTTAAGACTTAATGATTTAATTAGGTATAATGGGTTAGACCTAATTAGGGTTTAGGTTTGATTAAATCTAATTTAGTTAAGATTTAATGATTTAATGAGGTCTAATGGGTTAGATCTAATTAGGTTTTAGGTTTGATTAAGTCTAATTTAGTTAAGACTAAATGGTTTAATTAGGTCTAATGGGTTAGACCTAATTAGGGTTTATGTTTGATTAAACCTTAGTTAGTTAAGGTTTAATGGTTTAATTAGGTCTAATGAGTTAGACCTAATTAGGGTTTGTGATTGATTAAACCTTAGTTAGTTAAGGTTTAATGGTTTAATTAGGTCTAATGGGTTAGACCTAATTAGGGTTTATGTTTGATTAAACCTTAGTTAGTTAAGGTTTAATGGTTTAATTAGGTCTAATGGGTTAGACCTAATTAGGGTTTATGTTTACCTTAAAACTAATATTTAAGGAGGTTAATTAAGTTTAATATGTCCTTAAACTTAATTAAAGATTTGATTTGTATTAAACCTAATTTAGTTAAGGTTTAATGGGTTAATTAAGTTTAATATGTCCTTAAACTTAATTAAAAGAGTTTGATTTTGGTTAATTAAGTTTAATATGTCCTTAAACTTAATTAAAAGAGTTTGATTTTTGTTAATTAAGTTTAATATGTCCTTAAACTTAATTAAAAGAGTTTGATTTTGATTAATTAAGTCTAATATGTCCTTAAACTTAACTAAAAGAGTTTGATTTTGATTAATTAAGTCTAATATGTCCTTAAACTTAATTTAAGAGTTTGATTTTTGTTAATTAAGTTTAATATGTCCTTAAACTTAAATAAAATGTTTGATTTTGGTTAATTAAGTTTAATATGTCCTTAAACTTAATTAAAAGGTTTGATTTTTGTCTTAAACCCTAAGGTTTAATGGTTTAGCAAGGTTTAAGTTGTCTTTAAACCTAATTATTATTTGATTTGAGTTAGATTCATCACTTTCTTAATCCATGATGAGATGGATTAAATATGTGAAGAGAAGGTTTTGAATTATTAATTTTAAAATTAACAAATCTTAACCTTTTTTTCAAAATGTCTTTTAGATTGTTTTCATGACTTGAGAATTGTTGTTTTAGGATTGGTGTCTGTTATCCTAATGTTCTCAATCATATTGCATTTAAATTTCAAATTTTTCCAAATTTTATAGTTAGTTTTGAAAATCATTACAAAATATCATGGAAATTAGGAAATCATATCCTAGAGAGCTATCCTAGCCTTAGAAAAATCAGAAGATGTGCCTAAGGAAGGTCATTCCCTAAAAATTTCATTTTTTTTGACTTGTAAATAATTTTTAATAATTAAAATACTCTAGAGAGTATTTAATTAATTAAAAATTAAATACTGAGAATAAAATTATGATTTTGGTCTCATAATTTTCGTCTCTTCATGAGCTTTCCAGCGATATTTTTGTTTTATTTTTATGACCTCTGAATCAAAAGATATGAATTTTTGTAGTTTTTAAGGTTTTTCTTAATTAAATTAACCCACAAAATCCCACGCACTGCCACACGTCCTCGTACGCGTCGAATGGGCGGGATGATCCCGTGCGCGGCACGGAACAGTGGACACAGGTTGGAAAGATTTGCGCCGTCCGTTCCAAAACACGGGAACCGACGGCGGAGAAAATTCGCCTGAAAATTCAAAAAATTTCGAACCGTTAAACTTCAAACTTCAATTTCTCACTCATTTCTCAACAAAATTGAGTGATTTTTGAACCTATGGAATCATCTGGACGTATAGAATGTATCTATACGATGATGATACATTTCTGGGCTTGGTTAACCCATGATATTTCGAAAATATGAATTATTTTGGAGAACATAAATCCATACATTGGCCACAAGTATGTCGAGCTTAATCAGGCCTGATGGTCAGCTTCTAGGACTCCCAAAGAAGATCTTTGTCACTTCAATTTGGTTTTGTAGCTAGCCTTGGAGAGCAATTTGAGTAAAATGGCCAAGTTTGGCTGATTTGGGATTTTGGCCAAATTGGCTTGATTGGGCTAACCCTATGGCTTGGGCTTGGTTAGAATAGGTTGTTGAGGTCCCCAGGAAGATTTTTTGTGTTGGGAGCCAAGGGATTTGGGCAGCCTATAGGATTTTATGGGTTAATTCTCTCCTCTTGGATATTTTGGTCAAGGGGGGTATTTATAGCCATTAATGGCTATGGATTAACCTTGGTTGACTTGGATTTAACCATGGTATAGTTAGGGATGTAGAGTACAACCTCACCCATGTAAACCAAGCTTCTCCTCTTCTTCCTCCATGAGAATTTTGCCACTTAAGCAAGTGCACATTTCATGGCAATGTTGACCTCATTTTTTATGAGGTCTTCTCTTCTTCTTTTTAGTACTTAGGATTTAGCCTTAGGCTTTTCCTTTGACTATCTTAGAGGACTAGAATTGGGACCCACCTTTTAGAAATTCAAACCACTTCTTAACTCCCTGCAAACTCCACAAACTTGACTGTAGACCCCTAATCACCTAGAGGGTTGAAATCGAAATGTGGAAGTTTAAAGGATGAGTTCTATTGGACTCTTTGGCCTTAGGACTACCACAGGTGGCACTGGTGCAGTGAAGGGGCGACTTACACACACACTACACCTATACACTACACTTTCACACACCTATACCTAACTTGACCTCTGACTCATGTAGGTGATTCACATGGATGGTCCTTAACCCCTAAGCCCTTGGCTAAGAGGGTTAGGAACAACAATGTGGATACCTCAAATGATTCCCTTCATGGCTCATGTGGACTTGACATGGCTTCATCGCTCAACCAAAATGATTTTATTCCACTTACATTCACCCAATCTTCAATTTTCCAAATCTTCAATTTTCCAAATCTTCAATTTTCCAAATCTTCAATTTTCCAAATCTTCAATTTTCCAAATCTTCAATTTTCCAAATCTTCAATTTTTGACCCCCGGGACCCTACACTCGCTTAGCCTACCCAAAACCCTTGAAACTACCCAAATTTCTCAAAAATTTCCAAATCACCCAAAATTCCCCAAAATTAACCTTGAACATTCCACATCACTCAAATTGATCACTCATACCCAAAAATATCAAAAATTCCAAGAATACCTCCTAATACCTCCCAATACCCTCCAAATACCCAAAATACCCCTCTTGACCCAAAAATCCAAAAATTCAGAAAATTCCCAGAAAATTCCAGCAAATCCCAAATATTCCCAATTTCATTTTGTTCAACTATACCATGGGCCAATTTTGTTAATTTACCCCACTTTTATCAAAACCCCCAATTTGACCCATTTTAACCCAGAAGTGAACCCAATGTCGAACCAAGCTACCCAATTGACCCAAATTCTGGTCCAATTCAATTCTAAACTTCAGTTCAACATTCCCAACACCAATCTAGACCAAATTAAAGTCCAATTTAATTGACATTTGGATCAAATTTCACTTTTGGCCTTAAAGCCCAATTTGGACCCATGACCCAAACATAACCCAAACTCACCCAATTCAACTCCAATTAACCCCAAATCTTTTCCAAATCTTCCTTAACATCCCCAAAAACAAAATACTAACATGATTTGCCCAACATTTAGACCCAAACCCCACTCAAATTCATCCCAAAGTTAAAAGGCCCAATTTTGACCTAAACCCAAACCTAACCCAAATGAGCCCAAACACCAAAATCAAAGCCCAACCAAAGTCAAAACCTCTTTGAAACACTCCCATAAACATTTCCCAACATTAATTTTACATCAATTTCAACCCTAGCCCAACATTGGCCCAAGTTAGCCCACTTTGACCTATATTGGCCCATTCATCAAAGGAGCCCAAATTCGACCGATTCGAACCCAAATCACTCCCGATTTGCTCCAAGTCACTCATGACACATCTATGAGCTAAATCCAACAATTATTTGGCCCAAGCCTTTACCAAAATTTCATCCTAAAATCCATTTTAAAATTCAAAAAGCCCACTTCCCTTAAACCTTCCTAAAAGCCCACTTCCTTCGAATTCAAAAGCCCAAATTCATCCAAAGCCCACATGGCACTTCCCCT
The DNA here is from genome assembly GCA_022702705.1 of Papilionanthe hookeriana x Papilionanthe teres. Lineage (NCBI taxonomy): Eukaryota > Viridiplantae > Streptophyta > Magnoliopsida > Asparagales > Orchidaceae > Papilionanthe > Papilionanthe hookeriana x Papilionanthe teres. The sequence goes on from CM040424.1 coordinate 157,925,635, forward strand.
CATCATCCATTTAATCAAAATCACCCCTAAGTTTCAAAATCATCAATTAAACCATTCCAAAACAAGCTTCATACAAATTTCCATCAAATTACCAAAAATTTCTAAAATCCATTTTCATGAAATTGACTGAAGCTTTTCCCGAAGCGAAAGACAAGCCATGCGAGCCATGGACAAGCCACATGAGGCCATGGAAGGTTTGACATGTGATCAAGCCATTAATGGCAAAAGGGGGAACCCCTTTCCTAACCCTCCCTTAAGCAATTTTAACCCTTTTTTATGCAACACCAAAACCAAAAATTTACTTAAACCAAGTTGATAGGGACTTCACCACTCCATCTCAGCTAGCCTATCTGATTCCCCACAGCACCCAAAGACCCTTGGAGGGTGCACCATGCCAAAAACCATGGCTTGACCCAAATTAAGCTAAAATGATCCCTTCCCCCTTCTACTTTGATTCAACACCTTTACACATGGCCAACTGCAATTAGTTGCACTAAACCCCAGCCACGACCCACTGGACACGAGGGTGACCCATGCTGCTTCGGCCGGCCGCACAGGTCGCGGGAAAACTCCATGGCCGAGACATGGGGAGGAGCAAACTTTGGAATTCCACCTTGCTTGAGCTGCCCCATGCCCGAAGGCCACCATGGTTGTTACTGCCCTTGACTCTAGCGGTGATCCCGACCCTTGGCCATCACTGTGAGGCTCTCCGGCCACCTCTGTTAAACACCACCCCCTCTCGGTCATGGGAGGTGCTTGGAAACAAACCTTAAGGAAACTCTGCCAAAATTGTTCCGGACTACTCCCCACACATAGAGCATTTGATCCCCACTGAATTCCGGCCCCAATTCTCTCCGAGTGAGCTCGATTTTGAGCTCGAACTTTAGCTCGAAAATCGGGACACTTCTTCACGGTGGATCGATCTTCAAATTGATTGGTCCAACACCTTCACCGGACCAAGGAAGAAGTCCACCAGCAAAAGCCCCCTCTCGAGGCCACCCATCCGTTCCGGACTTCGAAGCTTTGTGATCGGGCTTGGTCGAAATCATACCTAGACGATTCACCGGACCGGGAGACTTCATGCGGAGCTTCGCTGGGATCCAATCGAAGGTGACACGACCCTCGGATTGAAGCCACACTTCTGCGAGCAAAGGTATGAGCTAATTCTTCATCCGGGCTTACGGAGATTCTCATTTCAAATGCTTTAATTTCAATGCATGAACACCATATAGATGTATTCGTCTCTTCAAGACGAATCCATAGAGCATAAGAACACAAAAATCCATTGAGTATTGAGTGAGATATTAGGGATTTAGTGTGGACGGCTCTCGGGTGAGGACGCTTGGGGACGATGAACGGATGCCGTTCATTTAATACACGGGCGGACGGACGGCCAGGATCGCATCGAATCAGGAGATGGAAAGACACAGCGGGGCCCCGGAGCACTGAGTCAGATGGCGGCGTCGAACCAGAACGCGCCGCTTGCCTTTCGGAGCTGCTGAGGTTGACGCGGCGCCACGTGGATAAATAGAAAATTAGGGTATTTTTCTATTTATTTAATTCCTAAACTTGAAAATCCATAACTTTGTGTAGAAAAATCAGAAAAATAAAATAAAAATACCCTCTTGCTCGGTGAACGAGAGGAGAATAATGTGGAAAAGAAATCATTTAATTTCATTAAGTATTTTATTTTTAATAATTTATTTACTGTACGCATTATTTTAATTCTCCATGCATATAGGAAATTCACCATGGCATGAGACCATAGGGCTTTTGAAGCCTCTGAATTTGGGAACATTCCCTGAATTTTCCAAAGTCGAGAGGCCATCCTATGAGAAGTTAATGATTTTTCAAGTTTATGTTACTTGTTTTGAGTATTTTAATTCCAATAATTAGCATGTTGTGAAATAAATTCTAGGAAAATTTGGTGATGTCTCTTATGACCGAGAGGACCACTAGGAAAAATAGGTTTTGAGTTAACTCATTTAAAATAACCCTAATTGGCTTAAACACCCAAAATAGGTCCCTAATTAATTAGAGCTAACCATACATCAAATTGACTTAAAATCAATTCTACACTGACCTTTAGGATCAGAGGAACCCACCATAAAAATTTGAAGTCAATTGGACTTGGTTAGCCCTACTAAATGGGTTGATTAAGCCATTTAAGCAATTTGAACTTTAAAAATTCATAACTTTCAAAATACCTTTCAAAAATTCACCAAATTGGTTTTGTAGACTCTCTCGATATTAGGGAATTTAAGAAAATTAAAATTTCGATTTTCTAAAAAAGTTGATTTTTTTGTATTATTTTAATACTTTAATAATTAAAAAATAATAAAAATCATAAAAATAATAAAATTCACCAAAATGTCACATTTTGAATTTTAATCACTTAGGAACAAACCCCATATTTTTCTTAGATCTATTTAATGAGATATTAAATTTTAAAGCCCTAGGGTAATTTTTAAATTAAAAAAAATATATTTTATAGCATTTTCACTAAAATAATTATAATAAATCATAGAAAAATCAAAAAATTACAAAAATTGATTCTCTGATTTCCTTGATATTAGAGAGATTTTTGAAAAATATAAATTTCATTTTTCAACCTTTATTTTATTTTTAAATTAATTAACACTCCAAAACTTAAAATAATTATAATAAAAATAATATAATTCAAAAAATCACCAAAATTGGTCCAAGTGGTCCTCTGGTCATTAGAAATGTCCCATAATTTTCTTAAGGATAGAAATTTTCCCTTGGTCATATTGTTAAATTTTCCTTGGAAATACCTATTTTCCACTAAAAATAATTATATAAATAAATTAAATACAGAAAAATCACATTTTCTCCTCTCATGTCTTTATTGACATATGAGTGAAGTCACATAAAAATTTCAAGTTCATTTAAGCTCAATTTAGTGAGTTATGAAATTATTAAGCTTGGGGAGCAAAATGGTAATTAAAATTTTAACCCTTAATTAAAACTTTAGGTTTAATAAAATTAACAAATAAAATATTTGATCTTAATCTAATTTGGATGATTGAAATTTAAATAATTTAATGGTAGAAACCCATTAAACAATTTAAAATATTTAAAATAAACCTTAATTTAATAATTGATTAAATTTGGAAGAATAATAAAATTGGAATTATTAAATAGGGATATTATTATTAGGAAGAGATTTATTCTTTAATTTAAAAAATCCCTAAATTAATCATTTCAATAATATTTAATTCCTAATTAAAAATGATAATTCAAATTTAAATTTTAAAATGTTAAAGGACTAATCATTAAATTAAATTAAAAAGTTCAATTATTAAACTCTTTTTAAATTTTCAATTAAATTAAAATTAAAAATAAAATTAAATTAAAGATTAAATTAAATTAAATCAAATAAATTAAATTAAATTAAATTAAACAAATAAATTAAATTAAAATAAATTAAACAAATTAAATTAAATCAAATAAATTAAATTAAATTAAATTAAATTAAATTAAATTAAAAAATTTTAAATTAAAGATTAAATTAAATTAAATCAAACAAATTAAATCAAATTAAATTAAATAGGGTTTAGTTAAATTAAATTAAATTAAAATTAAATCAAATTAAATTAAATTAAAGGAAATTAAATCAAATTAAACTAAATTAATTTAACATCAAATCAAACTAAATTGAATTAAATTAAATTAAATTAAAATTAAAATTAGATTAAATTAAATTAAAGTTAAATGAAATTGAATTAAATAACATTACCTAAGACATAAAGAAATTAAATATAAAGCAACTTGAACACATATTCCAATTTAAACCCATTAACTTAAATTAAATCATTTGAACACCAATTTGCCCTCGAAAGCTTTGGTTATTATAACTCCTAAACAGAACTTTAAATGAAATGCTACTTCACTTATAGGATATTCAAATGTCCTAGTTCACTGAGCAAGATAACAAAACTTGAATTCCCGAACGATTAATTCATTTGTATGATTAAATTCATTTGGACTTAAAACAATCTCATCAGTATTGAAAAGATGTTTAAGATTCTTCTTAAGCACTTCCTCGATATGATATGATGTTCATAAGAACAATTGAACTTAATTATTCTTTGATGAAGAAAATCGTCCTCAAACCAAAACACGAAGACCTAGACGTCATAGGAAATGACTAGCTATAGAATTAGGAATTTGGTAGAAAACCATAACCCTTCCCTTAGCTTTACCTAGGAACTTGTTTAAATATTCTAATTGTGTTTTAAGTGCGGCTTGGGATGACGGGAAGACCCTCCGGGTACGCTTTTATTTTATTGCGATTTACATTATTTCAATTTCTTTAATTGCATCGCACTTACTTTTTCTTGCATGATAAACAATTGTTGCATGAAAACCCACACCTTTAGGATAGTCCCTAAAAGCTGAAACCAAAACTAAATTAAAAGTCATTACAAGATAAAATTCACCGCCACAACATTTCAAAATATAAAACAACTCAAAATTTAATCACAAACGAGAACACAAAACTACAATTACAACTAAATTAAAACGTCTGTTGGATGATCGGGAATACCTCGGATGATGTAACCTACATGTTGCTAACGGGATTTCCCACGGTCTAAATGAAAGTGTGGAACTCATTCGGTTGAGTTTAGCAAATTCATACGGACTAAGTGAATACGATAAAAATAACGATGCGGAAGGATGGAGCCAGTGGGATCTTAACCGGTGTCGTTATAATCAACTTTAAGATTTATTTTAATTAAAACACAAAAACACTTGGAAATTAAGACTTCTCTAAACCAAAACACTTCTCTCATCTCCTGATTTATGACTTCTAAAACTAAACCTCTGCAACAACAAGGAGCTCGGAGCATGGTGGGCAGCACGACCATCGTCATTAGCAAAACTTGAATCTACATCAGCAAAACTTTCCTAGAATTAAACAACAAAGCCACGGGATTTGGAGGTAGTTTGCCTAGTGCAACATAAATCCTCAACCTCTTCGTTAGGCATTTGCATTGCAAATTAGGCCCTAGTAGGACTTAGGATTCCGAGGTAGTCGTCCGATACGACATAAACCCTCACATCTTCGAGGCTATTTGTATGATTTTATCATACAAATATAAGTCCAAATTAATTAAAATTGGCGAGATCAAAACATTAAACAAACATTAGGACTTTCCTAAATCCGAAGCGAAACAATAGGATAGTTGGGAAATTACCGAAGTTCGCTTCGGATACGTGATTTCTCCTACCTTTCTTCCTTTGAATTCCCAAAACAAAATGTTCCAAACTTGATCCATTCCCTATTGAAATTCCAAAATTCAATCCTTTGAAAACTTAAACTTTGAAATTCTTGAGAGCGGAACTGCGATTATTATCGAGAGTTTTCTTAGGTGATTCTCGTCACTTAAGATGTAATTAACTATAGGGGCTTGCCCTTATAAGGAATTTTAAAGAACCCAGGTAATATAAACCTTGTTTAATGTTTTTCATATTAAGCGGGGAATTTGTCGGCACATAAAATTGGTTCGCGGACGAACGGATGTCACGAAATCTTTTAGTTTATTTAATCGAGCCCCACCATCGAGCGAGTGTGTACTATCCTTAGGGATAGATACATGGTTTGTAGTGCGGTGCTCGTTTATATAAACTATTTGGGATGTGAGATCAGTTTGATTTAATATCTTAAAATTTTCGAATTTAAAATTATTTTCAAAATCAAATACTACTTTTCAAATTATATATATTTAAACTAAATTTAAAATCTTAAAATTCGCCGACAATTTTTGTTAGGCGACCCCTTTTCTAAATACAACACACCCTAAAAAAATAATGCCGACATATTTCTGGTGACTCCGCTGGGGAATGTTCCTCTCTCCATTTTTAATCAGACAATTCTGCTTTCAAAAATCGGTAGTGTATCCATGTCCCTTGTGGATCGAAGCTATCCTTCTTTCAGTTGGAATACTATGTTCATTTCTACCGTGAACAAGTATAGCCGACATTCTCTTGGATTTAGGAGCCCTTTGTTTAGACACCCCTAAACGAGAGGGTTCGAGATCCTTCTACCTCATTTACGAGGTGGGGTGGACCCCGATAGGTGTTAGTTTAGGAGTAATCCTTCGAGTCGAGAAGTCTTGCATAAGACTTTCTTTTCCTTTCCAACTCTGAATCGGATTCCCTACCTTCTCTACACCTTTGAACATTCCGTTCTAAACAAACAAACCCTTTAATGAATGACTCCTTTAACAAAGAACTCCTTCTTATAAATACATGAACAAGAATGTGTTCGGACTCTTTTCAATTCCTTTCTTTTCGTCCTGATGAGAAGAAGCATAACTTGGGACTGACAATTAGGATGCGCCCTGCGAAATGGAGGCCCCAAGGCTGATTTTCTCCTTCACCAATGGACTCGACTTCGTTGTTTACAAGGATGAGGTCTGCCCGACGATGGGATCATCCGGTTTGGACAAGGATTCGAGAACACAAATGTCGAGATCACCGACGTTTCCTTTTCGCGCTAACCAAAAAGGTATGCGAAGCTAAGAAGCCGTTGCTCGAGTTCGACCTTAGGTCGACCCAGAGTTTCCTCCTGCCGAAGATACTGGGCGGGAGAATCTTGCTGTCCGCGGGAGGAGCATTCTTGCTACCCCCAGCTGGTTTAGTTGTCTCGCACCTACCCCGGCACGCCAGATTAAAGGGGAAGGAAATCCGAACTATGGTGAACTCTGCTACCGTGGACGGTACGGACTTTCTGTGAGACCTTCTATTTTTGAAATTGGGTCCGGCTCGAGAATTCCATCACTAACACGGACCCGAAGAAGAAACGAAGTAGGAAGATTGCCGGGAAGGCCGAGGCTGCCGAAGTCGCTTTCTGGAGGAAATCCAGAAATCCACGAGTACACACCACTACCCGAATACATACCATTGCTGAAGATACACCCTTTTTGGAAGGAAGTAGATTCCATCCCCTTTCGGGTGATGAGGAAAATGTCCGCGGGATTGTTTCTACATTACCTCGACCGGCATACTACGACGACGAGTAGAAAGAAAAGGGCTAGGATCACGCCATTTACCGATTACGGGCGTGATCGAGAAGCTAGCAAAGAAAGAGAAATGCCCAGTATCGGAGATTCTAAGAAGAATAGGGCGGGTGCCGGTCGAAATCCCGTCTTGGGCCCGAGAAGAACCCACCATCGTTACGGAAAAGCCGAATAAAAGGATGAAGGCTAGTCCGCTGTGATCGTTTCGGGATTACGGATTAGGGAGGATACCACCTTCCGGCATTTGGGCGACGGACCATCGGGTCCTGAGACCCTGTTGCTAGAAGGATGGTATGGCGTCCCACTGCTTGGACGATTAAGATTGAAACAACGGCTCGAGAAGGAAAGTCTCGTCGGGAGACTTGAATCCGAAGAAAGTGCTTCTTGCGGTAAAGGGGACTCGTGAGAAGGGAACCGGCGGCTATCGCACGACAAGCTGCGAGGATGCACGGAAAAGACCGCTAGAGGATGCTATGGAAAAGTTGAGGAGCGATATTCGACGACTAGCAAAAGAAAGAGAAGAAATTCGGAGACGAGATTGATTCATCGGAATTCATGGACGATGAGTATGCGAGAAATCAACATGGTCGAAACACGAGCTTCGTCGGCTTCACAAGGTGCTCCTGCAGCCGCGAGAAGAGAGGAGCCGAAGTGATGAGAAGACGGCTTCAAGAGAAAGACGATACGATCGCCCGAATGGCGAAGAGGATGGAAGAGATGGGCTGTAGCCCTAGCCACTCTCCAAAGTCGAGTGCAACCCCAAGAGAGACACCCCCGAGAGGTCATTCACATTGTAGACGGAGGAAAGGAGATTACGTCGCGTCAACGGGGATGATCGGCTAAAGAAAGATACAACACGAAGTATGATTCCGAGAAAAGGATATCAAAAGCTTGGTGGAACGGCGAGTGCGAGAAGCCTTAGCACAATCGAAGAGCGGGACATCCATTCGGACGGGTAGACCTTACCCGGAAGAATTCGACGATCGTCAATACCCAAAGGCATTGTACCACCTCTGTTCGAAGACCTTTGATGGAGCAGGGAACCCCAGACGACATGTTGCACACTTTCGTGTCGGTTGTTGCAATGCGGCGGGAGTGATGCATTACTCTTCCGACGGTTCGTCGGCGGCACTGTCGGGGATCGCCTTTGATTGGTACGCGGAATTACCGAATGCTTCGGTGAAGACGTTCTCGGAACTAGAAAACCTTTTCATCGAGCGATTCGTCGGAGCTCGGCACCACATCACTATAGGTGATTTAGTGGTAGAGAAGCGAGAGCCGAACGAAACTTTGGTGGATTACATACTTCGATGGAGGAACTTAAGCATGAAGTGTGAACCACGATTACAAGAACAACATGCGATCGGCATCTTACTTAAAAGCATTCACGGCCCGATAGCACTTCTCCTCGAAGGATTCACTTATTAAGACTTTCGAGAAGTTGTTAAGCAAGGCGGGAGCTTGCAAGAGGAGGCGAAGCAATTAAATTTCGCCGACAAGACGGACAAGCAAAAGCACTGTGAAGACTTTTGAAAAGAAATGCGGGATCGTTGCGGCGGTCGACGAAGGCGAGCAGCCGATACAAATATCGTCCGAACGACCACGCAACCTCAACGGAATTACCGGCAACCTCGACCCGGCTATCGGTCATCTCCACGGTATGAACAACCGCCTCGTCCGCAACGTACATTAAGGGAGCTTCGAGCGGGGAATATCCATTCAAGAATGAAGCGGTGCCGAAAATGTTCCGTAGTCGATGAAGACTCCGGATTTCCAGTTGCCGGAGCTACAGAGACCGAGAAGAAGTCAACAAGAAAGGTGATCCCGACTTTTGCCCTTATCATCGGATGCTTGGACACAAGATAGAAGATTGCATTACCTTCGAAAGTTGGCTCAGCGACAACCTTCGGAAAGGGAATATACCAATCCCGAAGGAGTACATGAAGGAACCCCGAAAGGAGGTTACGTCGATGTTATCTCGGCTCGATCCCATCATTCCGATAGATCCCTATGCAGCGACGATTGATGGACTACCGCTTGGACGAGGTCTTCGAAAAAGATTTTAGACGGCATCCGAGCCGCTTCGGTGCGAGCTTCGATTCAAAGTTCGAAACACTGCTAAGCCGACACTATCACTTGCGATAGAAGAACCATCTCGACGGGAGACGATTGAAGAGAAGAAGAAAATCAACGAAGAAGAAAGGACCAAGGCTCCTAAGGCTAGACTAGGGGCTGCTTATCCTAGGATATTTGTTTCGGATTCAGGGGAGAAATCCCTCGATCCCCTAACTCTGTATGATTATCTGCTCACTTCGGTGGGATCTTATAATGATAAGGGTGATGGCGTTGGCTACGTTTTGGCTTGTTTCTAACGATTACGTAACTAGCGACAATCCGGACATCGATTTCGATACAAATGACAATTCTCGAATCATACACGATCTCGACGATCAAAATGACGAAGAAGACATCCATCGAGGAGGCTACGAGAGTTCAACAAGCAACGAATCTATCTGCGAGTTTCGAGGAGCTCCGGTCGCAATAGAGTTAGAGCCTTCGGACTCCGAAGCTAATCCAGAAAGAACTGTCATTCCGGTTCGGGAAGAAACACCGGCAAGCTCGACACTAGATTCGAGAGGAAATTACGAAGTTAACTTAAGAAGTGGAAGAGTCCTACCTCCGAGAATGGGTCCGAAGGATGAAGGAAAGCGGTGGTTGTTCAAGAAGAACCAACCACGGCGGAAGAAATACCCATTCGAGAAGAAGCCGAGATACATGGAAATAAAGTGGACTACAACGTGCTAGCCCATCTTAGGAAACTACCGACGAGCGAGCATCTACGACGCTCTCATCTTATCGAAGGAGATGAGAGAAGCTCGATCGAGGCCTTACTTGATCCGAGAAATTTGCTTGGCTCAAATGGCCGGAGATTCCTTAGATGAGGTTTGCTCGTTAAAGGAACGACGAGTGTTACCTTCACGGACAATGACCTACTTACTTGGGACGACGAGACCACAACCGACCGTTGTACATTTCGATTACAATTGGGAAGTTTACGCTCTCGGAGTATTGGTGGATCCGGGAGCATCAATCAATATAATGAGTCTTCGAACACTAGCATATTTGGAAATTGATGCCCGCGAGCTCGAAGGCGACAAAATGTTATTAAGAGGATTCAACCGAGAAAGGAGAAAGAGCCCTCGGATCGATAACACTACTAATGAAGACCGGTGACTTAGCAAAGACAACCGCAAAATTTCACATAATTGATTCGAAACATCGTTCAACGCTCTCTTGGGCCGACCATGGATACATGAAAACGGGATGGTACCATCATCTCTACACCGGTGCATCAAATACTACGATGGAGGGGAACGAGTGCATCAAAGGTGACTTACGACCATTCTCCGTACATGAAATTGGAATCCATGAAGATGCGGCTTATTATGCACCACCGAAGAAAACAATTTTCTCCGAGAGATACCATGACAAATGAAGCAAAGAAAGTTCGAGACAACGAAGAACACGAAGTTCTAGTCCAACGATCACTCACCACTCCCTTACGGCGAGATGGTGAAGGTTTCTCCACGACTCGCATCCGAGGTCGAGGCCGGGGACGAAGTCGTGGTAGAGATGTTAGGACGGTTGGACGAGAGGAAACCGGCCATCAATGTTGATTGGGAAGACGAGTTCGAAGAAGAAAAAGAAATCCAACAAGAAGCAGCGACAATAAGTCGGAAGAAGCCGCAATTCAAGATCTCTCTCGAAGATGAGAAGAATGAAGAATATAAATCGATGTACGAGAAGATTAAACACTATGTACATACTATGACCCTAACCCCGATCCATTCTAATAAGGTCGAGGGTATGGTGGTCGAAGAGGTACATAGCGGCGGTCTAAAGCCCATCAAATTCTACCGTGGTGCTTCTTCCTCCAAAGCGAGAATAATGTACAATTTGAAGATGTCACTTCATCGGAATTAATGGAATTACCTTTTGAGTGGTATTCTCCCTGTGTTCAAAATTTAATTCGGCGTGGTTTCTTACCTCGACAATGGACGAAAGGCCGATCACAACATTTTGAAAAATTATGGAATAACTCCGGTCGTCACCCGATTCAAAGCATGGTCTCGGATTCGGCACGGTAGGATCGGTTGACGATGCGGAATTTTGCTTGGTTGTCACTTGCGAGTCTAATGAAAGCTGCATGGAAATCACGAGAAGAATTTGAAGATTCACTAAATTGGAGACGCTCCACCAGAATTCGAAGAAGAAATTAAATCTACGATAGATGAGTTAACGGAAGTTAACTTAGATACTAGCGAAGAGCCTAGACCTACCTTTGTTAGCTCCTTACTCGATAAAGAAGACTCCGAAGAAATAATCGAGTTATTAATGGAATTTAAAAACTTGTTTTGCTTGGAACTATGATGAGATGCCGGGATTAGCTCCGGAGGTCGCGGTCCATAAGCTAGGAGTGGATCTGCCTACGTCCCGGTCGGACGAGGTTCCGAGAAGAATGCGTCCAGAAATCGAACAACAAGTCATAAGCGACGTTAAAAAGCTAATAGACGCTAAATTTGTCCGTGAAGAACAATACCCGACTTGGTTAGCCAATGTGGTGCCGGTCGAAAGAAGAATGGTCGGATCGGAATTAGTGTGGATTTCGGAGATTTAAACAAGGCATGTCGAAAGGATGAATTCCCTCTGCCGATCCCAGAACTAATGATCGACATTTCTTCGACACATGAAATATTCTCATTCATTGATGGATCTTCGAGATACAACCGGATAAAAATGGCTCCGGAAGATGAAAAGCTTACGGCATTCGAACGCCGATCGGAGTATATTCTTACACGGTAATGCCATTCGGACTAAAGAACGCGAGAGCGACCTACCGGAGAGCGATGACAAGAATTTTTGATGATCTCATCCACAATCGAGTCGAATGCTATGTGGACGATGTGGTCATCGAAAGCAAAGTAAAGGACAACCACATGTATGATTTGAGAATTGTTTTCGAACGATTAAGACGATTTAACCTTAAGATGAATCCCTTAAAATGCGCCTTTGGCGTCACCTCCGGGAAATTCTTAGGATTCGTTGTCCGACATCGTGGAATTGAAATCGACCCAGAAAAGATTAAAGCCATCTTAGAAATGCCGCCTCCCAAAACCTTAAAACAACTACGATCTTTTCGAGGGAAGTTGGCATATCTTCGACGCTTTATCTCGAACTTGTCGAGTAGGTGTCAGCCTTTCTCGGCACTAGTTAAAAAGGACGCCAAATTTATTTGGGAAGAGAATTGCCAGAGGGCCTTCGAAGACATTAAACAATATTTAATGACACCTCCTGTCTTAGTAGCCCCAGTCTCAGGTAGACCGCTGATACTTTATACCTCGGCTTTAGACGACTCTCTCGGAGCCACTGTTAGCGAGGTCGATGATGAGGGTAAAGAAAATGCTCTTTACTACCGAAGCCGTCGTTTACTTCCGACGGAAATAAGGTATCCCGCAATTGAAAAGCATTGTTTGGCCACGATCTTCGCCGCTCGAAAGCTTAGGCACTACATGCTTTCTCATAAGGTCGACTCGATCTCGAAGTTTAATCCATTGCGATACTTGATGACCCGTCCAACGCTTTACGGCGGACTTGCCGGATGGTCGATGATATTATTGCAATTCGATATAACTTTCGTGCCTCTTTGTGCCGTAAAGGGACAAGTCCTGCAGACTTCCTCGCGGCACACCCTTTGCCGGCGGGAATCTCCTCTCGATGACGATTTGCGAGATGAACAAATAATGAGCCTAGAAGACCCTGACGATCGACGTTGGGAATTATACTTCGACGGAACATCTTCAGCACACAAAGATGAAGAATCGCAAGTGATAGTGCCCGGTAAGGCAGGAATCGAGCTAATCTTTATAACACCGGAGCGAGGGATGTTAAGATACTCCTACCACTTAACGGAACCATGTACAAACAATGAAGCAGAATACGAAGCCCTCATAACGGGGACTGGAATTAACTATTCGAATGGGGATAACGAGACATCAACATCTACGGGGATTCGCGAGTTAATTATTCAACGGATCGTCGGACGGTATAGAATTTTAAAGCCAAGACTCGAGCAATACTTCCGGTATGCCATACGGTTGTTGGAACAAATTCCGAATGTGACAATCTACAAAATTCCCGGGAGAGAAAATGCTTTAGCGGATGCGTTAGCCCGTCTCGCAAAAGAATTTGCTGTTTGCAAGATGAGTCGGTGGAAGCTGTCGGTTCACGGACGTCGGGTCCTATCGCGGCTCGACATAGACACAATACACAAATCGGAAAAGAAGAAAAATCGGTTGCAACGGTGACGAGAAAACACGGAAGATTGGAGACGACCATTAATAGACTACACAACGAAACGGGAAAACTACCGGACGATAGGTCGTTGGCCCATCGGATCGAGAAAGAACTACGTTAGGCATTAATAAACAACACGTTATACGGAAGGTCTTTCGATCAAATGCGGCTAAGGTGCCTAAGCGGGTCCGAGGCCCGTGAAATTGTTAAAGAGGTGCATTCGGGACTACTGTGGCGCTCACCGGTCGAGTCCAGAAGATGAAGATGAAAATTAAAAGACTAGAGTACTGCTGGCCCTCGATGATGACCGATTGCATGAAAATCGCCAGAGGCTGTCACCGATGCCAAGTGCACGAAGTGGTTCTACACCAACCTCCAAATGTGTTACATCCGACAATTGCATCGTGGCCATTTGAATGTTGGGGCACGGATATAGTGGGTCCGATAGAACCACCATCTTCGAAAGGACATCGCTTCATTCTTGCGGCTACGGATTACTTTTCCCGAGTGGGCGGAGGCGGTTCCACTCGGGAAGTGAAAGCACACCAGGTGCTACGGTTTTCAAGAACCGAGTTGTCTACCATTTTGGAGTGCCGCGCGAGGATCATCTCGGATAATGGGTCGGCATTCGAAGCACGCAAATCAACAATTTTGTCGGGAGACACGGAATCGGCTGGCGATATTCGACAATTTACTACCCAAGAGCAAACGGCACAGTGAGGCTTTTAATAAAAGTCTCGTTCAAATCTTAAAGAAAACCTTGGACGATAATAAGAGAAATTGGCATGAGAAGTTATTAGAAGCCTTATGGTCCTCGCGGACAACCTTCGAACTCCTACTCGAAGCTACACCTTACGCTGCGGTGTATGGGTCCGAGGCGGTGTTACCTTTAGAGGTTCGGCTTCCTTCACTCATAATTGCGAGTTGCAAATAAGATCACGATAGAAGAGAATGCCAAATTACGGCTAGAGGAATTAGAAAGCCTGGAAGGTAAAAGACTTGCGGCGCGACGAGATTTAGAACTATACCGAAGCTAAGATGGTTCGAGCCCATGGCAAGCTGGTCCGCCAAGAACCTTGAAAGTTGGTGACTTAGTTCTCGTTCTCAATAGACCTATTCTTGCACACCGCAAGATAGGAGGAAAATTTGAACCCACTTGGGAAGGGCCGTTTGTGGTTGAAGCGGTATACTCGGGAGGTTCTACCGGCTAGTGAATTGCGAGGAGAACGACATATGCTTCAGATCGATGGACGATACTTGAAAAAATATTACGCTACACGATGTTTCGAAGGAATGAATTCTTTATCCTTAGAAACACGGGCGAAGTAATTACTTATGGCTGGGTCCGAACCCAAAAATAAAAAATGTGCTAAAATAAATAAAATCATGATAATAAAGTTTTCCTTGTTTTCTTTTCCAAATCAAAATCTCTTTCATGATCTTATCCCACTTCATTCTGTTAAGTTTTAAAATATAAGAGTAATAAAAAAAAGCTGTCTTTAATAAACATTTTCTTAATGTTCTTGTTCTTAGTACAGCCACGATCCTTTTCCTTGTCTTTTCGCGGGGAAATGTCGAGCGGGCGGTTGGTCTGAACTTTAGAAATGGCGTAAGCCTTGCACTCTATGAAAAGAGGGTGAAAAATGGAGCGATAATCGAGATTGACTCGGACTTCGCACCGGCGGAGCCTACGGTACGAGGAAAGTGAGCTGGATCCCGATTGACGAGAGGAGCGCCGGGCGAGACGGTGATGAAGGTGGGTGGCCCAAGCCACCAATCCAACGACAAGAAAAGAAAAACAAACAACGAAGAAGACAAGAAAATCGAGTACGTAGTCGCAACGGCGGAGGGCGGGCTTGTCGGCGCCGCGCCCGCGAAACTCGGGAAGTTCGAAGAGCTACTCTCACGACAACACAACGAAGAAATAAGAATCACCGTATCCGTAAGATGTTAACCAAATTAGCGGCGGACCGGCGCGACGAGGCCGATTCTACTCGCCGGCACATACACTTCGAGGACACCGGTTCACCGGGAACACCGAAGAAAGGAGGCCGGCTCCTAGGATAACGAAAGGACCGGGGAAATCTCACGAAGATCGAGAAGAAAGAAGACTACCACGCTACCGAGATAGAACCACCGGTGATGCATGACCTTGTTGCGAAGCCACCCGGGGGATGTCCCGACGGACATCATCCCAGAGAGCGAGTATGCGGGAGAACGTGAAGAGATTGAGCCGTATATCCCACAATACGTCACCGAGGCCTCGCCATTTGCGGATTATTCCGAGTACGAGCTGGAAAGAATGCGAGAATGTCGAAAAGAAAACCTTTGAATACTTCGAGAGAATCAGAGGCAGAAAGATCAATATACTAGAAGGCCTCGAGCTACATACAGACGTATTCTCGGAATATGAACAACAATAAATCGTGGATTGCATCCGGGATTTGAAAAGAATGGGCCGAGCGAGTTGCCTGAGGAAAACACCTACTCGGAACCCGGGAGATGGATGCCGGGGAAGGGAAGAATTACAATACAATGTGGGTGTTGTTACAACTTTGCGGAAGACGGGAAGGGAAACCCAGCGGGAATACTCACGTCATGGGCGAGTGGATCCAATGCCATTAGTCATCAAGAGAATGGTAAAGAGATTGATAACATGGAGAGTGCTGCCGGCAGATTGCATACCCAATAGTTGCATTATTAACATCTACGAAGCGGGGTGTTGCATACCCCGCACATAGATCACCACGACTTTGTCGGACCTTTACGCACGGTCTCTTTCCTGAACGAGTGTAACATCATGTTTGGATCGACCTCCGAATAGCGAGGCCCGAGTGAGTTCAGAGGGCCGGTGAAGATACCATTACCGGTAGGTTCCGTCATGATGCGAAGGGAAACGGAGTAGATATCGCTAAGCATTGCATACCGGGAGTACTAGTGAAGCGGATCTCGGTTACTTTCGGGAGGATGGACGACGAGGAAGACACCTTACCATTTCCGAGCCAGACCCGGAGCTAGAGAGCCTCCGGCCTTACGAGCTGTGAGCTACATGGAAAATATCACACCTCCGATGTACATCCATACGGCATCCTTGCCAAGGATGGCTTGGAAGGTGATGTTATTGACCATGTACCCCACTATTCAGACATGGATTTTTGACAGATGCTTCTTTGGATGGATCGACAAAGATCATACATAGTCCGTTTTAAGTCTACATGGATTCTATGAGATGTATTCCAGATCGAGTTATATGATGTATCTTCGACATGGTCGAAATGAAAGTGACCATGTCACATTTTTGGCCTTCACCTCTTTTGTGCAAATTAGTTAGGAAACGCCATTAAAGTTAAATGAACTTCGAACAAAGAACGAGAAAGAAATAAAAAAAGGAATAAAAGAAAACTTTCCTTAAAAATCTAAAAAATGATGAACTCCAAATTAACGATAAAATAAATTTGAATCGTTAAAGGACAAACAAAATGAACACAAATCTCAATCAAATTTCAAATTCGATCTTTCCGGATTCCAAATCAAATCTCGATCAAATTTCAAATTCAATCTTTCCGGATCCGAATCAAATTTCAATCAAATTCCAAATCCGGATCTCAATCAAATTCAAATTCAATCTTTCCAAATTTCAAATAAAATCTCAATCAAATTCAGACTGAACCTTCCAAATCGAAATTCGATACGTTCATTCTCTCCCTTGTACGGGATGGAAGGCGTTGATTCCATTGACACGGATCGAATACGATGGCGAGGGATTATATCAATCCGAACCGGTGACTTCCGATCAACTCTTTTGAACGGGATATGTAACATCTACATATTCCCTCTAATCTATTTCCTTCACGAAAGTCTTTTACAACTTTCATGAAATTCTCGAAACACCAAAATTCCACACTGCAAATCTTTGCAAAATCAATTATACATCAAATTCAAACTTTTGGGTTGAGGATTTTACATCCAAGACTGCATTGCTTTAGGATTCTTTCCCTAGCGCAATGAAATACATCAAATTCAAACTTTTGGGTTGAGGATTTTACATTCGAAACTGCATTGCTTTATGATTCTTTCCTATCGCAATGAAATACATCAAATTCAAATTCTTGGGGTTGAGGATTTTACATCCGAAACTGCAATACTTTAGGATCATTTCCTTATCGCAATGAAATACATCAAATTCAAACTTTTGAGGTTGAGGATTTTACATCCGAAACTGCATTGCTTTAGGATCCTTTCCCTATTGCAATGAAATAATACTCCAAAATTCAAAATAATTATAATAAAAAGAATATAATTCAAAAAATCACCAAAAAAATTGGTCCAAGTGGTCCGTCATTAGGAATGTCCCATAATTTTCTTAAGGACAGAAACTTTTCCCTTGGTCATATTATTAAATTTTCCTTGGAAATCTCTATTTTCCACTAAAAATAATTACATAAATAAATTAAAGTTTAAATCACATTTTCTTCCTCTCATGTCTTTATCACATACGAGCGAAGTTTTCACATAAAATTTTCAAGTTTATTTAAGCTCAATTTAATGAGTTATGAAATTATTAAGCTTGAAGGGGCAAAATGGTAATTAAAATTTTAACCATTAATTAAAACTTTAGGCTTAATAAAAATTAAAGAGTAAAATATTTGATCTTAATCTGATTTGGATGATTGAAATTTAAGTAATTAAAGGGTAAAACCTACTAAATAATTTAAAAATAATTAAAAATAAACCTTAATTAAATAATTGATTAAATTTGGAAGAATAATAAAATTAACATAAAATAGAGATATTATTAGGAAGAGATTTGTTCTTTAATTTAAGAATCCCTAAATTAATCATTCATAATATTTAATTCCTAATTAAAATGATAATCCAAGTTTAGATTTAAAATGTTAAAAGACTTAATCATTAATTAAAATTAAAATTAAAATTAAATTAAATTAAAATAAAATTAAATTAAATAAATCAATTAATGAATTAAATTAAATTAAATCAAATTAAATTAAAATAAATTAATTAAATTAAATTAAAGTATATCAAATCAAAACTAAATTTAATTAAATTAAGTATAAAAAATAAAATAAATAATAAAACGGCTAAAATTAAAATCAAATCAAACCAAATTAAATTAAAATTAAATTCAAACCAAATTAAATTAAATTAAAGTTAAATTAAATTAAAAATGACATCACCTAAGAAATAAAGAATTTAAAAAATAATAAAGCAACTTGAACACTATTCAAATTTAAACCCATTAACTGAAATTAAATTAAATCACAAACCATTTGAACACCACTTGTTCGAAGTCGTTGCTATCATAACTCTTAAATTAACGCCAAATGAAATGTTACTTTCGCTTATAGATATCTAAAATGTCCTGTTCACCGAGCAAGATAACAAAACTTTAATTTCTGACGATTAATTCATTTCGTATAATTAAATTCATTTAATTTAAAATAATTCTAGCAATATTGAAAAGATGTTTATGATTCTTCTTAAGCACTTCCTCAATATGATAGGATATTTATAAGGAAATTAACCCGAACTTAAGTGTTCTTTCGATGAAGAAAATCGTCTCAAACCAAAACACAAGAACCTAGATATCAGAATGCATCAGGCTATAGGATTAGAATTTGAGGCAGAAAACTACAACCCTTCCCTTAGCTTTACTCTTAGAACTTGCTTTAAATATTCTAATTGTGTTTTACGGTGCCTTGGGATGACGGGGAAGACCCTCCAGTACGCTTATTTTATTCAATTTATGTTATTGTAATTTACTTAATCGCACGCACTTTACCTTTCTTGCATGATAAACAACTGTTGCATGAAAACCCACACCTTTAGATAGTCCCTAAAACCTAAACCAAAACTAAATTAAAAGTCACATTGCAAGATAAAATTCACCGCCATAACATTTCAAAATATAAAATAACTTCAAATTTAATCACAACAACACAAAACTACAATTATAACTAAATTAAGACGTTCGTTGGATGATCGGAATACCTCGATGATGTAACCTACTTGTTGCTAACGGATTTCATGGCTCCAATGAAAGTGTGGAACTCATTCATGAGTTTAGGTAACTATCCGGACTAAGTGAATCCGATAAAAATAACGCCTGAAGGATGGAACCGTAGATCTTAACCGGTGTCATATAATCAACTTAAGATTTGTTTCAAATAAAATATAAAAAACACTTGGAAATTAAGATTTTCTAAACCAAAACACTTTCCTCATCTCCCCGATTTATGACTTCTATAACCAAACTTCGCAACAACAAGGAGCTCGCAGCACATGGGCAAAAGACGGTCATCGTCACGCAAAACCCGAGTCTACTTCAACAAAACTTTCTTAGAATTAAATAACTAAGCCATAGGACTTCGAGGTAGTTTGCCTAGTGCAACATAAATTCAACCGTTTGTTAGGCATTTGCATTGCAAATTAAGCCCTAACCGGCTCTTAAAGATTCCAGGCATGCTCTGATACGACATAAAACCTCACACCTTTCGACGCTATTCGTATGATTTTATCATACAAATATAAGTCCAAATTAATTAAAATTGGCAAGATTGAAATATCGCATAATATTAGGATTTTCTTAACTCGCCGAAGCCAAACAATAGGATAGTTCGGGAAGTTGCCAAGATTCTTCTTGGATCCTCACTTTCTCCTATTTCTCTTCCTTTTGGACTCGAAATAAATTGTTCTAAACTCGATCCATTTTACTATCAAATTCCAAAATTCAATCTCTTGAAAACTTAAACTTTGAAATTCCCGAGAGCAACCACCGATTAATATCGAGAGTTTTCTTAGGTGATTCCCCGTCACTTAAGATGTAATTAACTATGTGGGCTTGCCTCATAGGGAATTTTAAGAACCTGTGTGAATATAAACCTACTTAATTCATTTATATTAAGCAGGGAACTTGTCGGCTTATAAAATTGTTCGGCAGACCAAACGGATGTCACAAACCTTTCAAGTTTATTTAATCGAGCCCCATTACCAAGCAAAGGTGTCTATTCTTCGGAGATGTTACGTTTGTGGTGTGGTGCTCATTTATGTAAACTATTCGGGATGTGAGATCGGGCTGATTAATATCTTAAAATTTTCAAACTTAAAATTATTTTCAAAATCAAATGTTACTTTCTGAATTATATATATATATTTAATTAAATTTAAAATATAAAATTCGCCGACAATTCTCAAGAAGCACTCTTTCAAAATAAAACATAACCTAAAAATGCCGTACACATAACACTTTCATCTCTTGATTTTCATCCTCTAAAAAACTAAACCTCTACAACAACAAGGAGCTTGGAGTATGGTGGGCAACACGGCCATCTTCGTCGCAAAACTTGTGTCGACTTCAACAAAACTTTCTTAGAATTAAATAACCATGCCGTAGGACTTCGAGGTAGTCCCTCTAAGGCAACATAAATCCTTAACTTTTGTAAGGCATTTGCATAATCATGTTATGCAAATTAAGCCCTAACTACCTTAGACTCCGAGGTAGTCGTTCGTTATGACATAAACCCTCACATCTTCAAGGCTATTTGTATGATTATGTCATACAAATACAAGTCTTAATTAATTAAATTTGATAAGATTGCAACATCAAATAAATTCTAAATCCAAGCCAAACAATAGGATAGTTTGGGAAGTTGCCAAGATTCTACTTGATCTCACTTCTCCTATTTCTCTTCTTTGGATCCTTGAAAATAACTGCTCCAAATTTGATCCATTCCCAATTGAAATTTCAAAAATTCAATTGTTCGAAAACCTTAAAATTTAAAATCTTCGAGAGCAAACCACCGATCATTATCGAGAGTTTTCTTAAATGATTCTCTTCATTTAAAATGTAATTAACTATAGGAGCTTGCCCTTATAGGGAACTTTAAGAACCTGCGTAATATAAACCTTGCATAATTCATTTATATTAAAATGATGTAACTCGTTGGCTTATAAATTTGGTTCGTTATAATTTAAACAATATGCCGTTAAATCTTCTAGTTTATTTAATCGAGCCCCATCGTCAAGCAAGCAGGCCCATTCTTCGGATAGATACACGGTTTGTGATGCGGTGCTCGTTTATATAAACTATCTGGGATGTGAGAACGGTTTAATTTTTCATTTCTTAAAATTTTAACTTAAAATTACTTTCAAAAATCAAAAACTACTTTTCAAATTATTTATTTAAATTAAATTAAAAAAAATTCTCTCGACAACTTCTCTAGGCGACTTCATTTTTAAAATACAACACTCAACACAAAAATAAGCCGTACAACTTCAAAGCATCGCCGGGACTAGTTCCTCTCTCCATTTCGATGATGGTTTCGATTTCATAACGGCCAGGTATCCACGTCCCTTTAGTGAGAAAATCATCACTCTTCCGAAGGCTTGGGATACCCCATTCATTTCTCGTCTTGGAACGAGTATAGCCAACTTCTCTCGATTTAGGAGCCACCGTTTAGACGCCCATAAACTAGAGAGGTTCCGAGAATATTTTACCTCTTTTCAAGGTAGGGTGGACCTCAATAAGTGTTAGTTTCGTAGAGCGGTCCTTCGAGTCACCGAGAAGTTCTGCTTAAGACTTTCTCTTCCTTTTCAATTCTAAATCGGCCCTTTAATTTTCTATAACCTTTTCCTTTCGATCGTTTCGTTTCTAACAAATGAACGCGCTAATAAACAACCTTTCTAATAAACAATCTCTTTTAAAAATCACAAATACACTAAGATAAACGAAAATGTGTTCAGACTTTTCTTTTCGTCCTAAACTTTACGACGAAAAGAAGCATTAATTCGAATCGATATTCGGAATCCGCCTTGCGTAAAATGACTGCCCCAAAGTTAATCTTCTCCTTCACCAATGGAATGGACTTCGCCGTTTACAAGGATGAGTCAGCTCGACAATGGAATCATCCGTTTCGAAAAATGATTCGGCAACATAGATATCAAGTTCGCCGACATCTCCGTCTTCACACCACGCACAAAGTGTCGAACCGAGAAACCCGTGATTGAGTTCAACCTGAAATCGACTCAAGAATTCTCCCATGCAAAGGGTTCCACTCGAAAGGAGTACTCAATGTTCTGCAGGAGAACGGTTGTCTCGCCCCTAAAGGTCTAGTCATCTCCCGTGCCTACCCCGACTTCTGCCAACCGAAGGGGGAAGGTAAACGGTTCGTGATGAGCCCGTCACCGTGGAGGGTACAGATTTTGCTACACATCATCTATTTTTGAGATCGGGGTCCCGCCTCTCAAGAGTCGCACCCTAACTTCTGACTCAAAGGAGAAATACAGAAGATCGCCAAGATCGAGAAAGCCAAAGCCGCCGGTTGCTTTTCTAGAAGAAATTTCGAGGAAAGAGAAGAACTCGCCCGAATATATACCTTTGTTGAAGGAAGTAGGTTTCAACCTCTCTCTCCGCCACATCGAAGAAGAGGATTTCTATGATCGCCGTCGCATTACTCCGACCCGCGTACTACAACAATTACAAAAGGAAAAGTGTTAAGACTACGCCATTTGCTCGATCGCAAGCCGTGATAGAAAGATTGGTAAAGAAAGACGATGCCCCGTTTCGTAAATCTTAAGAAGGATGGGACGGGTGCCGCCTAAATCCGCCGTGACTACGACCGCAGCCTATTGCCGCCAGATAAACCAAAGAAGAAGATAAAAGCGTCACTCGTCGTTGTATCGAGTCTACAAATTGGGGAAGATATATAAGCATCGTCGCATACTCCTCGATATTTAAAAGTAGCACAAAGTTATAGAAAACTAGCAAGATGTAAGTTAGGATCTTCGAAGGTGAACCACTAAATTGATTGTTTTGTACCATTTGGATAATTGCGAGTTTAAGTTCAAATGAATTAAGCAACTACATCGTGGTTTTGAATAGTTAAATGAATTTCATCCGATGTAGGGTTGGCATAATCTCTTAATGGTCTTTGTTGGTTCATATTTTGAATTTCAGGAATATTTGCCATTTGTGTTAAATTTATAGTTTGTTTCTTTTGTTTTCTAATTCTTTTAATTGTACGCTCTAATTCAGAATCGTAAGGTATTAAATTTTTGTTTCCAAATTTGCGCATACAATTTTAGAATAGATATTAATTTATTTATTATGATTATTTTAAAATAGTCCGTTACTCTAGTAAATTTTTCTTACTTTCACCGGCAACGGCGCCAAAAATTTGACCCACAATTTTATATTATGATATTTTTAATTTAATTGTAACGACGCCAAAAACTCGACCCCGCTATATTATGTGTATAGAATTGTAATTGTTTATGTTGTGGATGCTACGCAAGTATACGTATCGTATCAAGTAATACAGGGCTCTAGTGGAGTCCTGGTTATCGATCCCACAGGGAAAGAGAAAATAAAATAACAGCTAATTTTAAAATAATAATAATAATAATAATAATAATACTACGAAAATTTGGAATTCTGAATTTAAGCGCAATAAGTAAACTAAGTATTTCAATTAGGTAAATTAACTAAGTAGAAAATTAATACGAATTGAAAGTGCAGGAAATTAAACTAATTGCTAAATAAGTCTTTAACTATTTAGAAAAAGTATCTTTCCGCTTGTTTAGAAATTTAAATGATTGATGAATTTAAATAGATAACTTTAAGGTATTGTGACAAATAGGAGCATTCATATTCTTTACCCTTTGGTCCAGGTGTAAAGAATATTGACTAATCCTATGTTTGATTACCGAATCTGCGGCTAGCCGGGAGGATACCGACCGCCACTTCGTAGCTCCCACGTTCCCCTCGCCCGAGGGCTAACATCTACACTTCAGCTCTCGAACAATATGACCGAATTGAATATTTTAGTCCGTCACACTAAAATGCTCAATTCTACGCCCAGTGATATTATTTCCCTATTTATTTGCACCCTCCTTCAAAGGCTTTTGAATTCCCCGAATATCAGATGTAATTTTTACTATAGTTGATAATCAACATATTTTAACAAATCAAATGGCCAGTTTGAAAGTAAATTAAGTTTTAAGTAAAAATTATCACAATTTATTAATATATAAAAGTACTTCCATTTTTAGTTCATCAAGTCACTTAATTTCATAACAGGAGAAAGACTAATAAACTACTCGTAATGCATGTTGACTAAACTAAGCATGGATTTCATTTAAAGTTAAAAACAAGTAAATACAAATACTTATCTTAATTTATCTCCAAGCGTACTCCTCAGCTTCCTTTGACTCTTCCTTCCAAGACATGACAAGACTCACTAAAAACTCACTAACTCACTAAATAACACACACACTAATTCAATAATTTACTCCGAACACAAATTTAACACACAAAAACTGCACTTAACACACTAGAGGTGAGCAAAGGACCAAGAGGTGTGTAAGCATCCCTTCAAATAGTGTCCAGGTTCAATGTATCTGTGCCATTTAAACTAGCTCGCCGTCGGCGACGAACTACCTCGCTGTCGGCGAGGCTTCTAGAAGATCTTCAAACCGCGCTATCTCGCCGTCGGCGGGCTCGGGCTCACTGTCGCCGAGACGGTTATAAATCCTTCGTAAATGTCTCCTCGTAACCTCGCCGTAGGCGGTTCGATCTCGCCGTCGGCGACTCAAGCACAAATTGCATTATTTTCTTTCTTTTTGCTCCAAATCCGCTCCTTTTTATGATTTTTGCTTTTATCACCTAAATTCTCCATTCTCGCAATAAAATAAAGAAAATACCCTTCTTTAAAGTGCAATTTTATCAAAAATAGGTATGAATTTCTTAATAAATTTTTCAGTGATCAATGGCTGTGCTGCCCACTGCTAGCTCCAAGCTCCTTGCCGCGAAGAGGTCAAGTTTTCTATGGCGGAAAGTCAAAATGTTCAATCAGGTGGCCCTATGGTCGAGTTCACCTAAACATCCTATGCAAGTATGTTTAAAGGTTGTACAGTTTACAGCAGGATATATAGCACAGGAAAAACAGTAAAGCATGCAACAAGGTACAGTATAACGTGCTAAACAGTAGAGCATGCAGTAGCAACAGGTATATAAAGGAACATACTGTAAAAATAAACAAACCTGTATACCTGGGAGATCCGTAGTCTTCTTGTGTGTAGCCAGTAGGAGTGTATCACATAAAAGCCAAACAAGAGAAGGAAAAAGCCATCGAAAAGCTCGAGAAAGCAAGGAGACTGACTCATAACAGAAAAAACCCGAGAAAACAAACGAAAGCCAAAAATAAAATCATCAAAACCTCGGGAAATCCTGGAAAAAGGACCACGAGTGCTTCATCAAAAATCAAACGAAAGCCCGAAGAAAACCGCAAGCACTCGGGTCGGGGCTAGGCTCAGAACTGTGTAGTACTGCTCGAAGGGTCGTCGAAGGCTACTCGGTCACACGAGTGTATAGAGCCCGCCACTCAACTAGAAGGGTGTCCAACTAAACCTGACTCAGGAGAGTGTTCCTCAACCCAAAACTGATAATCAACAAGTGGACAACCAGGTTTTACAATATAATTTTTTAAATTTATATTTTTAGCATGCACATGAGTTTCAGGCATACAAAAGAGAGTTTTATCAATTTCCGATTGTAGTGGAAAGATATATATATATATATATATTTATATATATATATATTCGAAATGTAATATCATATTTTTATCAGATTTTGAAAATCATGATTGTCCACGAGTCGATCATTTTGTCGGGTAAAGGATCGCTAACAATCCTAAGAAGGTACGGGTGCCCCACTTGCCTTGTAGCGGTGAATGATACCGTCATCCTACGGTTTACCAGGGCCCTGGAGCGAGTCCTGATGTCATAGGATGGGATATCATTCTACTCTATCACTGGCGTGCCTTTTGCATCATCGCCGTCATTGCCCCAAAACAAAACAAAACAAAACCGACTCCGAGTGAAACGGGGAACACGTGTAAATTAACTAGGAGGGGAAGAAGAGAGGATTACCACACCTCCAGACCCGAAGAGGTTAAAATGGGAGGAAGGTTAATTCACTCGCCCCTAAAACATGTAACAACAGAACGCTGAAAGCATGGCCTGAGGTCCTCGAATCAGTCCTGGGGACGTCATTTTCTCACTTGGACACAATTGGATCGGCCCCGAAATGAGTATCATTTGCATTCAGATAAGAATAAACCAAAAGCAGTGACCTTCGAGAATTGTTCAAGAATCCACAAATCAAACGGGAAAAGAAAAGAAAAAACTGACTAAAGCCCCAGACTCATACTAAAATCCAGCCCTCCGATCCTCAATTAATTCTTTATCATTTGGAACACAATTCTTCCCACACGGAACCACTCTCAGACTCTAGGTCAAGCTCACAACAGCAGTAGAATCACCAAATTTTCAATACATAAGACAGTGAGTGTACAAGCTCCCATGCCATCTCAGGTTAACTCCAAACTCACCAAGCAAAGCAAGCAAAGAACTCACCAAACATTTAGGGTCAAATAAGGGCTTCACCGAACACCACCAAGCTAAGCCGCCAAGTGAAACAAGCCTAAACCAAGTGTACAAGTAATACCACAACTCTCATGTGCTTAAAGTTCCAAGCACAACTCAATTCACCCATTAAATAAAAAAGGAGAAGGCCTTAATGAGGTTAGACCAAGTCAACACAGAGCTCAAACACGAGCTCAAAGAAGCCACACCAAATTCAAAACTCAGCTTCAACACACCTCACCAAACTCCAACAACAAAGGCTTACCCGAGCTACCAAACTCCGACTCCAAGACTCGACTAATCACTCTCCATAGAAGCAACCACCAGCCCACATAAAAGCCAAACCCGAGCCACTACAACTAGGAAAACAACCCAGTATTCAATCCAAAACGAATTCAACATAAAAGGAAACAAGGTCCAGCGCATGCAAACCAGACCCCAGCCACTATAGGGTGGAAAACGAGCCTAGGTAACGTACCACAACCATCCATATATAAAACCGAAACCAGAAGTACCAATAGGATCAAAACCGAACCAGCACAAAGGCTAAAACCGAGCCAGAGCAAAGGCAAAGCAAGCCCAGCACAAGCTTAGGATTTAATCCCAGTCCAAACTTAAGACAAAGGCTCATCACAAAATAACGTCCAGTTAGCATACAGCTCAAAATTAGGAAAGAACACCAAAGGAACCAAAAACCAAGCCTCAACAGAGGTTAAAAACAGATCCAGCTCCAAAGCCACAACAATTTTGATGCAAAGCCAGAGCAAGGGTATACTAAAGAAAAGAAGATAACAATCAAACCAGATCCATATGGAACTAGAACCCGAGCCACAAGAAAGGCAAAACAAGCCCGACCTCAATTCCAACATAAACCCAAGAATTCAAACCATAGGAAAAGCCAAAACCGAGCCAAGTATGGGGTCAAAACAAACCCAGCACAAAGCTAGAACAAAAGCTCCTCATAAAAAATGAAATCCAGCCAACATATAGCCCAAAACCAAGCTAAATATAAAGCTAAAAGAACGAATTTCTGAAAGCAGTAGAATAAGGACAATAGCTGTTTATCCAGATTAGGCTCACGGGTATGAGCTGAAACAAACCAAGCAAGCCTCTAAATGAGGTCAAGATGAGCCATAACAAGGCTACAAATATTCTAAGCATTAAGCTAAAACCAACTTCTCCATATATTTAACATTTTGATGTGTAAAGCCGCAATAAAGAAGAGATAAGAAAAGTAGAGAATAAGCTTCACATGCATATACCGAGCCAAATGACACTTCCCATTCTCCACATCAAGCCACCATATGTTAGAAACTTCCAAATCCTATCTAACATGCTTGCCGAGAGGACTAACCCAACTCCAAAGTCCCCTCTTTAACATTTAAACTTGCTTTGAACATAAGAGAAGTAGGTTAAAGTAAACCATGCTTTGCTTCCACTATCACATAGAGAATCAAGCCCCTACCTTAAAACATGCTCAATCTATTTCTTAGCCATGCTCCAAATTATAAAGAAAACATTTCCAGCACTTGCACAAGTATCATATAAACATGCTATTAGAAGAAGAAGACTAGAAACCATCCATCTCAACATTTAGAATAAAAATTTCCATGATTCATAGCTCTCAGCCGAAGCAGCAAACAGGAAAGAAACCAAATAACAGCAGGAGTCACGGGCTACTAGAGCCAAACCGAGAAGGAGAAGGGGGAGGGGAGAATACCAGAGAGTGCAGAACACACAAGAAGAGCAGGAAATCAAACTCTAAGCTGGCATCACCTCCTCCTCACAATGGTTTTCGGGCTCACCCTAGGCCATCCAAAAATGGGGTTTAAATAGGGGAAAAAAGGGAAGAGGAGTGCCGCAACCTATCTAAGGAGTCGAGAGAAGTCGGCCAGACACGGGAGAATGGGGAGGACTATTGCACAGAGCAACAGGGACGAGACGCTCGCGTGCATAGAGCGCGCCAGGATCTCTCGCAGATGGGATAAGGGATGGGGAAAAACACGCGCGGCTCGAGGAACAAACAGCTACAACAGGGAGAAGGCACCGAGCGTGGGAGAGGAGTTGCAGAGAACTCCCACAGGACCCGAGCACGGGAAACGGGCGAACCGAGCGGGTCTAGTGTGGGAGAGTAGAGTTTAGGGCTTATATTTTTTTATTTAAAAGATTTATAATTAATTTATCTGAAAATACGCCCCGAATTCTAACTCTCGCACCCGACGGGCTATCGTCGCAAGCTTAACATCGATTTTAAGTAAAATCGACGTTCCGGACGCATCGGCGCAGTCCGTTTTGCCGTCCGAGGTCGTCTGTGCAACCTTGTCGACAATCGCGTCAAAATTGCGTCGAAATATGGTATCGTTACAAAATTTTAACTCGAGCTCGATCAATCAGAATGGTGCAGGTTTGTAAGACATGCACGAGGCTGTCCTAATGTCCAAAGGTCCTATAGGGACTCGATTTGAACTCCTGACGTCAACTTCGTTCGGCTACAGACTAGCGATATAGAATCTCGTACAGGATTTCAAAGAGTAACAAAGTGGCTTCCTGACACTCTAAAACGAGGTGGGTCCCATCGCTAGGAATCTAGGATCGTCGGGGAAGCTCCTGAGACTAGAACTCTAAATCTAGGAGGAATACTAAACCTCGACAAAAAGTGAGGTCAACAATTACTTCACAACAATAATAGAAAAACAGTAAAGCTAACTTCTTGCCCTTAGATAAAGCATAACAACAACAACAATCTCCTCACTCGTTACAATGAAATTAAACATTTCACTTACTGGGTGTGTGATGTTATAGCGCAGGACTACATTACAAATAGCTTCAAGATCCATTTCATTATCAAACTTTGCAGAATGCACTCCAATAACAGCAAACTGCACCCAAAGAAAGCAAGTGAATGAAATAATAGGCAACAAATTGTCATTATGCATTTCATATTAGTATAGGAGAGGAGATGAGGTATACAATACGACGGCCAAAGCCATTAAAAAAATTCAAATCTTAGCAACTTAGTAAACAACGGAAACAAGTCAGATTGTTTAACTGTCTAGCATGCCCAAACACAAGTCAATCGAATAAAGGAATGCCTCTATATTCAACATATTATTATTAAAAAAAATATAATGATTCATCAAAATTTAGAAGAAAATTCAAATTTTATTAGGTTTGTTACTATTACCAGAAATATCAAGCGATTTGTCTACAAGTTAGAATGTAAAGAAATATTATCAGAAAAAAGAAGACAAAGCATACTAATCGGCATGGTACCATGAAAATATCTTTCTAGAACTACACTAATTGTATAAATTTTAAAGTTTTTAATTAATTAGTTGTCCTCAGAAAGCATTAATGTAAATGAAGTCAATCAATGTTGCAAAATCAACTCCACAGCACAACACAATTGTGTTACGAAATTAATTTTATTTGGTAATAATTAAGTTGAATGGTATAAAAATTGATAAAATCTTCTAATAACAAAAATTTATAAAAGAAGCTTTACCTTTTATGCAAGAAATCAGAAACTAAATCAAAGGTATGATAAAGATGTTAGATTTCTTAACATACAAACTTTTCCATGCATGCATGGTCAGCATTGCCAACCTCATTAGTGGGATAAAATTTTTTTTTTTGTTGTTGTTGTATGCAAAGTCATCATATACTGTCGGTCAACTTTTGAAAGAAAATAAATGGTTTAATTAAGTATATAAAGGTATATAATTTTAAAAAATAGTTTTAAAAATAATGTATTTTAAGT
This sequence comes from Papilionanthe hookeriana x Papilionanthe teres, assembly GCA_022702705.1. NCBI lineage: Eukaryota > Viridiplantae > Streptophyta > Magnoliopsida > Asparagales > Orchidaceae > Papilionanthe > Papilionanthe hookeriana x Papilionanthe teres. The sequence continues at coordinate 157,956,235 of CM040424.1, forward strand.
TTAAAATATGAGACCATCTGGATCTCATTTACCCAGTAGTTTGCATAATTATGTCTGATACCACGAGCGATGCACCTTCTTGAAAGACGAGTTTATCCCATAGCAGTAGATCCAATCATACGAACTAAAAGATTTGTGACATTCGTTTGGTCTGCGAATCTTTTATATGTGACCGACAAGTTTCCCTACCTAATATAAAGATTAGGTAGGGTTTATTTTACCTGGGTTCCAAGTTCCCTATAGAGGCAAGCCCCTATAGTTAATTACATCTCGAATGACCGAGGTCACTTGAGAAAACTCTCGATAATGATTGGTGCTTCTATCTTCAAGAATCTCAAAGTTTAGATTTTTACGGTAGGACGTGGAAAATCAAGTGAGACAGACTCAATGTGGAACACTTATTTCCAGGAGTCAAAGGGGTGAACGGTAGGGGATGTCACGGATCTGAGGCAAGCCTCAGTGACTTCCCAACTATCCTACTGTGTGGCTGCGTTTTGGAGAGATGTTTATTAAGTATTTCAATCCTGCCAATTTTATTATTTGGGACTTACACTTGCATAATGCCTGATTATGCAAATAGCCCGTAGAGATAAGAGGGTTTACGTTGTACTGTGCGACAACCTCAGAACCTAAAGCGAGTTAGGACTTGCGCCGCACAACACGGTTGCACAGAAGCCTAAGAGGAAAGTGAACCTCGAAGTCCTACATGTTTGTTATCGTTAAACTAAGGAGAGAGGTTGCTGAAGAATATCCTTTTACTGCTTGATCTGAATTCCTCGCCGTGCTGCCCACGAATTTAGCTCCAAACCACCTACTGTAGCGATGACTCCAGGTTTCTAGTGCTTAAGGTTGGTGGTTTATTTTTCACAGTTTTGGTGTCAAAGTTTTGTTTTGTTTTGTTCTTCTTATTTAGGTTTCGGTTTCAGTTCTGATTTTGCATGCAAAATAAACAAATTGTAGGTATGTAAAAGGTACTTGAAAAGTAAATTACAGTAAAGTAAAATGCTGTAAATAAATATTAAAAGCGTACCTAGACATCTGCTACTGCTGCCTGATTTGTATTAGAAGCATAGTATGATTTGATATAGATCTAAATTACTTGCAAGAAAATTAAGAAAAGTGAGAAAACCAAGCATAAAATCAGAAAAACAAGTTGTAGAAATCACAAGCAAAACTCATAGTCACATATGGAAGATCGGAACTGCGTGTAAGATGATAGTAAAGGTGGGGGCTCAGAGCTGGACTGTGTACTTCCCAATCTTGGATTAGCGCTACCAACCCGACGATCTATGAAGAGTAATCCTTAACCTCAATCCAACTGACTAACCATGGACCTTTATAAGTTTTTATAAGAATAATTCTTTGATTTTCATGCAAAAACCGTTGTTTAAGTTTTTATGCAAAGTTCTTTTTAACAAGAAAAAGAGATTTTTCTTTTATTTTTTGTAAATATTTTGTAAAGTAATGTAGTATACGGGCTAGTCACTCTAATCGGGCTAGGACTATTGACGACCTAAGATCATCGGGAAACAATCTTACCAAGAGTCGGCGAAGAGTATCATCGGTCATTTCCTCTCTTTTATTAAAGATCTTTAAGGTAGGATATACTATTCTAAATATTGTCATATCGTATCTCTCGTTTAGCACACATTAGCATTATTATCATAGCCCTAGCCACCTAGACCTTAGACTTATACAAGTTCGATGATCCATTTTTGGCTTTAACAAATATCTCTAATTGCCAGGAGGATTTGAGTGTAATTTTCAAGCTCAAATCTCGGTGCATTGGGTTTCACTATAGGTTAAGTCATGGAGGGAATTCCATTATTGATTTAATTAAGGAAGCGTGAACCACATCTCGGTGCATCAGTTCGTGAATTTTGGTCAAGTATCTAGCCTCATCATTCATTTGAAATTTAGATAGATGAACTCTCACCTAGAGTGTGCTCCTAAAGTCTAGGAAGCCTACACTGAAAATTGGGTGGATGAACTCTCACCTAAGGTGTGCTCCTAAAGTCTAGGAAGCCTACACTGAAAATTGGGTGGATGAACTCTCACCTAGGGTGTGCTCCTAAAATCTATGAAGCCTGCACTGTTCTTGTGCTTGATTGAAGGTGTTTTACCATCAGTTAAGTGTTTTTCAACTAATCCTCGAATGTCCCTAAGTGTCTTCCAAACAATTAAATCGAAAATTCTCATTTTGACTCAACCAGTAAATAGGAAAGACTAAACAAAACAAAAAAAGAAGAGGGTCGTCTCACTTCCAAAACTAGCAAAAAGCCAAAGGGGGAAATAGGAAGTGAATCGGCCCAAAACAGTCCTAAAATGGTGACAAGCCTCTCTAAAAAGACATATTTAAAGCTCCAAAAACTGTGGCAAAACCGGCCCAAACCAGTCCCAAAATAGTGACAAAATCTCCTTAAAAAGGCATATTTAAAATTCTCAAAACTGCAGCAAATCCGGACCCAAATCAATGCTTTAAAGCTTCTGAATCAACACACAATTGAGCTCCAAACAGCAATTAATAGCTCCAAACAGCAATTAATAGCTCCAAACAGCCACCTACGGCAATTAACAACTCCCAAACAGCCACCTACGACAATTAACAACTCCCAACAGCCACCTACAACTCTCACGACACTTCCAAACCTCAAACAACAGCTTTTCAACTCTCCTACAGCTTCCTACAGCACTTCCAAACCTCGAAACAGGAGTTGATTAGCTCCAAACAACAACTTTACACCTCAAACAACTCTTAATTAGTTCCAAACAGCATTCTACGGCAATCCTAAACCTCAAACAGTACTTGATTAGCTTCAAACAACAACCTTACACCTCAAATAGCTCTTAATTAGTTCCAAACAGCAACCTTACACCCCAAACAGCTCTTGATTAGCTCCAAACAGTATTCTACGGTAATCATAAACCTCAAACAACACTTAATTAGCTCCAACCAGCAACCTTACGCCTCAACCAACTGTTAATTAGTTTCAAACAACAACCTTACACCTCAAACAGCTCTTAATTAGTTCCAAACAGCAACCTTCCACCTCCAACAGCTTAGTTAGTCCAAACAGCACTTATTTAGCTCCAAACAACATCTCGCTGCACTACATAGCATTTTTAATACCTCAAACAATAATTCGCAGCACTACATAGCATTTATCAGCACCTTTCAGCATCTCCGGAGTTCCAAACAACACCCTTGACTCCACAAATCAGCATTTAAATGGTGCATAAAACAGCCCCAAAGTGACACCCTTAATTCTTTCAAATCCGATCTTTTAAAAGCTCTAAACAACATTTTAAAAACTCAAAGACTGCACTTAAAATAACTCCAAACAACATTTTAAAGCCACTGAATAGTACTTTTAAAGCCACCAAATAATATTTTTAAAACCACCAGACGGCAAAGGGGACTGCCCCAAAACAGTGCTCAAGACTAGACCAATTCAGTCAACAAAATGCCCCAAAACAACGTGTAAATCAACATAATATTTCTACTAACACAAATATCAACATGTTTGAATGGCCTAGAGTTTCTCAGGCAAATTACTAATGGGGGTATTTGCATACATAACACCCACTCCTATGTTTTTGCACATCAACACCGAATCTTTAATCTCACAAAAAGGAATAAACCACTAACATCAGCTTTTAAAAGGAGAAACAAATATTTCCATGCACAAATTTATCATACCAAAGTTTTATAAATGTAAATATGAAACTTTGGCCGTTAGCAATGTAAATACAAAAGAATCGAGTGGCATGAACGTAAATTTCCCCTTGAGACATTTACCTCACAGCAAGCAAAGCCTACTTAGAATCGCAAAGACCCCCCTTATTTCCAAACAGAGGTTCACAGCTAACTCTGCGATATCATTATTTCCAAAAGAAAAAATCAAAGCCAACAGTCAACAAATGATCCCTTGAAAAGGTCGATGACTTTAAAATACATTATGGTACTAATAATATAATCAAATATGACGGAGCACCATCATTTATGAGTAAGAGAGCTTTATATCCAAATTATGTTTCTTGGCCAAATACCGGAGGAATAAAGACAAAAATTAAATTTAATAAAAAAAACTATATAATCCCAAAGGATCCCGCACCCATGACTTGTGACGTTAGGATAACTAGAAGTAGAATGTGAAGATATTTGCGAAGAATGGATTATCGTGAGTTTCAAATGGGGAAGGTACAACTTCAGCTATGAGCCAAATCAAAATCTAATGGATGAAACAATATCTTATAAAACCAATAAATGAGCCGCATTGAATATTTCAATACTTGAAAACGTGCACTTCGAGCAACGTCAACGGTACTTTTCCTTGTAATCCTAAGCAAAATTTTTCTACTTACAGTCGAGTTGGTATGATTTTGTCCTCGTATTTGCAAGAGATAAAAAAATTGGAAGAATGTCGTGCAGAGCTAGTGCAATGTCACAAGCTGCTCTCTTGGCTCTCCTCTGCTTCAACTCGCTTACAGGACATGACGGCGACTCTTTAGTGCTCGACTCCTTCCGTGTTAGAGAGAAGGAAGGGGGAGTTCAGCTCGGTGAGGGTGTTAAGCGTGAGGATTCGGTCGTGAGGGAGAGAAGAGCCGGCGGATGTTTGTCGCAGGGAAGAGAGGAGGCGAAGAAAATGGTGTCGAGTAGTAGGAAGGAGGGAGAGGAGTTTCGATGCAGGGAAGTTGAATGGGGTTTTTGGCGCAGGAGGCGGTATTTGGCGAGGGAGAGAAGGCGAGCGAGCAAGGAGACCGAATCTCGGGAAGAAGGAGCTCTCGAATTGTATAGCCAGTGTCCGTTACGGATATGGGCGGGAGATTGATTACCTTCCATGCATGTTCTAGGCCAAATTGGAAATTAATTATGCATGATTAAATTTAATCAAAGATTTAGTCGGGATAATTTAAAATTTGAAATTTTAAATTATAAATTGCTCTGTCAGCCCGACCCAACATAGTTGAGTTGTGTGCAACCCAAATCAAACCCGGGTTGAGTCTAAGCCAATCTTTAATTAAATTTAATGCGAATCGAATTTTGTGTCGTTTGTGAGTGTGTGGAATCATGTCAATATGGGTGTCCTTCCCAACTAAAACCGACGTCATTTTTTCTTTTGCTGTAGAGGAAATTTCACTTTTTAAAACATTTTTTTATGAAGTAGTAGAGTTCACAAGCTAACTATCCTAATCGAACTATGACTACTAACAACCTAAGAGTGTCGATGGCAACAATCCCACCAAGAATTGGCCAATAGTATTGTCAGTCTTTATCCTCTCCCTTCATAGAGGGTTTTTTGGGTAAGGGATACTATTCTAATAATCCCTCGTTTAGGCACACATAAGCACTGTCATCACCATCCTAACCCCTAACCATCCTACTTACAGTCTTGCTTGATGGCTCACATATTGCAAAAGGCTATACGTGCACACTTATTCCTCGTATATAAGTGCAAAAAACTCTGCCAAGAAGCAAGAAAAAACAAAAGTTAGGAGACAAGGAAAAGGAGAGAGGAGGGAATGACTCGCCTAAAATGTCATAAAGAAGGCGGATCGATCCTCAAAACCACAAAAATAAACGATCCCGAAACCTCGACGGCTCGGGCCTGACAGATTTAGCTAAAACCTATCAAAGGTAAAACCCTATCAATCCTCGCAAAGTCCAATACATGAAGATTAAGCACAATTTTAATAGGACAAAAAAAAAGATACAGCGAAGGACTCCCAAATCTGACCACTTAGGACTATCGAACTTCTTAGCTACCCCTGGCTCAGACCAGGATAGGCAGATCCGAGAAGAAGCTACAAGAGCCCCTCAACCGAGCCCCATACAAGATGCTAAAGGGGCAACCACCATGGTAATGAGACAAGAAAACTAAGCCCCCATATAAGATGCAAGGAGGCAACCACAAGGGGATTCAAACAGTAAAACCAAGCCCTACACGCATGGTGTAAAGGGGCAACCACAAGGGCATCAAAACAGTAAAGCTAGACACCTTATGAATGGTACAAAGGAGCAACCTAAAGGCCTCCAAGTGATAAAAACCAAACCATGTAAAGCAACAAAACCATTAGACCGAGTTCCTTAAGGTGGTGCCAAAAGGGGCAGTACAAAGCAATTAAACAGAAAAAAAAACCGAGCCCCACATACATGGTGCAAAGAGGGGCAGCTGCAGGGCAGCAAATCAACATAAACCAAGCTCCCTACATGAAGTGCAAAGGGAGCAGCTGCAAGGGCAGCAAAACAACATAAAACCAAGCTCCCTGCATGACACAAAGAAGCTAAAAAGACTATAAAACCGGACCACCCACATAAAATGCAAAGGAGGCAGCCACATTCCACAAAACTGAGCCCTCATATGAAGTGCAACATCAGGGCAAAAGGTTCTCAAAGCCGAGTAACGTGAACACTAAGCTAGCATGCCAAACTCCTCATTTTCTAGATGTATTTTCAACCAAATGTAAGTTTTTCGTGCATACAACGATGTATCAATAGAAGCGAAATGAACATGTGTAACAAATAGGTAATTCATAAGCAAGACATTCCATTACAAAGCTCCCTCCATCAATGCCTCTCAAATGTCACAAGGCCATGGGCAAAGTAGGGGGACCGAGGGCCTCCTTTCTAAAAAAGACATAGGTAGCATGGGCAAAAGAGAAGTAACACACTACAAGGCCTACATATGAAGCCCAAGCCCTTCAACAAACATGCTTTCCCTTCACTTCTTTTCTTGCTAAAGCAACATTGCAAATTTCAAAGGCTAGAAGTATGCATATACAAACCCCACCGCTAGCTAAGGAGGGGAGTTAATCATGGAATAATAAAAAGAGAAAAGGAATGGGCTACAAAGTATCTTCCAAAGCTTACCAACAAAAGGGACTAAAGCATGTATACACTTTGCAAGTGAATCTCACTAAACATAAAGGACCATTAGTAGAGAGAGTGGAGCATGCCATTTAGAGTCTCTCATCTCAAGTTCCCACATTAAAGCCACATGTATTCAACACCATTTTTTCATGAAATAAACATTAGTAGAGCATGTAATAAGAGTAGAGAAAGATATAACAAACCAAACTCTTCCATCAAGCAAAAGAAACTTCTCAAAATAGAGCATGCCAAGCTATGGAGCAAAAGAGGCTTACACGGAACATTCCTTTGAAATGACAATGCAGAAGAGATCTCTCACTTCCCTTCCACTCTTACTATCCTTCGAAGAATTCCTCACAATCTCTACTTGAACTCACTAATTAATACTCACTAATAACAATGGAAACTAGTGGACTCTCTATAGGACACTAAGTAACTATTAGACATCTCTAATAGTACTTTTTATAAACTCTTAGTGACTTTTAGAGGACTCCAAAAGGACCATTTTTTGGCTTAAAATTGTTCTTTTTAAAGTTGTTGAAGAGTCTCCAAGGTTTTCCAGACATCCCTTCAAAAATCATCGACATTCAATGTATATTGTGAAAAAACCGCCGATCTCGCCATCGGCGGCCTCTAGCTGTGCCATCGGTGGCCTTCTTGAATCAGTTCTTTAAACTGACCTCACCGTCGGCGGCCTCGACCTCCGTCGTCGGCGGCCTAAGTCAAATTTTCATAATTTAGCCCTTTTTACTCCAAATTCACTCCTTTTTGCATATTTTCGCTCCTTTTTTCTTAAATATTTATACCTGCAGAAAAACACCAAAAATACCCTTCTTTAAAGTGCAATATCATCAAAATTAGTACAATATATGCATGAAAATCTTAACCTTTTTTCCTTGGGTCATCTGCTCGATTAGATACTGGTTTATGGGCTTATAGGATTGCTTTTAAGACCCCTATTAGAATGTCTCCTTATAGACTAGTGTTTGGTAAGACTTGCCATTTACCGGTTGAATTGGAGCATAAAGCATATTGGGCGATAAAAGAGTTGAATTTTAATTTAAAAAATTCTAAAGAAAAAAGATTTATGCAATTGAAGGAATTAGAAGAAAGTAGAAATGCTTCTTATCACAATGACAGGATCTATAAAGAGATAATTGAAATTGTGGCATGATTGAAAGATATTGAGAAAGAAATTCGAATTTAGACAAAAGTTTTGTTATACAACACAAGAATTAAGTTATTTCCTGGAAAGCTCAAGTCTAGATGGTTAGGACCTTTTATGGTTGTAAAAGTTCATTCTTTTGGAGCTGTTGATATTAAAGAACCTGATACATGAAAGATTTTCAAATTTAATGGGCATCGATTAAAGCCTTACTTTGACGGGTTTCAACCCTGACTTTAAAGATGTTTTTAATGCTGAGTTATCTCGATTAACTGTATGGTTTCAACCAAGCGCCTTATGGGAGGCAACCCATATCTATCTTTGTGGTGTGTTTACTTGTTTGAAGTAGTTGTGCTTTTTTGATAGTTATTTTTAAATCCTAATTACTCCTAAATACTTTTAAAATTGATAAATGGTGGATCGAATTGAGATATTGAAATATTTTAGGCCAAACAAAGTTTGGTGAGAATTTTTTACCACTGGCACCACCGGCACCATATCACAGAGAATTGTTGAACTTACAGGTTTGAGAGCCGCCGGCGCGCAAAACCTGTTGATAGTTTTTGAAGTTTCAAAATGCGAGTTTTGGCGGTTTTGAGCGGGATCTTCGTCCTTATAACTCTCTAAACTCCATTTTATACTTCCAAACTCCAGAAAAATGAAAACTACCATTCCCAATTCGTATCCAATGGATTCCTACTCTTTAGAAACCCCTCGATCTTGTATTTTTAACATAAGGAAGTTTATAAGTTTCTAGTCGCAGCGATTGTTCAACAAAGTGATAATGAAGAGGAGGATTATCAAGGAAAGAGGCTTCATAAATCGAGGTATGGATAATCCTACTACTAGAACGGAAGAGATAATTAAGGAGAGACATTGGGAAGTGCTTTACTACACTACTGACTGCGGACCTCTATATATGTAAGAATGTATGAACTCAAATTTATATATGCTTATAATGATATTGTAAAGTCCAAGCACTCAACACAAGTATACATGTTGTATCAAGTAATACAGGGCTCTAATGGAGTCCTGGTTATCGATCCCACAGGGAAGTACGAAGTAGAAGAAAGTGTTTCACAATAGATAATGTAGCACTAAAATCTGATACTCAAATTGCACTTAAAGTTTACTACTTACTTCTACTACCACTATGTAGAAAACAGTAACAATTAATCAAACTACAATTACTTCTAATAACTTTGAAAACAGAATTAACAAACAGACACACTAAACTATTTATTTGAAAGGTTTTTGATATATATGAGAAAATTATCTTTCCTCTTGCAATGAAAATATGATGTATGGATTGATATGGAACAAACATCTATGTTATTGTGCTAAATAGGAGCATAAATGTTTCGTTACCCTTGAAAGAGTACCCCCTCTTCCAAGCATGAAAAGAACATTGACATATCCTAAGTTTAGTCACTAAATCTAAGGCTAGGCTGGGCGGATAACGGCTCTTACTTCGGAGCTCCCACTCACCCTTCACCTGAAGGCTAACCTTCTAGTTTAGTTACTAATTTTAGAACCAATTTAGGGATCTCAGCCTATCACTCTGAAACCTCCAAATTGAAGTCCATCAAAACGCATTTCCCTATTTATTTGTACTCAATTTCCATGAACAACGCAATTCATCCATGGAAATTGAATGGATTCTTCATTATTGTTGTAGGACACTAAATCCTTCCAGAATTAATGTTCAACAACATATTTTAACATTTCAGTTGGCCAAATCAAAAAGAAAATTAAGTTTGAAATGAAAAACCATTATAATTTCTTCAATACATTAAAAGCACGTCAAATCCACATCAATCCATCATCACATCTCTATGCAAGAAGAAAGACAAAGGAGACTACTCATAATTCATGAAGAAGATACAACAAAACATGGATTTTATATATAAAAGAGAAGTCATACAAATCATAAAAGAAAATACAACTTATCTCTTTCTCTTCCTCAATGCAATTCCCATGAAGTTCCTTTGAATCCTTTTCTCTCTTCATTACAACACCTGATTCTCTCATTAGAATGGAAAGGAATAAGCAATCTCTCACTTTACTCCTCCTTCACTCAGAGAAGAATTCCTCTCAAATTCTCACTTCTACACACTCTTCTCCTAAACCCTAACACTTAACACACACCAAGACCTCTCAAAAGCCACTAAACTCTCTCTAGAACCACACACACACAAGCCATTTTCATCTAAAAATAGTTACTTATAAGTTAGAAAGGAAATCCCAAGAGTTTCTTTAGGCATCCTTTCAATAAGTCGCCAAAACTCCTCAATTTTGAATTCCACCGACATTAGGTGCCGGCGGCACCAGATAGGACGTCGGCGGCGCTCTATTGTCAAAATATTGCTGAAGTCTCTGGAAAATGGCGTCGACAGCGCCCATTCTGGCCCCGGTGGCGCTAGAACCTGTTTTCCTCATTTTTTTGCTCCTTTTTGCTCCTTTTTGCTCCTAATTCATTCTGTTTCGCTTATTTTCGCTCCAATCACCTAAAATCATCACACCTGCAACAAATCATGAAAAATACATTTTTTTAAAGTGCAATATCACAAAAAATGGGTAAAATTATAAAGTAAAAACCGTATATGTTTTTGGTGCATCAAAATCCCCCAAACTTTAACTATTACTTGTCCTCAAGTAATCTTTTTACTACATCAAATGTAACTTTAGGCAATGTACTTTCAACTGTAGGACACTAAAATTTTTCATTTAGAAGAATACATTGGTTAGGTTTTAAGAAAGAAATTTAGTAACTCAAGTCAACACTACAGGTATAAGAATATTCAGCAATCAAGTCTAAGGGTTCTAGACTTCTATTTATTTCAAGATAAACTATAATTTGTCACATCAAGAGTGCCTTGAAAGACTATGTGAAAAAGGAGTTCATGCAAACTTCATTAGAATGTAGGCTAATACTTTAAATATAAATTCAGAAATAAAATCAAGTTCTCCCTTTAGGGTGATGTTGACCTCATTTTTACAATGGGTCAATGCCTTTTTTAAACAAAAATGACAATCTTGGTCAAAATGGTCAATCCAAACCAAATGACCAACCTTGTTGACCCCACACGTCAACCTTTTTACCCAAAATGATAATCTTGGTTAAAATGGTCAATCCAGACCCAATGATCAACCCTGTTGACCCCACAAGTCAACTTTTTTACCCAAAATGATAAATTTGGTCAAAATGGTCAATCCAGACCCTATGACCAACCCTGTTGACCCCACAGGTCAACCTTTTTACCCAAAATGACAATTTTGGTCAAAATGGTCAATCCAGACCCAATCAACAACCCTGTTGACCTCACAGGTCAACCTTTTTACCCAAAATGACAAATTTGGTCAAAATGGTCAATCCAGACCCTATGACCAACCTTGTTGACCCCACAGGTAAACATTTTTACCTAAAATGACAGTTTTGGTCAAAATGGTCAATCATGACCCAATGACCAACCCTGTTGACCCTACAGGTCAACCTTTTTACCAAAAATGACAAATTTGGTCAAGATGGTCAATCCAAACCTAATGACTAACCCTGTTGACCCCACAAGTCAACCTTTTTACCTAAATTGATAATCTTGGTTAAAATGGTCAATCCTGACCCAATGACCAACCCTGTTGACTCCATAGGTCAACCTTTTGACCCAAAATGATAATTTTAGTCAAAATGGTCAATCCTGACCCAATGACCAACCCTGTTGACCCCACAGGTCAACCTTTTGACCAAAAATGATAATTTTGGTCAAAATGTTTAATCCTGACCGAATGACCAACTTTTTTGACCCAATGACCAACTTTGTTGACCCCATAGGTCAACCTTTTGACCCAAAATGACAATCTTGGTCAAAATGGTCCTGACCCAATGACCAACCCTTTTGACCCCACAGGTCAACCTTTTGACCCAAAATGACAATTTTGGTCAAAATGGTCAATCCTGACCCAATGACTAACCTTGTTGACCCCACAGATCAACCTTTTGGCCCAAAATGATAGTTTTGGTCAAAATGATCAATCCAGACCCTATGACCAATCCTGTTGACCCCACAGGTCAACCTTTTGATCTAAAATGATAATTTTGGTCAAAATAACCAAATACAGATCCAATCACCAACCTTATTGACCCAATGGGTCAACACATGACCTAAAAAGTTAATTTTAGTTTAAATGATCAATTTTTGATCAAACAACCAATGTCATGTTTAAAACCCCATAATGGCAAAAAATTAATCAAATTAAGTTCGAAATTTTTTTTTGATTAATTAAATTGACTAATAATTTGATTTTCAATATTTTAGTTAATCAAATGACATGATTAATTAAAACGAAAATTAAATTAAAAGTCATAAAATGACAAAATTAATCAAATAATTGATTTCAAAATTATTTTGATTAATTAATCGCTAATGAATTAATTTTTAAAATTTTAATTAATGACCGAATTAATTAAAATGAAAAATTAAATTCAAAAGCCATAAAATCACAAAATCCACAAATTGATTAAAAATAATGGAATTAATCAAATAATTGATTCCAAAATTATTTTTAATTAATTAATTGATCAATAATTTAATTTTCATATTTTAATTAATGACATAATTAATTAAAATGAAAATTAAATTGGAAAGTCATGAAAAGAGACAAAAATCAATTTTAATGACATGGATATTAATCAAATAATTAATTTGGAATTATTTCCAATTAATTATTGATTAATAAAATATATTTCAATATTTAATTAATGACATAATTAATTAATATGGAATTTAAAATAAAGAGGGCATTAAATGGAATTTTTAAAACCTATGACATATGGTTTTCTAAAAATTCTAAAACTCTTTTATGACATCACACATGATCCATTAAAGAAAAATCAATTCATAAATCACTCACATTTAACCATGGTAAAGGCCATCATGACATGAAAAATTAGGTGGCAAAACCTGGGTAATTTAAAGTGTGAGGTGTCTTGCCATGGTGAGGTTAGTTTAGCCACCTCCCTAGCCATCCAATAGTGAGGAGACAAAGCTTTAACCATCCTTAACGCCATGGTTAAAACCATCATAATATTTCATGAAAGGTATTAAGAGAGGGGCTAATGTGTCACCACCTCATGAAATGGTAAATGAGGTGTTGCAAGGAGAGGGTCTCAACCATTTGAGTCACCATGAACCTCCCACTTAGCCAATGAAATGGAAAGAAAGAGGCTAAAATCCATCATGACAAGATTTAAGCCAAAATTGCCTGTCGGCATTATTTTCTTAGGGTGTGTTGTATTTAGAAAAGGGGTCGCCTAACAAAAATTGTCGGCGAATTTTAAGATTTTAAATTTAGTTTAAATATATATAATTTGAAAACTAGTATTTGATTTTGAAAATAATTTTAAATTCAAAAATTTTAAGATATTAAATCAAACTGATCTCACATCCCAAATAGTTTATATAAACGAGCACCGCACTACAAACCATGTATCTATCCCTAAGGATAGACACACTGCTTGATGGTGGGGCTCGATTAAATAAACTAAAAGATTTGTGACATCCGTTTGGTCCGCGAACCAATTTTATGTGCCGACAAATTCCCCTGCTTAATATGAAAAACATTAAACGAGGTTTATATTACTCGGGTTCTTTAAAATTCCCTATAAGGGCAAGCCCCTATAGTTAATTACATCTTAAGTGACGGAATCACCTAAGAAAACTCTCGATAATAATCAGTAGTTCTGCTCTCAAGAATTTCAAAGTTTAAGTTTTCAAAGGATTGAATTTTGGAATTTCAATAGGGAATGGATCAAGTTTGGAACATTTTGTTTTGGGAATTCAAAGGAAGAAAGGTAGGAGAAATCACAGATCCGAAGCGAACTTCGGTAATTTCCCAACTATCTTATTGTTTGGCTTGGATTTAGGAAAGTCCTAATGTTTGTTTAATGTTTTGATCTCGCCAATTTTAATTAATTTGGACTTATATTTGTATGATAAAATCATACAAATAGCTCTCGAAGATGTGAGGGTTTATGTCTTATCTGACGACTACCTCGGAATCCTAAGTCCTAGTTAGGGCCTAATTTGCAATGCAAATGCCTAACGAAGAGGTCGAGGATTTATGTTGCACTAGTGCAAACTACCTCGAAATCCCGTGGCTTTGTTGTTTAATTCTAGGAAAGTTTTGCCGATGTAGATTCAAGTTTTGCCGATGACGATGGTCGTGCCGCCCACCATGCTCCGAGCTCCTCGTTGTTGCAGAGGTTTAGTTTTAGAAGTCATAAATCGAGAGATGAGAGAAGTGTTTTGGTTTAGAGAAGTCTTAATTTCCAAGTGTTTTTGTGTTTTAATTAAAACAAATCTTAAAGTTGATTATAACGACACCGGTTAAGATTCCACGGTTCCATCCTTCCGCATCGTTATTTTTATCGGATTCACTTAGTCCGGATGAATTTGCTAAACTCAACTCGAATGAGTTCCACACTTTCATTTAGACCGTGGGAAATCCCGTTAGCAACACGTAGGTTACATCATCCGAGGTATTCCCGATCATCCAACAGGATGTTTTAATTTAGTTGTAATTATAGTTTTGTGTTCCGTTTGTGATTAAATTTTGAGTTGTTTTATATTTTGAAATGTTGTGGCGGTGAATTTTATCTTGTAATGAATTTTAATTTAGTTTTGGTTTCAGCTTTAGGGACTATCCTAAAGGTGTGGGTTTTCATGCAACAGCTTGTTTATCATGCAAGAAAAAGTAAGTGCGATGCAATTAAAGAAATTGCAATAATGTAAATTGTAATAAAATAAAAGCGTACTCGGAGGGTCTTCCCGTCATCCCAAGCCGCACTTAAAACACAATTAGAATATTTAAACAAGTTCCTAGGTAAAGATAAGGGAAGGGTTATGGTTTTCTACCAAATTCCTAATCCTATAACTAGTCATTTCCTATGACGTCTAGGTTTTTGTGTTTTGGTTTGAGGACGATTTTCTTCACCAAATAATAATTAAGTTCAATTGTTCTTATGAACATCCTATCATGTCGAGGAAGTGCTTAAGAAGAATCTTAAACATCTTTTCAATATTGATAGGATTGTTTTAAGTCCAAATGAATTTAATCATACAAATGAATTAATCGTTCGGGAATTCAAGTTTTGTTATCTTGCTCAGTGAACTAGGACATTTGAATATCCTATAAGTGAAGTAGCATTTCATTTAAAGTTCTGTTTAGGAGTTATAATAACCAAAGCTTTCGAGGGCAAATTGGTGTTCAAATGATTTAATTTAAGTTAATGGGTTTAAATTTGGAATAGTGTACAAGTTGCTTTATATTTAATTTCTTTATGGCTTAGGTAATGTTATTTAATTCAATTTCATTTAACTTTAATTTAATTTAATCTAATTTTAATTTTAATTTAATTTAATTTAATTCAATTTAGTTTGATTTGATGTTAAATTAATTTAGTTTAATTTGATTTAATTTCCTTTAATTTAATTTAATTTGATTTAATTTTTATTTAATTTAATTTAACTAAACCCTATTTAATTTAATTTGATTTAATTTGTTTGATTTAATTTAATTTAATCTTTAATTTAATATTTTTTAATTTAATTTAATTTAATTTATTTATTTAATTTAATTTAATTTAATTTAATTTATTTGATTTAATTTAATTTAATCTTTAATTTAATTTTATTTTTAATTTTAATTTAATTGAAAATTTAAAAAGAGTTTAATAATTGAACTTTTTAATTTAATTTAATGATTAGTCCTTTAACGTTTTAAAATTTAAATTTGAATTATCATTTTTAATTAGGAATTAAATATTATTGAAATGATTAATTTAGGGATTTTTTAAATTAAAGAATAAATCTCTTCCTAATAATAATATCCCTATTTAATAATTCCAATTTTATTTTTCTTCCAAATTTAATCAATTATTAAATTAAGGTTTATTTTAATTATTTTAAATTGTTTAATGGGTTTCTACCCTTTAATTATTTAAATTTCAATCATCCAAATTAGATTAAGATCAAATATTTTATTTGTTAATTTTATTAAATCTAAAGTTTTAATTAAGGGTTAAAATTTTAATTACCATTTTGCCCTCCAAGCTTAATAATTTCATAACTCACTAAATTGAGCTTAAATGAACTTGAAATTTTTATGTGACTTCACTCATATGTCAATAAAGACATGAGAGGAGAAAATATAATTTTCTGTATTTAATTTATTTATATAATTATTTTTAGTGGAAAATAGGTATTTCCAAGGAAAATTTAACAATATGACCAAGGGAAAATTTCTGTCCTTAAGAAAATTATGGGACATTCCTAATGACCAGAGGACCACTTGGACCAATTTTGGTGATTTTTTGAATTATATTATTTTTATTATAATTATTTTAAGTTTTGGAGTGTTAATTAATTTAAAAATAAAATAAAGGTTGAAAAATGAAATTTATATTTTTCAAAAATCTCTCTAATATCAAGAAAATCAGAGAATCAATTTTTGTAATTTTTTGATTTTTCTATGATTTATTATAATTATTTTAGTGAAAATGCTAGAAAATACATTTTTTTTAATTTTAAAATTACCCTAGGGCTTTAAAATTTAATATCTCATTAAATAGACCTAAGAAAAATATGGGGTTTGTTCGTAAGTGATTAAAATTCAAAATGTGACATTTTGGTGAATTTTATTATTTTTATGATTTTTATTATTTTTTAATTATTAAAGTATTAAAATAATACAAAAAAATCAACTTTTTTAGAAAATTAAAATTTTAATTTTCTTAAATTCCACTAAAATCAGAGAGTCTCCAAAACCAATTTGGTGAATTTTTGAAAGGTATTTTGAAAGTTATGAATTTTTAAAGTTCAAATTGCTTAAATGGCTTAATCAACCCCATTAGTAGGGCTAACCAAGTCCAATTGACTTCAAAATTTTATGGTGGGTTCCTCTAATCCTAAAGGTCAGTGGAGAATTAATTTCAATTCAATTTTATGTATGGTTAGCTCTAATTAATTAGGGACCTATTTTGGGTGTTTAAGCCAATTAGGGTTATTTTAAATGAGTTAACTTAAAACCTATTTTTCCTAGGGTCCTCTGGTCATAAGAGACATCACCGAATTTTCCTAGAATTTATTTCACAACATGCTAATTATTGGAATTAAAATACTCAAAACAGTAACATGAACTTGAAAAATCATTAACTTCTCATAGGATGGCCTCTGACTTTGGAAAATTCGGGAATGTTCCCAAATTCGGAGGCTTCAAAAACCCTATGGTCTCATGCCATGGTGAATTTCCTATATGCATGGAGAATTAAAATAATGCAGACAGTAAATAAATTATTAAAAATAAAATACTTGATGAAATTAAATGATTTCTTTTCCACATTATTCTCCTCTGTTCACTGAGTTAGAGGGTATTTTTATTTTATTTTTTTGATTTTTCTACACAATGTTATGGATTTTTGAAGTTTAGGGAATTAAATAAATAGAAAAATACCCTAATTTTCTATTTATCCACGCGGCGCCGCGTCAACCTCGGCAGCTCCGAAAGGCCACGCGGCGCGCTCTCGGTTCGACGCCGCCATCTGACTCAGCTCTCCGGGGCCCCGCTGTTTCGTTCCCCCTCCTGATTCGACGCGATCCTGGCCGTCCGTCCACACGTGTATTAAATGAACAGCATCCGTTCATCGTCCCCAAGCGTCCTCACCCGAGAGCCGTCCACACTAAATTCCTAATATCTCACTCAATACTCAATGGATTTTCGTGTTCTTATGCTCTATGGATTCGTCTTGAAGAGACGAATACATCTATATGGTGATCATGCATCGAAATTAAAGCATTTGAAATAGAGAATCTCCGTAAGCTCGGGATGAAGAATTAGCTCATACCTTTGCTCGCAGAAGTGTGGCTTCAATCCGAGGGTTGTGTCACCTTCGATTGGATCCCGCAAGCTCCGCATGAAGTCTCCCGGTCCGGTGAATTATCTAGGTATGATTTCGACCAAGCCCGATCACAAAGCATGGAGTCCGGAACGATGGGTGGCCCGGAGAGGGGGCTTTTGCCGGTGGACTTCTTCCTCGGTCCGGTGAAGGTGTAAGACCAATCAAATTGAAGATTGATCCACCGTGAAGAAGTGTCCTCGTTGTTGAGCTAAAGTTCGAGCTCAAAATCGAGCTCACCTGAGGGAATTGGGGCCGGAATTCAGTGGGGATCAAATGCTCTATGTGTGGGGAGTAGTCTGGAACAATTTTGGCAGAGTTTCCTTAAGGTTTGTTTCAGCACCTCCCATGGCCGAGAGGGGGTGGTGTTTAAATAGAGGTGGCTGGAGAGCCTCACAGAGATGGCCAAGGGTTGGGATCAGCTGCTTAGGTCAAGGGCAGAACAGCCATGGTGGCCATTGGGCATGGGGCGCTCAGCA
Source organism: Papilionanthe hookeriana x Papilionanthe teres (assembly GCA_022702705.1). NCBI lineage: Eukaryota > Viridiplantae > Streptophyta > Magnoliopsida > Asparagales > Orchidaceae > Papilionanthe > Papilionanthe hookeriana x Papilionanthe teres. The sequence goes on from CM040424.1 coordinate 157,974,699, forward strand.
AGGTGGAATTCCAAAGTTCGGCTCCTCCCCATGTCTCGGCCATGGAGTTTTCCGGCGACCCGTGCGGCCGGCCTGGCAGCATGGGTCACCCTCGGGTCCAGGTGGGTCGTGGCTGGGGTTTAGTGCGATCAATCGTAGCTGGCCATGTGTAAAGGTGTTGAATCAAAGTAGAAGGGGAAGGGATCATTTTAGCTTAATTTGGGTCAACCCATGGTTTTGGGCTTGGTGCACCCTCCAAGGGGCTTTGGGTGCTGTGGGGAATCAGATAGGCTAGGTGAGATGGAGTGGTGAAGTCCCTATCAACTTGGTTTAAGTAAAATTTGGGTTTAGGTGTTGCATAAAAAAGGGTTAAAATCGCTTAAGGGAGGGTTAGGAAAGGGGTTCCCCTTTTTCCATTAATGGCTTGATCACATGTCAAACCTTCCATGGCTTCATGTGGCTTGTCCATGGCTTACATGGCTTGTCTTTGGCTTGGGGAAAAGCTTGGTCAATTTCATGAAAATGGATTTTAGAAATTTTTAGTAATTTGATGGAAATTTGTATGAAGATTGATTTGGAATGGTTTAATTGATGATTTTTAAACTTAGGGGTGATTTTGATTAAATGGATGATGAGGGGAAGTGCCATGTGGGCTTTGTATGAATTTGGGCTTTTGAATTTGAAGGAAGTGGGCTTTTAGGAAGGTTTAAGGGAAGTGGGCTTTTTGAATTTTAAAATAGATTTTAGGATGAAATTTTGGTAAAGGCTTGGGCCAAATAATTGTTGGGTTTAGCTCATAGATGTGTCATGAGTGACTTGGAGCAAATCGGGAGTGATTTGGGTTTGAATTGGGTCGAATTTGGCTCCTTTTGTGAATGGGCCAATATAGGTCAAAGTGGGCTAACTTGGGCCAATGTTGGGCTAGGGTTGAAATTGATGTAAAATTAATGTTGGGAAATGTTTATGGGAGTGTTTCAAAGAGGTTTTGACTTTGGTTGGGCTTTGATTTTGGGGTTCGGGCTCATTTGGGTTAGGTTCGGGTTTAGGTCAA